>CM030011.1:23205000-23764269 GCA_017639485.1 Pluvialis apricaria | reverse complement strand
GTTGTCTCCATGTGTGAATAAAAGAGATGCAAGTTTATTGAGCAGTTTATTGAAAAGTCTGGAAGGAAACTATAAGGTTTAGAGTGTGAATTATTTTTAACTATGTAGTTAAAAAGGCTTCTGGAGGAATTCTGCGAGATGTCAGAAGAAAAGCACATTGTCAAGACCTCAAATGGTTTTCATCATGACTAGAAACTAAACACAAGAGCTTAGTGAGGGAAAATAGGGTAGTAGTGACCTTTTTACATAAAAGATGCGTTGTAATCAACTAGCCCTTGTCCTCTTATTGCGAACTGAAAATTATGCTTTCATTTACTTGTCTGGCACTAAAATGGAAGAGGAGAACATTGGTTAATTTAAAATGCAGAAGTTTATCACCGGTTTGTTGGTATATCATAGAGGTAAGTATGGTAATAAGGCGATTGGAAGAACATTAGTCTTCTGAGAAACCCAAAGAGCCAAGTATTGAGCAAGTGTCTAAGCTGTGCAAATCTTTATCAAAGCTTGGGTTATCTTTAGTAGAATATAGGTCGATTTACTGTTAAGCGTGTGTAGAACAATGCAACCGTTAGGTATTCTGCAGTATCATGGGCCAGAAAGTATTCTTTCATTTCCAACCTGAAACTATCTGCATAAACCTGTAAATTAGTGTGAAGTACAAAAGACATGATTACAGGACAGGAAATAATACTTCATTTTATGTTAAACGCTGCTAGGTCTTGCACTGTCTTAGTCATAAAGAAAGCTTAGTGCTGAGATCCTGTTTCATTTGATCTCAAAAATAACCTCTCTAGAACAGAGAGCGATAAGATTTCAAACCAGCGGGTTTGCCAGGATTGCTGCGTTGTTCTGACTGCCATTCTTCTGGGAAAACTGAGTAAACAAGTGCTGCCATGTTTCCACCTCAGTGATAAGAAATGTTTTGGTTTTTGGTTTGGTGTGGTTGTTTGTTTGGGTTTTTTGTTTGTTTGGTGTTTTGTTTTGCTTTGTTTTTGTTTTTTTTTTTTTTTTTAAATATACTTTCACAGTCTTATTTTGTGCAGAATGAGAGATGAGATTTGGAAATTGGATTCACCTTGCTACCCTTGCCCCTCAAATAAAAGACTTCAGATACTGGTTGTATAAAGTAACCAAGTAAAAACCTAGATACTTCCAAACTGAATCTTTGATCCTGAGTGTAACTTCTTTTCATTTGCTTGGAAAGCTGTTTAGGAACTCTCTTCCATAACTTTCATTTGTTTCTCACTAAGAGTGCACTGCGTGACTTAAACACCCATTTGTCCTGAGTCTGTGTAAGCAGCTTTGTGTGTCTAACTGTGAGGTTTACCACAACTGCATCAGGTACAAATCATCTTTTTATGATGATTAGAATTATTCTTTTGGAAAAGCAACTGGAGAAAGATGGTTTTTGTAGAGTTTACAGGAAGCCTTCTCAGTTTCCTCTTACCTTGTTGTCTGCAGAACAAAATGACAGTGGTTGCTGAAATTAATTTCTTTTTCCCATTCTTCTTTTTAGAATTCCGTGACAATTTATTATTCTATGAACAAACAGAACACATTTGAATGTATATGCAATATTTTAATATATTCTTTGTCAGTTTATTTTTTTCTTTCTATTTTCAGATGATAGTATAATTTTTCTGGTTTATATTTAAATTGCATTATTTGGGTATCTTCCTGAAATTAGTACTAGTTTTCCTTGAAAATGTAGATAAACCACTTTACATTTTTGGAAAAATGGACTTAAATTGTCTCATTAATTTTTCTTTCTCAACTTATCATTTTTTTCCGTCTCTTAAAAGACATAATAGTTTAACGGCAAACACTGATTTATTTTTTTTGCTTGTTTAAAAGGACCTTTTGCTAGCATAATCCTAATTAGTTTAGCATATTGGTATGACTGCAGCATTCACAGGTGATTATATGTTTTTTAAATGTTATCAAATGTATGAACATTTAAAGACAAATGTCGCTGTGCATTATTCCCAGTTTTTTATTTTCAGTAAAATGCATCAATCGATTCCTTGATACCAAAGCATGCATCCATGAACTTAGCCTTTGTAGGTATATTCACAGCTTCTCCCAGTTACTTGGATCATCAAGTGAATGCAACTGTAGGAGAAAAAAGGTCAGATAGTATTTGGGTAAATATCAGTGAAGAAAAGGGACAGAAAGAACTAAATCTGAATTTTTAATCTTAATGTTCAGTTACTTTGAAGCTGGTGTTACAAGAACGTAGATCCAAAAAGTAAAGGCATTACTAGTAGTAGCAATAAAATCTTGCCAGTATTGACGGGGCCATGGTAACTGTGTACAAACAGAATAGGACTTGTTTGTGTTTCTGAGGGAATGTAGTTTGAACAGGAATTTGTTTTTTGCTTACTGTCTGAATGAAAATGTATGCGAGGTGTAACACCAGTTGGTTATCATAGAGGATTTTCAAGCTTATAATTAAATAAACCCTCTTTGGACTGTTATATTTTAGCAGCTCTATTTCAGTGAATTCTCCTGCAAAATAAACTATGGTTTTGAAGAAAAGGCTGGGGAAATACTTCTCTACATTGCAGAGAAGTGACACTGTTTTTCTTCTTTCTGTTTTCTTTTTATCTTCCATCCCCCACTTTTGTTTTCTTTTTTCTCTCAGGCTACAGATACAGTGCAGAATAGCGATGAGGCAAAATTCAACATAAATTAAGGCAGTCATTTGCAGATAACTGCTTTGGTGTCGAATCAGCCAAAGAGTGTGTATTTTCAGTAGATGAAATTGATTCTATTCCACTCTCTGTAGATTATGTATGAGCCAATATCTGGTGGGTTTTTTGTTTGTTTGGTTGTTTTTTTTAAAGCATATCTTGGTGTTACATTCTCTTCCATCACTAAATAGAGAGAGCTTGTTTCTAGCTTTCTTTCTTCTCTTAAAGATATTTGGCCCTCTTTGGGCTTACAACTGCTATCTAGCAAGCAGTGGTCTAGTACTTGTAAGTAGCTGGAGGAGCTGAGGGGGAATTAGGAGAAGGAACAAAAATCAACACTTTTTTTTTAAATTCATTTCTCAGGCCTTCTGAATCTTGCTTTACTGTAGGGAAAATAGCTGATCAGTCCTGTTCCCTACCCGTTTAGAGGTCTTTGCCGTCCCCTGATGTTTCCTTTATTTTTTTT
This sequence comes from Pluvialis apricaria, assembly GCA_017639485.1. Taxonomy (NCBI): domain Eukaryota; kingdom Metazoa; phylum Chordata; class Aves; order Charadriiformes; family Charadriidae; genus Pluvialis; species Pluvialis apricaria. Next base: position 23,761,110 of record CM030011.1, on the reverse strand, counting down.
GTATGTACAAAGTAAAGATTGAAGATAATTTCCCTCCAGTCTAGCTTATCTTTTCCATGCATTTCTACAGAGCCAAGCACAGCAGACCTCCTGTCTCAGTTAAGGTCTGTGTGTGTTACTGTAATCTATACATTTTAAGTCAGCCTCTAAATGACGTACTCCCTAGAAAAACCTCTCTGTCCTCTAGTGGAGTTAAAAATAGGGATAATATTTTGATATATTTGCATAATATTTTTCCTGTTTAGAATGCATGTTTTCATGTAAGTACCGTGAGAGGGTACACGTTTGTAAATTTCAGCCTAAATCCTGAATTACATTCAAATAAAAAAACCAAGTAAACTCTCTTTCATGAGATAATTCAATCTGTCACCACAAGAAAAAAATATGACTCATAATATAGTGCCCTAAATCTTTCCCTGATAAACAGCAAGACTGACACAGTAACTATAGGTGACAGATACTCAGCTATTAAAGTAGTTTGAATGTTTTTGTGGTGTACGCAAACAGATTTACAGTTATTTAATGAAGTAAATAAATATAACAATTTGAGCAATCAAGATTGCATTCTGCAGGCTTCAGATGCTCTACAGGTAATTATTACATCTACCTGTCAGCGATGGTGCAATGTGACGGAGAGCCTAATTTATAGAAGGAATCTTCTGAATGTCTCCAGAAGCTTTCAAGAATGAAGATGCAGGAAGAAAAAGCTGTCTTTGTACACAAATGGGCTTTGACTATTCTTTTCTGTTTCTCTTTGGATAGTTTGTATGACGCTTGGTAGAAATCACTACTGCTTTGCAGCTGATATAACTGTGAAGTAGATACCTTTTTGAATGAGAGGTCAGAAATAGTTGGAAGTTAGTGTTGATTTCTGGTTACACAGAATTGTATTGATTTAGACATATGTCTGAATAAGAAGCTTTACAGATACCTTAAAATTTGAATATGGAAAAATTCTATTTACTTATTGTTCTGATTTTCAAAGTCTTCTGGATTTTGAGCACACACATCTGTTGTACACTTCTGAAGGAGGCATAGCTACAAGTGGCAAAACCTTGCCACGCAAACTCAATACATTTGTCTCCTATTCTGAGCAAATGCTCAAAGAATAAAAGATCAGGTAAATTTTATATATTAAATCACTGATATATCATAATCCAATTTGAGTAATATATGCTATAGTCATATGCATGATCATTAAATTAATTTGCTAGATTTTTTAATGTTTAGATAAAAGTGTGAAATGGAAGAAGGAAATACAATAATTGGGACAAGAAGGAAATTTATATTTTCTTGCCCTAGCATGGAATTCTGTTTCTCTTCTTACTCTTTGTGAGCTTGTTTGAATAGCACAGAATGAAAACTAAAATTGGTCTTGAAATTGTTTACTTACCTTGCTTCCTTTCTTGGCTGTAATTCCTTTTTCATCTAAAGTGTTTCCTCAGTTCCACATAAATATGTCAACTTCACACTTTCATGTAAGACAGTTGTCTCCTTCCCTAACTTTCCTAAGTATTTTCCTTTTTAGCTCTACCAAATTCAGCTCCTTACCCATTTTCTCTTACTTAGATTCCTTTTCTACTATATGATGCAAGCATTTCCATGCTCTTTGATTAATATTTTTGACAAACTTTCTTAACTTTGCAATTACACTGGGAGGATGTCATTGTTACCTTTTTTGGCTCTTTTAACCTCAAATTTATTGGAATGCCATTCAGAATTGTCTGGGTTTGTTACAATGTATTGTTATCCGCTGTTATTATTTACCAAGACATACCTCACAGTTTTATACGTAGCTTATAGCAGGCAATCTGCGGTAACTCTCCAGTTACCTGAAGGGTTTGTTTCAAGAATTAAGCATTGTAATTGTGTGTTCCACTTGAATGTCTCCATTTTGCTCTGTACTACTTGTATGAAGAGGGATGCAAATGATTTTGGATAGCCAAGTTGAAGAAGTGAGTTTTAGTTAAGCTCATGCGACTGAGGCTTATGATCATTATGGCTTGATTGTTGCTATATGGGATCTTCTGTAACTAGCAGTTTTCAGTGAACATACAGCTTTAAAATGCTTGTGGGAAGTTGTAGAGACACTAGGACAGACATGAGAAAATGGCAAGCTTCTTCAAAGCTTTCCTTTTGTGCCAACAGGTTTTAGAGTCTACTGAACTCATACCCCAACCATGATGAAGTTCTGATTGTAGAATCATAGGACATCCCAGGTTGGAAGGGACCCTGATAGATCACCAAGTCCAACCTTTTGTGGAAAAGGGAGCCTAAATGTGATTGTCTAATGCCTTTTCCAGTCACGTCTTAAAAATCTCCAGTGATGGGGACTCTACCATGTCCCTGAGGAGGTTGTTCCGGTGACTAATTGTTCTCACTGTAAAAAAATTCTTTCTTGTATCAAGATGAAACCTCTCCCAGTGCGACTTGTACATGTTGTCCCTTGCCCTGTCCATGTGGCTCCTTGTGACAAGAGAGGCCCTGTCCCCATTGTAGTTGCCCTTTAAGCACTGGAAGACTGTGATGTGTTTCCCCCAACCCTTCTCCTCTCCAGGGTGAAATTGTGAACTGTGGGGACCAGAACTAGACATAGTACTCCAGCCACAGCCTGACAAAGTGCTAAGTGGAGGGGTCAACTGGCTATTGTTGTCATTGTTGACTTGCTGAAGTAGATTGTGCTGTAATGTTTCTGTGGTGAGAGGTGATAACTGTACTTATAATTACCTGTTATGAGAGAAAGGTTTGTAACCTTAGTTCTCAACATGAGTCTAACTTGGTTTCCAAAACCAGGACTATTTTCAGTTATGAAGTACGTATTAATTCTGCACTGTAACTGGGTCATATATGCGTGTGAGAGGGAGATAATGTGATAAGTATAAAAATAAATTTATAGTACCCAGATTGCGTGGTGAATACTGCTCCATAAATATCTTCAACATAAATTAACATATTTCAGGTGTAAGTGGAAATAGATCTGAAAACGAAGGAAGGTGACCAAAAATAAAAGTGGAGGACCCTGTCTAATAAGGAAATACTGGAAGGGATGGGAACTTGATGGCTTCACAATCCCACATCCCAACACAGTTAGAAAAGTAAATAAAACTAGAGAGGAGTTATCACAATGGTCAACATTAATCTTTGTAAAAGACCTATTTCTAGTACCATGGAACAGTTTTGTATTCAGCAGCACTGGAGCAATCACCAGCATTACTGATAAATCAGATCAGGCTACAAGGTCAATCTCCTTTGTGATGAAGTCTGTTTGCAACTAGAGGAGCAAACGTTCCAAACTTTTATTTCTTTTGCAAAGTCAAACTTTATTGCTGAATCAAGCATTTGAGTTTGGAGTTATTAGTTGACTGGGATTGTCTGAATCCTCTCCAGATCTCACTCTGAAAGAATGTGGAACATCATAAGATACAAGCAATGGATTTCTGATACTTAAGGATGTTTTTATAAGCTCATAAATAGTCAAACAAAATTGCCCTAAAAATAGCTGCCTAAGCTTGTACCAGTTATGGCTTTGTTAATGTCTAGCACCAAAGTAATAATAAAGGAACACAGACAGGAAAAGAGAGAAAATGAGAGTTGAGAGAGATAAAACGATGTTGTTTTAATTGAGAAAAAGAGAAAAGAAAATCACTTTCAGAACTTAGTTTAGGACAATAAAATTTAGAGATGTGTTGCACTATAATTTTAAGAATTTAAAACTTTGCCGCCATATATAATTTATTAAGAAGATGCAGGATTAACATTATGTTGTACTGTTCCTATGTACATTGTATCAGATCAGTTTTTATTTCAACATGCATGCAAAATGAATCCTAAAATGAATCAACAGCTATTTAATTTTTAGTTAATTTTTTTTTCAGCATAGTAAGTAGGAAATCACAGGTCCGAGATGAGACATGCTTGTTTGTGAGGTTTGGGGTTTTTCTGTTTCATTGGGTGTTTTTCTTTCCTTTTCTTTTTTCCTTGAAAGGGGTGGTTACATTTGTGCCTGATTCATATGATATTAATGTAATGCTGCCACGTGCGTGTACTGGACATCACCTCAGTTGCCTATCTAATAAGTGTGTATATGTATATACATAGCTTGCTTTTCTAGCAGATTTTGCTTCTGTCTTGGATAGGCCAACCACCTTTTTTTTAAATTTGTTTTCCCTTTCTTTTCAGGTACGCCTAATATACTGTGTAGCACATAGAGTTCATTTGCTGTTTGATAAATGTGCCTGTTTCATATATTCAGTACTGTATAGCCAGTCAGTGAACAGATCTCTTCTTTCTTTAATCCTCCTCAAAACAAATAAACCACTGCCAGAAGCTTAGTAATTGATCTGAGATTGGATGGACAGATTGAAATTGGACAGGTCCACACCCAAACACTAGTTTTTTAGTTCCTGTCAGCTTTTGGTCTTCATTTAATCAGTATATTTAGTAGTAATACAGGATGAAATGGTCAGGTTTGCACTGGCCAGTCTACAACAATTCCGTATATGGAATTCGTAAAATTGAGAATTGATTTTGTCCTGGTGTGCAATGTTTAAAATAAATTAATGAAAAGGTTGAGCTGCACTGTGGAAAACTCCAATTTAGATACTGTTACCCAGATGCAGACCAGGAATTTTTTTTTCTTCCCAGATTGTAATGGGAAAGTTAAACACATCAAGGACAGCTTTAACTTTAGAGAACACTCAAGAAAGATGATGGGGAGAGATACTTCTGTCATCTTTGTTTTTCAAGTAAATGTCACATGACTGAAAATATCCTGCCTGTCTCCAACAATGACTTTTAATTTTTGGCATCAGGAGTAGTAATGCATATTTCAAAAGTGTATTGCTTTATAACATATTAGTTCAGATATGCAAGTTAGAAGAGTGTTACAGAGTGTCAGGAATCATTTATTTCTGCTCCCTTTGTGAAAATCATTATAAGATTTACTTATAAACCAGATTTAGGAGAAAACAAGAGCAGTTGTTTACAACAAGAAAAGCCTGTATTTTCATACATACCACTGAAATAATAATTGGGTGTGGAAATGTTCTTCTAATGTCATAGAGAATTACAGTGTTTCAAAATATTTCTTACCTATCACAACTATCTTCCAAAGCTATTAGTCATAAATTCTAAAAATTAATAATTTGAATGAGAAAAAATGTTTTTGAAACCTAACTTTTTTTTACAAATTTACATTTGCAGTCAGCTCAAATAAAACTTTTTGCAATAATTTTTTAATTATAAAATCGACTATAATGAACTTGTTTGCTACCTGTTTTTCCATGATTTAATGCCCATTTTTTCATCAAAAACTTGGCATAATATTTAAATGTAACTCAGAAGAATAATTTTCCCAATTAACTCATATATAATTCTGCTTTTCACATATGGGCTTTCAATGTTTTTTCAGTAGCTTTGTGTCCTTTAACAAATGGAAAAAAACAAACTGAATTATCCCAAAGCATCTTGCAGCCCAGTGCTCAGTCTGAGAATGTGAGAAATATTTGTTCAGCGTGCAGGGCTCAGATAAGCTGTACCATCTCCTAAGGTCTAGATCCTTCCTCAAGGATTCGAATAGGTAGTTTCAATTAAACTATATGAAGAAAGTGCTGAAGTATATGTTGTTCTTGTCCAGGAGAATGTGTGATGCTTTATTTCCAATCTAATGGACAGACCACACCTGAAGTATAGTTTCCACTAAAAATAATTACTTAAGGCTTTAAAGAATGAATAATGAAACTGTTATATAAAAGGGTAGTGTTAACATTTTAAAGAGAAAATGATAAAGATGGCATTTTAGTGTGTGTCTCTGCCACCCCCCCCCCCCACTCCCAAACATCAAATGGTTTTAGAATTGTATGCTACTAATGCTGTCCCTCAACATACAGCTACTAAAAAGCAAGAGCCAGAAGTTTGGAGTTTGGCTGTTGGTTTGTAGTTTGCTTTTAGTTCTGTTGGGTTTTTTTGAGGGGGAGGGGTGTTTTTACCTCTTCAGTTTTTGGTGGTGTGGGTTTTTTCCTTCTTTTTTTCTTTTTTTTAAGTGAACAACTAAAGGTCACTGTAGCAATAAATTAAAGTTTGTTCCAACGGAACAATTTAAACAGCTAACTCCTTGCCTCCCTCCTTTCATTCTGTACATTCCACTTATTCATACAGTATTTCAGCACAGCCAGAAGTCAAACAAAAAGGTCGCTACCTGGGTTACTTGTGTTTTGGTCCACCATCCAGTAGGTCTGCCTGCTGCATTACATTGTCAAAGTTAGCCTTTCTATTGACAAGGCTATTGATTTTCTGATTAATGTACCTCTGTTTTATTGGCGTTTACTACAGGAGACATAATTTTAATGTTTGTATGATCAATAGCTCCATCAACACCAAGAATTCCTACTGTTAGCCTGCACAGCTCTAACTATGGGGAGTTGTATATTTCTTAATAAATACTACAGGGAAGTTGTAAACATTAGAAAAGCAAAGAAAATTGATGTTCTCTGTAGATTCCTATTGTATTTCACCCCTAGGAGAGAATGCAAAAACTTTCAAGTAATTCTCTATAGGAAAGGCAACCAGCAGGTACTAGCTCTTTGGGCTGGAATATAAATGTATGGGAAGTAATTACTTGTAGAATTCCCATTGTGAAGTAGCTTCATCTCAAATGTGTAAATACCCATAAGAGAAATTATGGCTTTTATTCATTTTTAGATTAAGAAATGGCATTTTAAATACCCTTAGTTAATTTTGTTAGAGGAATGGAATTCTGTGGTTGTCATAGATGCTTCTAGACTTGCAGCTGTCCATAAATTGCACAAGGTACCTGAAGGCATCTACTTAAAATGTAGCTGAAGCAGTGTTTGCTCTCAGAATTGTAATAGGCTGTATAATCTCCTGCTTGTTGCCAAATAGTTTCTTTTCTTCCTTCTGTCTGCCTGCTTGCCGTGTTTCTGCCTTTTAAACCCAGAGAAGGATATCCACTCAGATAAAGTAGTAAACTTAAATCATTGCTTTTTTGTTAAGCTTTGAAATTAGATATCGGGAGAATGACAATAAATTGTGCCATTTACCAGAAACCTTGTCTAAATATTTTTCAAATTGGATTTCTCCATTTCATTAAAGTTTAGATTTCTCTTTGGTCAGCTAGTTTCCTTGATTATCTGAAGGAGGTATCTTAATGGCATTTCTTAGTGTCTGAGAATGTTCCTGTGTTTGAATATTCTCAAGAAGAGCATACTTTTGTATGAATGTCCTGGTTAAATCAGTGCTGGGTTATCCTTACAGAAATGGGAAGGTGATGGCTATTTATCAGGTAATTTATGCATTATGTAGCTTACAACCTGCTCTTGCAATCAGGGATGAGAACAAAGGCTATGTATCTTGAGAGACCATTAATTAAGAAAAGAGAATGATGAAGTGAAAGCTGTTGCAAGTTCCCCATCTGCCGAAAAGGACGTACTGTTCCCTAAACTTTTTGTGAATAAGAAATAAAATTGTACTAAAAAAGAATCCAACAGTTTCCTGTTTTGATCTTTCAGTACAAATTTCAGACACTGGAGTGTTTATCACCTGCTGCCAGCATTGACGTATCCCAGTGGATGAACCTCTAAAGCAAAAAGAATATTAGTGCGATGATTAAATCTGCTAAAATTAGATCTATGATGATCACTGTATAAGATGCTAGTGACAGGCAGCTAAATCCTCTGGTATACAGAAGTAGACAGAAATGAGGTCAGTAATAAAGGTTTAGTTAGGCATTGGTTTCCCGTATTTGTCCATGGAACTGTCTTCAAAATTGCCTGTACTCCTGAAATAATTCACCAAAACAGTGTGATACAAACCTAGAGATATTTGCCCTTCTGAAAGTTCACGTAGCAGTAGTGATTGTTTGGCTAAAACAATAATAGAATATTATAAGTCAGTGCTGCTTCTGATAGCTATCTCTGGGGTTGATTTTAATAGTGTATTAATTATTCCACTTGCAGCAAGGCAGCTAGTTTGAGTCATAGCTTTCAAGTTGATTGTTTCAACTGTTGGAAATTCTTTAAAGCCACAGGGTTTCCTGAGGGGATGCTGATGCTGCCTTTTATGTCAGTCACTTTGGGTCCCATCTTCTGTTTCTTTCTCCTCTTTTGTTGGGTAGAGACTTGCTGTTCTGAGGCTTCACTAATTTATTTTGAATGCTGTGGGACTCTTAAATTCTTCCTAAGAGGCTGTCAGAGGATTGCAGTCATCTACCTTCTGGGCCATAGTAGGGCAAATGGAGTTACAGAGGGCCACGGCGGTTGATGAAGCACTGTCTAGGTAATGCGTATACTCATACTCCAGTGCAGGCTGGGTTCTTTAGATTCACTGAGGGAAACATCTGTGTGACAATTTAAGCTTTAAACTAAAGGATTGTAAGGCCTTAAACGCTGGCTTTGATTTAGATGTTTGGTTCTAACCTTTTGTTTCCTCTATAAATTTGTAATGAGTGTATAAATATTCATTAACCTAATAAACTGAAGTGCGCATGTCTGTGTACATCCACTTTTTGTTTAAGTAAAGGACTTTACTGTTTCAAGATAAAGATTTATATATTAATGTAGAGTCATTGAGTTCAGGTTTCAGGAAGCAATGACCCTTTTTGGCCTTAGGCATCTTATTTAACTTCCTTGTGATTTATATCACTTTGTATTATGTGAAGGTAATTTTGTCCGCATTTGATCCTGGAACAAAAAACCTGCTTGGTAAGTACAAAATTAATTTACAGATTTTTTATTTTCACTGTTTCACCTTGCCTGTTTTTTATGATCCCTCCAACATAGGTACCAATCAGAAAGATTTAAATAGAAGAATGAGCTGCCTTTTTTTCATAAAGGAGAATATACACCTTACAAACAGTTCCAGCAGAATTCAGGAAAAACGGTACTTAAGTTTCATTTTCAGGATTGGTCATTTATCCAACTTTTAGCCTCGGGGTTCTCCACAATTCAGCTTTCATTTTTTCCTCTTTTTAAGCAATCACTATGGCAACCTTGTGTTATCTGATGAGCAGCGCACACAGAGGGCAGATTACCCATACATGCAGCATAAGATTGAGAACAAAAAAAACCGAGAGCCAGGTAGACCAGTGAGGTACTATATTAGCCATGTCACACAGAAGATCTGAGCCCAAGCTGCAGTTTTTAAGTTCGTTAGTGGTGACCAAATTTTGAGATGTATCAACCACCTTAGTGGACATCTCAACTTGATTGGTGGTTTCTCCTATACAGAAGTCTCTGGCTGAAATAGCAGTGTAGCTGGTGGATTTCTATGAAAAATGATCAGGTTTTAAACACTATTTATTTTCCTTTTGTTTGTGAGCAATGTAGTGGCACAGGTATTGTAGGGACAAAATTCTGTATGTCTCTTGACAGCTGTGTTTAGCCAGGGAAAGGTGAGTGGGACAATATGAGATGAGGAAAGGTAGGCTTTATGTAAGTTTTTAGGTAAAGACTTGGATTTGAACTTAACTAAAAAGCCTCCAATGCTCTGACAGACCTGTGTCAACCTTTGAAAATTTGCAGTATCAATGCATGAATTCCAATGACTCAGTTGTTCAATCTTTATTCTTGTTGCTTCGTCCTTAACTAATATTAATTATAAGAATAAGACTGCCATTAGAATGGAGTAACATCTAAAGGGCAAAGCAGTGCTGACATATCTCAGCCCCAGATCTGTGGAGTTAATGAAGTAGTAACAGGCTGTTATATGAATGAATCACTTCAAGAAAAGGTGCATCTAATTCACCATGTTGGTTACTCCTGTGTTTTCATCCTCGGTTCAGGAAGAATGTAGTGCGTGTTTTAATTATGTGCTTTTCTGTCCCACCTCTTCTCTCCTCCTGCAGACAATAGAGGACTTTCTATCCCTGTGTGTCCCCCAGGTTTGTTCTTACAAACTCTGTACTGATAAGTCTACTTCTTTCTATATGGTTTTGTGCTAGTGAGAGCAGCACTAAGAGCAGGGAAAGGCCAGCAACTCAGCTACTCTGCACTTACACTTCAGTGCATAGTTCGTTAGTAGTGAAGGATTTTTCGTTTCATGTGCCCATGTAGTTGCAAAAGAAATACCTGAAAACTTCTATAGAATTTGTGAAGAGAAAGAGCAGATGTTAATGTGCCTCCATCTGCTGTCTGGGCTAATATTGGACCCCCTTGTCCTCTGCAGTGCCAATTCCTCTGTGCAACTGGAAAAGTGAGAAAAGCACATTTTTCACCTTCTTCCTATCAGATAAGGGACTTGTTTTAAATATGCACTTCTCAAAGGAAATGCCTTTTACTTGCCTTCATGATGGGTGCCAGAACTCTGCCTGTACGCATGCCTCGATTGCAAAGTAAGGTTAATTGCACCTCATCCTTCACCTTCTGAATAGGCATTATATTTTACACCGATTTATACTGGTATTTTACCTGATGGAGGCCATTTGTGTTCTTCAGATCAGCTGGTTGTCAATTTACTTTTTCTCTATCCTCACTTTAGGCTCTAAATGGGGTAGGGAACTACGTGAATTCTCTTGCAGTTTTCTGGAGTGATAAAAGCATGCATCTGCCTATATTGGGGGTCTCATAATCTATGGGGGTGTCCGAGTTGGATATTTGCCTTTGTCCATCCTTAAGATGGGTGTGTGCATCCAAGTTGGGCCCTACAGAGGATTTGCAGAAGAGGCTATATTTCTTTTCAGAGGGTGTGAGGCCCTGCTAGGTGCTTTCCTCTGCAGCACACAAACGTGATGGCTCCACTCCAAGTGTCCAGCATGGGTGGCTGGCACATGGAATCAGGAAGAGAAGAGACTGGGTATTTCACTACGAATGCTTTAGCAGGTTGGCAGTGTGGAGGATGGCAATAACAAAGAGATGAATGAGTGAGACTTGAAAGGTCTATTATTTACAACTTTAGCCACTGTTTTCCTTCTTACCTTGAGCCTTAGCTATATGCTCTCCTGCTGTGCGTATCTGAGCTCTCAAAAGGCTCATGACCTTGCCTCAAACCCTGAGCTTTGTTTCCCGTTTTTGTCCTGTAGACCTGTAAGGAGAGAGGCTGTGTTAATCTAGTGTAATTCTCATCCCTAAACTCTTGTGACAAAAGTGCGTAGAGCAAGAAGCAACTGTGGAAAAGCATTTGCAGGGATAGAGATGTTAGGAGTGCCTTGGTTGTTGGAGGGGGAAAAAAAAAAAAGACTTCTGCACCCAAAAAGACTTCTTTTTTCCTTGTGTTTCAGGGAGGAGCTAAAATTCATGGTGGAAAGATTGTATAATTCAGGTAGGTGGGATGACTGTGTCAGCTTAATGTTTTACAGGGACATAACTAGTTCATTGAAAACAGACATCAGTTTACATTAATATAAAGAAGCTTTATTCACAACTGTTAGCTACTGGTGTTTCATCCTATACAAAAAGTGAAAGAGGAGAGTCTCAAAACGGGTTCTGTAGCAAGTAACCCAAGCACTTAGGTATGGAGTTTATAGCCCTCCACCCTCACCCTGCAGGAAAATCTATATACTGAAAAGCCTGTCTTACTAGTCAAATGAAATTTCTCTTCCAGCTCTAAGGAACTGAGTAAGACTTAATGTTCTTCTGATGCTTCTTTATCCTATAATCATAGGGGGAATTTGGACTGCTGGGAATAAACGGAAGTATTTGAAAGTAACTTTGTTCTTTGCTGCCTTATTTAAAAACAACATAACAAGCTGCTCAGTCTCTGCTTTCAACCCAGTTATCGTATGCTTTTTAATTGAACATATGAAATCAATATCAATTTAGCAGAGATCTAAGAATCTATGACTTGAACAGTAGGTGTCTGATGTGAACAGTAGGCATTTGATGAATAGCCTTTTAAGGGCAGATACCCAAAGTTCAAATGTTTTTAAAACAGAATGCAACAAGCTATAAAAGCTCTTATGAAAGGTGGAGAGAGAAAGGGGTGCTGATTCAGTGGCAGGGTCAGTTTAGATTGCTTTTCTGCTGAACTTTGGTCCCCGATCTTTTACCCTTGCAACTGAAGTTGCTGTGGAAACTTATACGGATAAACAATATTGAAAGTTTCAAGCATGATTTAGTGTTACCAAGGTAACCAATTGTAATTAATTTTAAGCACCAGCTGGCTTGTGATGAGCATGAAACCTGACAAAGACTCTCAGAAGGACTGTTTCCCATTTTTTTAGCCACAGTAGTAAGAATATGAGACATTTCTTTAAATAAAGCACCTGCAACAAGAAATCAAGCTACAGCTTTGATATTGGTCAGTTAAAAAGATCAAGGAATAGTTTCTAGATGTAGATGAGCAGAAATGTGCAGCAAAAGATCAGGAATTGTGAACTCTAACCTGATGGGCCAGGGAGACTGGTTAAAAAATTTGATCCTTTAGGATCATATTTTCAACTTTTTCTTTCATCCTGCAGGCACTAGAAATGTTTCTTTCGTTGCTAGTTTTCTTGAATCAATGCTATGGTTATTGCATAATTCCTGGATTCTATCATCTAACATTTTGGGTGATCATAGTGAATATCCAAAAACTTAGCAAAATAGTTAAGGTCTCTTCAAAATAGTAAAGCAGAAAAAGAATGAGGACAGGTTTCATAGTCTGTGTTCAACTAAAAGCACAGAAGAATGCACAGTGCCCAAATATTTAGAAATTGAGCTAAGTTACTGGCATGGCTTGATCATTTTGCTTTCTGAATGTCAGCTTTGGTCTGAAGAGCTCAAAGTATTCTATATGGTGGGGTAATGCAACATCAAAGCAATCATAAGTGGAGTGGTTTTTCCTTCATTTTTAAAAGGGACAGTATTCTAATCCAAAAGATTGCCAGTACTTTATGTGAAAATAAATATCCTAACTTAAATTAAGAAGTTATTAAACTCAAGTAAGTAAAATAGCTCAATTTTTCATTTGGTTTTGATGCTGATCTCCTTAATCACAACTGAAAGCTTAAGATTAGTGAAAGCTAAAACATTACTTCTGCTCAAAATTAATGTCTTTGAAAAAGAAATTAATTTTTCAGTCCTACAAATGCAAGCAATGCTATACCTGGATATATATATCCAAGTCAAAATTTAGAGTTTCAAGTAACTGAGAGTGTATAAGCATGGTTACTACTTTTAGCCCTGTGCAAGGTATATTACAACCTGTTGTGGATGACCCTGATTTGTGCTGGAGTATATCCACAGGAAACTAATGAATGATACTAATACTATGAAAGTCAGTAAAATTATAGCTGAACTATTCCGGAATAACAGATAAAAATCTGTCCTATGTATTGTTTCACTTGGCACAATATATCCCTAATGAGCCACATTTCTCTTGTCTTTTTTTGCTGGGTAGGACTTTAATAGTGGAAAGTTAATTTACGCAAAAAAAGGTGATGATTTTAGAGTAATGAGGCAATTGTAAACACTCGTTCCACAGGGAAGTTCACAGCCAGAATATATAGGACTAGAAGCAGCCAGCTACTGATTATCGGCTGATTCAGAGCATACTCTTAAGCAGCAAGTGCTGTGGACATCCATTGGCTCTCCTTCAGGGCCAGAATTAGATGTCTCAGGCCAGGGTCTGGATCGTGTCAGGCAGTTCTGGCACAAGTCTGTCCTTAAACTGATGTCTCTGGCCGTTTACATGTCTGACTGCATTCAAAACATAAAGGGAAGAATTTTGCCTTAGATCTTTTCTTTTTTTCTTTTGTGTATTTCTTCTCACTATTGTGAGAAGGGGATGCACCCTATTTAAAACATTTTATCCTCATTGCCTTGAAGAGGGAAAAACATAATATTTATATCTATATATCAGTTGTCCTTTGTTCTTGGTAGCTTTTCAGAGCAGCAGCCTGGAACTGATATAATTCTTAAGGGTTTTACTGCCGCCAGAGTTCTGAATGGCAGTTGTAAAACGGCTCCATCTTACTAGTTTCATTCTGCTGTTATATAGAAATGTAGAAGCAACACCAGAAGCGCTTGTTGTTAATCTTCAGTATTACAGATCCTTCTCCAAACCTGCATCATGAATAGTATTCTGCTTTTAAATTAATTGAAGTTGGGGAATTTTCTATTGGTGCAGGTCACCAGAATGCGTCCACCCCAGTGGCACAATGATTCGTAACTCAGAAACAGAATGTGCAGTAGAAAGAAAAACTGCAGCTTTTTTGTTCGCTTGCTTAATTTTGCGTGTAAGGTTTTTGCTTGTTTCTTTTTTGTCCAGCTACAAATCAAGCTTGCTTTCAAAGTAGGTTTCTAAATCTAAGTATTTAATGCCTGTTAGCTGATTATGCTTTCAGAGCATGAAAACTTTGAAGATCAAGTATTTATTTTGAAAAGTGTTGTTCTTATCAGCAGTTGATTTGTCTTATAATTAAGTCCTTCTGCAACTCTAACATTATATTTTTCCTGTGAATTTAGAGAAATAAGAATTGCTCTATGCAAATAAAGTCGTGTATGTACAGGCAGATAACCGTTGCCAGAAAAGAGGTGGTGTCTGATTTGTCCTTAATACCCAATACTTCTTATGTTCAAAAGTATCTGTTTCCTGACTTTCTTGCAACTTGTGTTATTTTTCTTATTCTCCTCTAGTCATTTGAGAGAAAATGCAGAAACTTAATCAGGTGGTTTGTAATTGGTTTGCGCACAATTATAAACTGAAATTGGATAATTCAGTGTTAAATGTCTTTATTGAAGTCAATCAAGTGATGTTTATGCACTCATTGAGAAACTGGCCTTCAGTGCCCACTAGCAAAATGCACGCCTCTAGTTTAACAATGAAATACAGTCAGCATGATACGTGTTGTGTTTTCTGTAATGAATTATGTATAAAGGCAAATGGTTTTTTAATTATTTTCAGTGTTGTGTTGCGTGAAACTTGTGAGACTGCATGATGTGATGGCTAAACAAAGAATCGAGAAACTTCTAAAAACTTTGAAGGATAACGTTTGAGGACTGAGAGCGTTTACAGCCTCAGGCTATGCCATGAAACAGCCACAGCATTATTCTGCCTCAGAATCCACAGCACAGTTTTACAGAATTGTTGTGGAAGTATTGAGGGGAGTAGGGGGGAAGGCTTAGAAGTGTTTGACTTCTAGTATTTCTGCATGCATATAGGATAAAAAGAATTAGATTATTACCATATCTAAACCAGTTTCATTTTTGTGTTATGAAATCTCTTTGGATTTTTATAAAAGAAACAGGAATGAAAAGATTGGGACTGGGATGATGGATGGAGAGAACCTTCCCTTTTCATAATAAAATATTTTGAGAGTGGGACTTAAAACTGTTTTAGGAATGATTTTTAAGTTCAGTAGCATGTCCACATGTCATAACAAAGAGTCTCTAATAGGTTACTTAGAAGTGTAGTGACACATAATAAAATCACACACATATAAATCAGGATATTAAGTTTTGTTACTCACATTTTTATTTCTATCTTATTAGTCCATGCAGCTGAGTTGCATTTTCTCCATATTTGCGTCTGTTTGGTTTTAAGCTGAATCCTGGCAACACAGTCTCTGTCACCCATGAGGCTTACTCTGAATGATTGTTTCTTAATAGCCCTCACATTGAAGTTGTTTACTGCCAACAGCTGAAATTAAGGGTAGTGCCTGGCAGCCCAAGAGAAACAAAATTTCTGAATTAGAGGCTCAGCACTTTTCATTTCTCAGGGAGCCTTTATATCAAATGCTCTCAGAAAGTCAATAGAAGGCATTTTAACAATTTGAAATAATAATGAAATTAATAATGAAATAATGAAAATAATTTGAAATAATTTGAAAAAATAAATTATTTTAAGTTATTTGTGTACTAAATCAGGTTTGGTAGTAAAATACTACTTTAAATCAGTTAGGATTTTGATGTGTATCTAAAGCAGGAGCATGAATGAGCGAGGATGCTCTGCAAAGCTGTCCAGGTGGATTTTCTGCTTCTCTTTGCTCTACGCTACAGTGCCACTGGTATTCCTGTCCACTGCTCTTTCTGAAAGAAGAGGTCCCTGTGCTTGAGTACTGACTGAGGCTAGGAACAAATTCCTGCCAGGGACTGTTGAAGTAATGAAGTTTAATCTTAATGTGAAACTGATGTTAGACTGGTGTGGTTGACTGCGATTGAAATGTGTAGTCCTGTAGTACGGTAATAGTGTGTTGCCATTGCTAACTACAGGCCCGCCCCATGCATTGTACAAAGTTTGCAAGGTCCTTGGACTGAGAATTCTTAGACTTCAGCTGTCTGAACTCATCTTGACTTCCCTGGACTTGCTATGACTACAATTTTTCTTCTGACCAGGTGGTTGTGCCCAATATGTTTTACTTATGCATATCTTTCCATGGTACAAAATCAGTTTTCATATAGGTAATAAATATCTCATTCTACACTACTTTTTACTATAACTCTAAAGTAATGCAGAAATGCAGGGCTGCTATGACAGCAGAGGCCTTGAAAGAGGGGACACGGGATGCAGTGTAGTGGAGTACAAGTACAGGGTGATAGGAGATAGGACACAAGCTAACACTGGAGACCCTCAGGATTGTAGAAAACCCCTCCAGTTTTCAATAAAAGTGCAGGTAGGGGAGTTGGACAAAGTTGTCTTTAGGGATAGCAAAGAAATAGGTTCTAACATAAGTAAAGCACACCATATATAGTAAATTTGGATAAAACATGAACTTGCAGACCAATGAGGAAAAAAGCAATGTGTAAAAATGTGTTAGGAAACATACAGGAATGACCCCAGTCAGATCCTGGAGTGATGAAGAAGAAACCACTAACGTCATATTCTTCCCAGTGAAAGACCCAGCATGTGTATGACTCGGTGTACATCTCCCACGGCCACACTGAAGCCGTTAACGTTAGGACCCAGAGGAACTTGGGAGTCTGAGAGAAGCGAGAATTGAATATTAAAAAAAAGCATGTGAAAACATTTTGCTGCCTCCCTTTCGCTCCTCTGAAATGCATACTTTACATGGGGGAAGTGTGTGTTGTGTATGTAGGCTATTTACAAAGAAACAAAGGTTGTTCTTTGCCCTCCACAAGGTGCATTGTTTTCATCTGGTGAACTCAGTATTCTGCACTGAAGAGCTGCATTCTTGATCTCTAAATGCCTGCTTTTCCTTGGTAAAGTGATGTATTGTGCACTAGCAGTGTGTTGATAACGTAACTGACAGAAATGAATCAGAAGATATGAATAATAGAAAAATTTTAATGTTTCTGAAAAATGCCAGACCCTTGGTTGACCACATCTTTATCTATCAATCTTCTTGCCGCTTTCCAGCTGTTTTTTTTTTCTGAAGGACAGAGGTGCCAGGATTCCCTGGCACATTTCCAAATGAACCTTCCGGTAGTAGGCTGGTTCTTCTTGTACCAAGTATGAATGTTGCTGGCTTTAATTTTTCCTGGCTGTTGGTTTGGGGCAGGGTATTGTTGGAGTTGGGTTTTTGTTGTTGTTGTTTTGTTTATATGTCTTAATAGGATGTTACACAGATTTGATAAACTCCTAAATTCCTAATCTCCTGCGAGTCATGGATGCTACACTGCATGTAGTGATCATTCCAGAGGAAAAAACCCACCCAGCATAAAACGAAAGTTTCTTGCACTGGTGACTTAAAAATAGGGCAATTCTACAATGTGAAGCTGCTTTAGAAATGAGAGAGTAACTGGACTTGAGAAAGAAATTATTTTCTTTTCATGCTTAACAAAGTAATGCACCTTGAGATTTATTTCTCATCTCTAATGCAGTTTTGACAGAATAACAGTACAGAATGTACCTGCTCTTTTGCTTTTATCAGTTTCTTTGGAGCATAGCATGAGCACAGACTGAAACAAATACAAGTGGCAGAGCAGCCCTCGGAATTTTAATTCATTTTTCCTCCTATATAAAGCAGGACTTACCAGCCACACACACTTTAGGAGAAGTATTTATTGTAGAGAGGGATTCTTCAAAGGACCTCAGAAGAGTTGGAAGGCAAAGGTCTGTGGTAACCCTTCAGAATAGGTGGCCTAGGTAAATGAAGGAGCTTTGTGATTTGATCCAGAACAGAGTGAGAGAGGCGAAACTGCTGCCTTTTTTCAGTCTTTTACATCCTGGCGATGATTCAAAGAGTAAGGCCATGGAAATACTAAGTGCGGAGTTTCTCAAATTCTCTCTCTCTTCCTGTCCTGTCTCATGCAGTACACAGGATGAATGGCTCTGTCGATCATTAAGGGGTTGGTGACAGTCTCCACCTCTATGTTTGTAAAAAAACCAAAGAACTGTCATAGGCATAAGTGTCACAACATTTGTGTGTTCCTAATGCCCGTTGGTGAGCTGAAAGGCCAAGTGCCTGCTAAAAGAGAACCATTGCATCAGCAGTAAGACAAACTGGAGAGAGAGTGTAAATTTACTGTTGATTTTACAAACATGAGGCACTCTTCCTTTTCTCTCTGCTCACTAAGTATGAATAAAATGTATTCTTTTTCAGATAGGCCTAATAGGCTTAGAAAGATTTCCTCATTTCAGAGCAATGTGTATACTTAATAAGTTGTTTCTTAAGTTGTATCTATTTTTTTTTTTCCAGATGAAATCTAAAGTGCAAATGAGGCAATATTTCTTTCAAATGGACAACTACATTGTCCACAGGTTTCCTTGCATAGGCTGGAAGAGAAGCACAGGGATGGAGTCTTTTCTCATTACAGAAGACCAATGAATTGCCCCTTGTTTTTGTACTGTGGAAAGCACAGCGATTTACAAAGGTGTTTGCAGTGAAAGCCTAAGCCTTAGTAAGGGAACATCTAATGAGGGAAACAACTGCATAGAGATCCAAACTGAGTTTTGGGCTTGAGGTCTGGCGTCGCATATGGCATGTTTTCTTGAGCAGAGCCGTTCATCAAAGTACACGCATTGCATTTGTGATATAGGTGGCAGGTTCACATGCTGTGCTATTCCCAGCTGCATGGGCTTTCTGGCAATGGTTTCTCTTGGCTTGGAAATCTTCATGCTCGCGTTATTTCACTGTGGCTTGGAGCTCCATGATGGTGAGGGAAGGTGGGCCTTCCCCTGATGTTTCTAAAAACTGTGATAGGCACCGTTATCTTGTGGAGAGACTGACTGAAGTTATATATATATATATATATATACACACACACACACATATATGTGATAACAGTGAAAGTAATACTGCCCTGGGTCTAGATAAATGTCTGTAGAGGGGAATGAGCTTTTGGGGGTGGGGGGGCATTTAAAATGTTGTCCAACACTGCGTGCACAAAAGCAAAGTGGAATGGGCTGGAAGAAAGAGGGCTATGAGCACTGAAAACAAGTGAGGAGAAAGCTAAGAGTTAAATAAAGAAATAGTGGTTGGAAACAGGGATGGGAGAAGAGAAAATTTCTGTTTGGTATCTATTTTTCCCTGGAATAAACAGGTGATGTATCCATTAAAAACACATTAATTTATACTCCAGGGATTACTGCTAAGTGATAATATCTACACACGGTGTTGCTAATCTGTCTCCAACATCTTCCTTTCTGTAGAGCAGGAACTGTAATTCATTGTTTTCACTGTATTTACTTGGCATTTTGGAATATATTGGAGATAATGAGTTGTGAACAAAGAGTGCTCATTGTGTTAAAGACTATGAAGTTTTAGGTCAGCCACTCATCAGGAAAAGTTTTATTTTTGCATTTGCCATGATTATTTCTTGCCATAGATAGATGCTAAAAGATGTCTACAAATTGTCTTAAAATAATGAGGAACTGCTCATGCTGAAAATATGCAGCCAATTCAAAAGGTTTGTCTGAACAATGTGTTTTATGTTGCGTCATAGCAGGTTTTTCCCCTGAGGTCACTGTTTTGGACAGAATGATTGACCTCTAC
Source organism: Pluvialis apricaria (assembly GCA_017639485.1). Taxonomy (NCBI): domain Eukaryota; kingdom Metazoa; phylum Chordata; class Aves; order Charadriiformes; family Charadriidae; genus Pluvialis; species Pluvialis apricaria. The sequence continues at coordinate 23,741,285 of CM030011.1, read as the reverse complement.
TGCAGAAGACAGGTTTTAAATGTAAATCAGCTACATATGCTGCTTTCTGGTTTCTAGGTGTAACAGGAGGAGATAGGAGTTTTTCTGAAGATGATATAAAGTGATGGATAAACTGAACTGGAAGGACTTTTAATGTCATCAAGCTTTGTCTCCTAATACTTCAAATTCCATGTCATGTAATTCCTTTCATTAATTTAGTGAGCTTTATGTTTAAAGACGTCAGGAAAACAGCAAAAGACATAATTGATCTAATGGTTAGGATTTTCGTCATTTCTAGCCTAAATTTACTCAGGTCCAGCTAATACCTGTTAGGTATGTATGTTTGATTTTTTGTCAGTATTGTCCTTGAGAGTCAAAGTAGTTCTTCAGAGCTGTGTATCCCTTGGCCCTACTTTTAACTATCCTTTTGTTTAGATTTACGGCACACCCACCACCCACCCACTCCCCAAAAACCCCCACCAAACAAACCACAACAAAACCCCTTTATTGTGAGATCTTTATTTTCCTGTTTAATCTGGGAGTCCTTTGATGTACCAATTCTAGTTTAAATAACTCTTTCTGGAAGAAAGTTGATGACTGTGATGTACATGGATTCAGAGAACGTCTTGTCCAATTATATTATTTTTCTTGCTTGGTGTGTCCTAAGGTCATACTAGATTCTCTTGCAGCCGTATCACATTGATAGGTTATAGGCTTTTTATGATCAACTTTCCTTTCCTCCGCATCTTTTCTTTAGGTGTTTTCCATGCATGAATTCCAAGTTAGCCAAGTAAATTACTTTCTTTTTATACTATTGAATTTTGCTGCTTCTCCTACTTTACTCCTCAAGATTTGCATCTCTTTGATAACTTCATCTTCGTCTTTATTAGAGTCACATGCTGTCTCCTATTTGTGTCCATGCCATTGATGAGAGTACTAAATAAAATACTTCACAAGAATAATCCTTGAGGAATTTGAAATAACCTGTTTCTTACCAGGTGTGTTCCCTTTCACTGCTTTCATTTTCCTCTTCCCTTAAACTCCTTAATTCCTTGCATGTTTTAAATTCTGCTGCTAATCCTCACTTTCCAACTTTACTACTAGCTCTAATGTGACACCATCTGTAATGCTTTCCTGAAATCCTGTTAGATAAGATTTTCTTAGTACCTCACTTATGTTGTATTGAAAATCTATTGAAGAAAAGCTGTCAGGTTAGCCTAGTGTGATCCATAGCTGGCAAAATCGCATTGTGTTAGATCTTGTTTTCCAGTTTCAACCAGGTTTTTAATTATTTTTTCTTGCAAAATTTGTTCCTGACTTTCGCATGCTCTTGAAGACAGTGTAATGCAAAGTGAATCATTTTTATGTGTTTGTATGTGTGGGTTTTTTTATCTCTTTTTGAGTGTGTACTTTCAAAGGGGCAGTAGCATTAATGAGAGTTAGCTCCAGGAATAAATGCACTGCAGACTGCAAGGCTCCTGAGTGTTAAAGTTAATTGGTATTGGAAATTAGTTTTTAGACTACTAATAACAATGCTAAGCCACCTAAGTATATCTAAATAAACCTGAGATTTACTTATATTAAATAATACTGGACCAGGATTTTTTTTTCCTGTGTGTGGTACTAGTGACTCAAATGGAATTCAACAGATATACCTGAAAAGGCAGAATTTTATCTGCTTATGTTTCATCTGAGCCATAGAACACTACAGGGAGAGCAATTCTGGAGAATTTAAAATTTGGCCAAAGGTCAAGGAGCTTTTTTGCATCCCTAGAACACTTCTACTTGATCTAGTGAAAGTCGTCATAGTAACATTAAGAAAACCTAAAAGTTACACTTTTTGTTTTAAAATACATACAGTTGAAAGATAATGTTGAAGTTACTACTGGAAGTTTGCTTCTTCCCAACTCCCCCCCCCCCCCGCTTCGGTTTTCTTTACACATTACATTTGCTACCCAATGGAAATGTTTCTAGCTTAAATTAGAGCACACAATACCAAGGGTATTTAATAGCTAAAGATTTTGATTCTATGTAAATATTAATTTAGTAATGCAAGGCAGCTGTAAATGATATGAAGTAACTTGCTGCGTAGGAATAATAGATGAAAAGTGGATTTTAATCATATTCTTTAACTTACTTTCTGGAAAAATACGTTTTCTCATGCAATGAACTAAGTAAATCCCATGATTATGGGATACTCTAGAAAGGTTTGTGCTGAGTGCTCCATTAAACTATAAATTATATATTCTATGAGATGTAATTTGGGCAGGGAAACAACTGTGAATGCGTCTTTTGGGTGTCCTACGGTAGTTGATCGAATCATTCTCATTGAGCAGACACTCACTTCCATAGGGAATGCACATATTGAATGAAAGAACAATGCAATCTGCTATAGGTCAAAAAATCAACATGCTTCATTACAGCCCACTCTGCTTAGTATTCTATTTAGCATCCCTTTCATGGACTTTTGAACAATTTTACAGACTTTTGACTGCTGTGAGGTTTTTAATTCATTTAGAGAGACTTGAACTTAAACCAATTAATTTCTCCTTTTTTTTCAGAGTTAGAAATGACATCATTAAAACTGGAGTTGTAGTTACTGTTGTACAAGCATTTTTTACAACTTTCATATAGCTGATTTGCTTTTGATTTGGTATTCTAGTAGGTAGATTAGCAAAGAGCATTTCAATTTGTACTTCTTATGATGCCGTTTTTATTGTAACTTACTCTGTTACCTGATATACTGTGGATTGATCAATTTAAAAGATGATATACCTGCAAAATTAATTGGTATTACACTAAGATTCTGTTGACTGAAACACTTATTTCCTCACCTAAATCCACATCTTAATGTTTAATTAAAATAATGTCATCTGATGGTTTTCCTTATTATTTTGAACCAAATCAAAGTTTAATGGATTTTCTGGAAGAGAAACAGGCACTATTCACACAAAAATAATAATTAAAAAAAAACTCCAAAAAAACAATCAAACCAACAATGCCATGTGTTGTTATAAACAGGCCTGTTCTTATTTGAGGACATCCATTTTTGGCATCATAAGACGGAATGTCAGTGATTATCTAGTGAATAATAGAGACAACATTGATATGTAGATGTTGAAAAAAAGTAAATTTTGAATTCATCATTTATTTAAATTAATTTTAAATCCCCAGTCCTCAAATTTGTTAAAATTAAAGGGTTTAGATTTGTTTTTTAAATAAAATACAAAAACTTAATTCAGACATTTTAGATTGTTTTTCTAAAGTATAAGGAAAAAACAATGACTTTTTAAAAGAAGCATGGCAATTGCTTTTGCTTTTGTATTTAATTACTTTAATCTGCATCTTCATCTGAGTTTCTACATTTCTTCCTTTCACTATTCATAGTGCTAGGTTTTACAATAAATGGAAAGTTGCGTGATTTGCAGTCTTACTTCTGTTGATTAATATCTCTGCATATTAATCTGTCTCAAAGTTTGATTCTAATAGCTGGTATTCCCAAGAATAACAGGAAAAGGTGATAATATTCCTTAGTGGTAGAAACACTGTAATTATAAGAATAGCTGTTGTTATTACGGTCAATTGTTACTTCTGTGCTTAAAGGTACTTTGAATATTAATTTTTAAGTGATGACATTATGTTGGTAATATGAGTAACTTAGTTACTAGTATCCTTTAGAGAAAAAATTGAGTGTTTTCAGCTGAAAGTAATTAACTGCTTGTTGTCTGACACTATTCTGATGTCATATTTTGATAGGATTTTACTTCAGTTAGCCATTAAGACATTGATATATTAAAATGTGTGATTTCACTTGAAATGTATTATTTCATAGTGTATCATGACAGAGTCATTTGTTACGTTTGAAATAAAAAGGCCATACCATTCTGTTATTCTGTGATTCTGTGTGATACTATTGTATACTTTATTACTAGGGGTCATTAAAGGTATGTCTGCAATGAGAACATTTTCGCGTGATGGTAAGTGTTGCTTCTGAGCCACACGCGTAAAAGAGCGTGGCTGTAGGCCTGTACTGAACCCTATGGCTTCTTTGATGTGGTTCTGGGTACGATAAGCTTTGCATGTGTGGTTTCAGCTTTGTTTCTGAAGGAGAGCGGGGGTTTACAATCGTGTGTTGCTGTGTGTAAGTGTCTGTTAATTCCTTCCTAATAACTTCTGAACCTGTTCAACTGGTACATTCAACTTGAAAGGAAGAACTGAAATCTTAGAGACACAAAATTGCTACATATTTAAAAAAAAAAAAAGTTTTTTGTGTGTGTTTGTTTGTTTTGCCTCTCCCATATTTAGCAGGTAGTCTCTTTTTTTGGTGTGTATAACATTTGCACTTGGATTTTCAGTGGCTTTTGGAGTGCAGCTGTCTAAAAAGGGTAGCTTTTTTGTGATTTAATGTGTCAGTTTTGCTCTTTTCAGCTGCAGAGCCTCAGAGTTGTGAAACTGGATAACAGAACATGCAGTAGAAAGCTTTGATTTTGAAAATTGCTCTCATGCTTCAACTTTTGATACCATATGAGTTTTCTTTGCTGTTATTTGCTATGGTATCTGGATGCTTTAAGAAATGTGGAGTGATTTGAACATCAGCAGGTCAAAGTTCCCTCATATCTTTTTCTGTAGTAAGATGAAAATGACATACTCTATATTGATCATGCACACCAAAATTTACTGTGAATGAATTTTGTTGTAAGTGGATCTGCTTTGCATTGTGTACTATAGGTCTTTGTGAGGTTATTTTGTGAAATAGTGTACGTACCTCTGCAGGAATTAATGTGCCTATTGTAGAAGCATATGGTGTGATACCATTTCCTAATGAAGCTAGGCTATGAGGAACGCCATTGTCTAGATTGGCAATGGCAAGCATTAACACTGTAGACTTTTAAGACTGACACCCCGGAGTACTAATTGTTATCCAGTGAATGGCAACGAAGGTTAAATAATGCAAGGTCACTGCTGTGTTCTTTCTTTTTTTGGGAAAGCTGATTTCAAAAGGTCATTCTGTCCTGCTTTGTGTGACAAGATGGAGGACTTGCATTTTGTAATGGCTGTGACATCTAACTTAACCAGAAGTACTAGGAACTCAAAATGTTTCTAATGAGCTATTGTAGAATATAAGCGTAACTTTGAACTCATATTCTGGTGATGGGCTTAAACAAATTGGTAGTAGTTGAAAACTTCAGTTTTAGTGTCTTTTGGTGAAATGTTGTTTATGTATACATTTGATATTGGACTAAAGGAAAACCTTTTGAAAACTTGCCTTCTTCCCTATGTGTTCTGGTCCAACAGCATTTTGGTCAGAGGAAAGTAGGGGCTTTTCTCAGGTCCAGTGCATGGACCACTTTGACAGTTTAAAGGAAGATGAAGGAAAGACCTTTTCAGCTATGTCATTGAAACCCACATACCATTTCACTGAAAACAAATTATACAGTGTATATAGCTGCCAGACTCTACAAAGAGTTGTAATAAACTTGGAGAAGTTTTTATGATAAAGTCAAATTTCTCTACCAAACATCTTGGCCTTTATTCGTGTTGATTCAGAAATATAATAAAATGTAATTCATTTTTATGTAGGCAAATACACTATTTTTCTGTAGTCTTTATTTTCTAATAAATTTCAACTAAAAACATTGTTAAAATCAGTTTGAGGTAGTATTTCTGTCTAAACATATAAACCTGAGAAAAATTAATAACTTTGAATCTTTTTAAATTCAGATTGTTGGCTACCTTGACTGCAGTAAATGATTTGTTAAAGATCACGTTTGCAGTGTTCATGCAAAAATTTGGAAAAAAATATAATTAATACAAAAGGGGGTTAGATGCCGATCTTGTTGTAACACCATATTTTTTCACCTTGGTGGCAATTCCAGATTCTTTATTTAGTGGAACTAAGTTTTCTCTTCTTATAAAAGCTACTGTAAATAGAACTAAAGTCCATGCCTTTCAGACTTTTATAGCTCCTTAACATAAATTCATTCTTTTCCTGCTGCGTAATGAGGATACATAATCAAAGGCTAGGGAAGCTGCCTGGATTCTTGTCCTAACTTTACCATACTTTGAAACATTTGCTAGGATGTCCCTTTGCCATTTTCCCTCTTCGTCTTCCCAAAGAAAAACTGTCAAGTATTCCTAAAAAAAAAAACCCCATGACACCTCTTTCCCTAAAATAGCTTGTTAAATCTGGATCTGTGTGAAGTATCTTTCTTTTTGACAATTTTCCTTTCAGAAGTTCAGTATGCAGTAGAAAGGACATGATATTTGCAGATATGTAGTCTTTATAGAAATGCTAAAAATGTGGCAGAAACGAAGAGTTGCATAAGTGAGAAAACTCTCTCCCTTGGGGCATTCAGGTTCTTGCTAAAAGTCAGTGGGTATATACTTACCAAATAATTAAAGAGAAGAAGAGAAAGATGTTAACTAGAAAATCATATACTGCAGTCGTGTTGTGGGCTTGTGTTCAAAGAGACCACTCTTAAGTGAAATTGCCAACAATGACAATCTTCTACAGAGAAACACCACTGCTTTTTGATATGCCTTTTATATGTAAAATGTCTCATTTTCTTATGTAGAACTATATATATATATATATACGACTCAGTGGTATGTAGTGATGAGTAAAAGGTGCTATCTAGATTTGCCTGAAGTTAAGGGCTAGTCTCTGACTTCAAGGAAGCAGCTTGGACCTGTTTAGGAATTTAAGAGCAAAAACTCTCTCTGTTTTTCCCCTACACTTCTTTCAGCTATGCCTTCCCAATGTTCGATGATTTGACATTCCAATTTTAGCTCATATCTGAATAACTGAAGCAATATTAATTTCTTAATTACTTTAAGTAGCTATGCTCAAACATGGCTATCGTTATGGAACAAGAGAACATATGTAGGTTGAACATTGTCTGGGTTTTTTGTTATACTTTTTAAGGTAGAAAAATTTTGCAGGAACACAGTTAATCTAAAAGGGCCTGGAAAAAACCCGAATACTAGAATTGGGAAAATAATATTCTGTGATCTCTGTGTTTTTAGCCATTGTTTCCAAAAATGGATGCATTCATTTCTGGAGCCCTGACAACTATAGAGCAAGTCTATACTGGAAAAGTGCTACCCAAAGCAGGGTAATAACCTAATGAAGTAGCCAACCTGCTAGAGGGACACAGAGGCAGATTTTGAGTGGCTCTTTGTCATCTATTTTGTCCCTACCATTGTGCTAATAGTCCAGGTAATACATTGCATATGTGCTAGATGGGTTCCTGTTTTCTGCCGACTTCAGAAGTCAGCAAGGCTCAAATATTGTGCCAGGGGCTCCCAGGGAGCTGCAATTGGCTCATTTAACCTCTAGCTGCAGCATTTCCCAAGTTCTTTGGTTGCCTGCTGCATTAATTTTCAGCATTCTTTTGACAAGTAGTTTATTTAGTGTGGAGTTGCGGTGTTAAGAAAAGAAGTCAATTCATGAACTTCAGCTCCCCAGGTGTGGGCTAAGAGGGACAAAATATGATCTAGCTCCTGTGAGAGCACACATTTTCTAAGGAAGCATATTTTTATTGTTTAATTTTGGGAAAGAGGAAAGGGAAAATCCAAAGTTCAAATTTACCAGAGTTAATAGTCCTGCTTAAACACAGAACGTAAAACCAGCAAGAAAAGCTGTTTTCTTGTCTTCTCTCTGGTTCTCAACATTATTAGTCCCAGGGTGTTTTCATCGTAGATAAAGTTATGCAAACTTATTGCTGGGGGCAATACTTTCAGCATGAATGCTACTTATTTATTTTCTCCCCAGACCTGTCTGAAATCAGGATTAGTACATTGGGATATCAAGAAAGTGAATGGTGCCACCTGTTGCGAGGGCATTTACAAGTTATCCTGTGACTAGTGGGTTGGAGAGGTTTTGGAGGTAGGTACAACTCCATTATAGCTGGTTTTCTTGGAGCATCAGTGTTGCTAGATTGACCACACATGTGAATAGATGTGCTAGTAAAGCAGTGTGAAAATTGCATGACAGTATTGGTTGAAACCAATATAAGAATCAAGCTCAACTGTTGACGGAAATCTGGTTTTCAGTCATGCGATTGAGAGGCTACTAGTGTTTTAAATGCGTGTATGCAAGTGTTTGTGGCAGTAATTCTGAGAAGACTGATGATAGGAATACAGACTTTGGCATGTGACCTTTTCATGAGAAGTAACAAAATTATGTTTTCCTGTGCATTGCCAGAGTTCCTATAAATGTTGACTATGTTAGATGCTCACGTTTTTGCCTTACGTGCATCCATGTGGTATATATACATGCACACCTGTGGTATGAGTACACACATGTGTAAATTCCAAGTACCCAAGGGAATTAAGTTACCGTAACTATGAAGAATTTCTTGTCTATGAACCATTCACCCAACTCCAACAAGCAGAAAGCAGAGCTCAGTCAGCAGAAACTGGAACTGCACAAATGTGAATCGCAATGAAACTTGCACAAAACCTCTGCAGATCAGTCTGCCGGGATTTGCATAACTTGAGCTTGACTGAGCCAAGGTACGCCAGGTCTCTTATGAATGCAGCACAAAGCTGGACTTCAGACTGTAAAACTACTAAGCCACTGTTGATGACTTATATTATTTTTCTGCCAGTTATTAAATGTTTCTAGTCTGGATGAGTACAAGGTAAAGTCTGTGCTGCTTTGCGCTCTCCTGTGCGCGATAGCGGCGTGTGTGGCTGAACAGCTCCTCAGGGAGGTCAGCCCTGATGCTTAGAATTTGGTGATAATGTTTGTACCTGGACAATCTTTTGCCTTTGTTTTTCTCAGGCTTTGGAAAGATCATACTTACTGTCTTCTACACTTACTGAAATGTGGGTCTAAAGTTGAACAGTACAGGGATGTGCATGAAGTTTAATCATTCCCTCTGCATGTGCACCTTATTGTTATGGCACGCAATGAGCATTTACCATTGAATTGGATTAACAAGTAATAAACAACAGCCATCTCAACATCTACTGCGATCTGGTGCAAGATTTTCTTCTCTTTCAAATTTTATTTTGAAAATCAGCAACTCACATCCATATTTTGGTCAGTCTTTTTAGAGGTTTCTGTTTAATATATGAGAGATTAAATTGGGCAAAGGGGAACTCATAAAGAAATTTTGTTCTAGTTACCATCTGTATGCAGCTATAATTACAACTCAACATCTCTCACATGTTGATTTAGAATGAGGCAGACTATGGTCCTCTTTCCAATAATTTATCTTCTCTGATACCAAAATGACTCCTGAAGATGGTCAGGAAGTGTTTTCATAGATATCTTTAGTAGAGATGTTTTCAGATCTGATTATCTTTACTGAGTGGTAAGTTAAAGCTGAGAGATCCCTTTCAGTATTAAAAAAGTTGCTCTCTAATAGTTTTATTATTTACAGTTGTACACATGCTGAGTACAGTTGACTTGTTAGTGTGGTGGAGCTTTCAAAAAGGAGTTGTAAGCTGACACAGGTGTACAATTCTTTCTTGTGTTAGAACATCAATGTAGTGTTTTGTTTCCTGCAAGGGAAAATGGTAGACGGGGATGGTAAACCTGCAGTATATAATCCAGCCACTGCTGTAACAGAGTCAATAGTGGATGTACAGCTTGCTGAGACCTGAAGGAATAAATATCTGAAAAGGAAATGGTGTTAAACTCTGTATTTTCTCTATTCTTATGCACTCTAAATGACAATAATAAAAATAAGCTGTTTTACTGATGCTAGTTACGTATAGTTCAAGTAGGCAAGCAAGGTTTAATGGGAAATTTCTAGTGGCTTGGTAGTATGCTCAGTTGGTACCTTTTTTAACTTGTCTACAATTTAAGAAATCTATACAGAATCTACTTTAAAAGTTAAAGAAGCATCCCTTAGGAACATGAATAATCATCCCTAAACATCCCAGGATATTCAAAATCGTTCAGTTTATCTGTAGTACGTGGTTCACAATTTTCAGCTACATAAAAATAAATTAATATATTGGTATACTGCAGAAGATTTTATTAGCTCAGATTTCTGATTTATTTAGATTTTTTGAGGAGATCATATTGCAGGGTGGGATGCAATTCAAACACTGAAACTGGTGAAATTTCAGATTTAGTATACTTCGCTTTTGATTATTCTGTGTTTACTGAACAACAGCTTGATCTTTCCATTTGAGCATCTCTTGCAGAATTCTTCTCTCTGTCTGTTGTCTGTGACCTGTTTCTGTACCTTAATTTCACTATGCTATTCACTTTACCGTGGAGATACTGAGAAGTATTTGCCGAGTATTTTCAACACACCACTCCACTCCTGTTCTATATCTTCACTCCTGAGGGCTGCAGTTGTGTTCTGAACTCTCTTTGATGTTAAAATTGTATTTGTATCATTGGTTTTTACACCACTGTTGCTGACTGTTGCATTTATCCTAGGGATAAATGTTCTGGAAAAAACCTCTAAACAAAAAACCCATACCTTTTTCTCAAATGTATGTTAGTGACTCATTTAATTTTGAAAATATAAAAAATAGTTTGCTTTGGGGTACTCTTAGTCTATATTGCAAAGCTGTCAAACAGTGAGGATGAAATTCAAATTTTCTTCATGTTTTCAGTAGTTTTGGTGCTGATGTGACCAAGCCCAGGATTTCTCTTGGAAATGTAATTCTATTAGCTCTTCAAGTTATTCTGCTCTAAATTCCTTGATGTTATTAGGATTTTGTCATAGGGATTACCTATGTATTAACAGCATCTGTGCATCAGTGTATCCATGCATCTTTTAAAAATGCAATAAACTTTTTAGGAAGAATTGTTATACATGCCAGGCTCTGACAGAAGTGTTATGAAAGGTAACACACTGTTCAATTTGATGTTTGGCTAACATCTTGATCTGGAAGATTTTTTTTTAATTTAAGCATGAGTAGCCTTGCTGATTTCTAATTGCTAGAGTAATATATATGTTTTGCATATATTTAATTGTTTACAAAAGTTATTGTTTGGTGGCACATTTGTATTGCAGTGCTAATGCCATATTAGTTTAAAAGCACTAATTCAAAATTTAACATACCTGGTATTTCTAAACTTTCGAGTCATTACCTTTTCCTTTATTGCTCCAGAAATAAATAGCTACGAAAACAGTCTGAGGCAGTAAGATTTTACAATTTTCTGTTTCATGGTTAGGTGTACTGAAATTATTTTCTCTTGCCAAGACAGTTGAAACAGTTGGGTTTTTTTATCCACTTTAGGTGTTGAACAGGAAATATTAAAAGCCTAAATGGATTGATAACAGAATAACCAAAATCCTAAGAATGCAGTTAGAGGAAAAAATATCTCTTTCTGTCAGTAACTCTTTTAATGGCAGCTCACAAACTACAATTAAAGGTGCTAACACTCTGAAATGCTTTAAGAGTTCACTAGTGAAAAAAAAGAGCTCACTAGTAAAAAAAAAAACAACTCACTAGCGAAAAAAAAATATTCCACTAATATTCCACTAAACTCAACACTCAGCCACCACCATCATGTACTGCCCCTACCCCCCCAAAAAAACCAAAACAACCAAACCCAAAAGTATTATTTCACTGTGATGCATTTAGAAGGTCACAAGATTCAATTGAAACAGATCGCAGTGGTGGAAGATCTTGGATTGATTTTTCCTGGGCTGCAGCATTCTTGAGGAAAGTCCTAGCTTCCATTTAACAAGTTTTCTTTTTCTCTGTACAGTTTGCTCAGTAGAATTGCATGGTTTACTGACCTTAACACTTCTCAGTTAGTATGGAAAGGAGGGAATTTCTGATATTTTCTTAATGAAGTTTTAATAAAATTTCAGGTAGGGCTGGCCGTTCAGCTTGTTTTGTTTTGCTTTGTTTTTCTTTCTCTGCTATGTGGGTCAGATAAATGATCAGTGTAGCCCAACTTGTGTCAGTGGCAACAGGTGATGCACACCAGCTGGGCCACTTTCTGCTGTCCCATCTACTTCTACTCTGCTCCCCACATCCCCCTAGCTGTAATGATTGTATCAGAGATGTTGAGGGAGGACAGAGTGGAGACAAAATAGTAGAAATGACAGATGGAGCTGTCTGGTGTTCATTCAAAAAAATTTTCCTGCTTTGCAGTAGAAGAAGGTTAGTTTTTTTAAAACAAAGTGGTGCAAAACAGTCTTTCAGTTCACCCTCACAATCTCTATTATCTCTCATTTATACACTTTTTTAGCTGAACATGTTGCTCTGACTATAAGGCAATAAAATTAGCCCTTTTGGTTAATCCTTGTACAAAACATTCCTCTAAAACAGGTTGAACAAAAGGAATGCAAGAAGAGAAGTACAACATTTAGGTAGTTCAGATTCCTGCCAAAAAAAAAATAATTCTGTGCCAAACATTCAAGGTTCCCAAGTTTGTGCCAGGAAAGTTCTGCAAAACTGCATTTTTTGCCTTTTGCCATGACCCAAATCCTCCTTGACGTGCTGAGCAGCAGGGCTTCTGAATCGCACTGGGACCCTGTCCAGATTCACTGATAGGGACGAGAAGGCTCTCCCCTAGATAAGCTCGGGTGACATAGCTAGGGAAGCTGTCTGCTGCTTGTCAGAAGACTGTCCGCTCTGAATGGAGTACTAGAACGGTCTTTGGCTAAGAGGGAGAGAGGAGGGCCCTATGGCTACATCGTTAGAGCACTACATCTGCTTTAGTTTCAAAAGATGTTTGGAGATCACTTCCCTACTAGAAATCAGTGGCAGGTTTCCAGGACTTCAGAGTTGTGCCCTAACTAATGCCAATAAAACAAAACAAAACAAAAAACCCAAAACAAAACCAAACCACTAACCAACCCCAAACAAAAACACCACAGTAGACTATTTAATTTTGTTCTGGTAATGCAAGATTAAATGTAATGTGCTATTCCTAATGCTTTAGTAACATAAAATAAGCATACCTCCATTGAGACATGACTGAAGTGTGCCCGAATGCCATTACTAAGGTGTTACTGAAATTAGGAGGTACTACTATCTCTTGGTCAGCAAGCAAGGATTATTTCGTCAAAGACAGTGTGTTTTCAGAGAATGCATTTGGATCCTTATGCAGAAATAGGTATCAGCTAAGGCCTAAGCTGTGTATTACAGTTACTCCTGGTGAAGTGATAACAAGTCTTTGCTAGCAGTTTTTTAGTGCTTCAGTTACCCTGCTTCAATTACATTTTCTTTTCTAATGACGGTTATTTATCAAACAGGGATCCAGGATTTGTCTTCTCACTTTCTCAGTGCTAAGTAGAAATCAGCTGTGTTCCTCTCTCAAGGACTGTAAGGGGGTTGATGGAAGAAATGGCAGCAGAGTATCGCCTCTTCATCTGATCTTTGTGTTTCTACATTTTTATAAAAGATTATTCTATCAAGTGTACAAAAAATTTAAGCCCATATTTCATGTCTTGTCCACTTGGCCCTAAATATGTCTCTTAAGTCCCAGTAGAGCGAGTGTGAATGGAGGAGACCATGTTATTCTCTCCAATGCTTATCTTGTATGTGTTAGCAATATGATATTTAGTTGAAATCTGAAACTCATAGGCAGTATTCGTTTATCTCATTTGATAAGATTTTTAGCAAACTCTGCCTTCTGTCGGATACTCTGTAGCAGCTTTTTGAAGGAAAAAAAAATGCAGCAGGTAGGTTTCAACTTCAGATCCTGCTCTAGCATCTTCAACAGGTCTGTAAAAACAAACTGATTGTTAACATCAAGGGAACCTGGAAGGAGTTACACAGTGATGTTCATGACCATCAGGCATAATACTTTCTCATCAATCTCAGGTAAGAGAGAAAGGGCTGTTATTTTAATGCTATAGAAATATTTTTAATGGGATGTGGTCTTATACATCAAAGTTTTATTTAACAGCAATATACTGATACACATTAGGGAAACTATTTTGCTGAAAAATATTCTTAAAGAATTCAGTCTAGAAACTGTTTGTTTAAATGTGTTATCTTTTCAATGACTTTGAGCTTCTTCATCCTCCAGGCTTTGTCTTAAATAGGACCTGTAACTAATAACTAGTTTTCTTCACATGCAAAGTTCAGACTGGACTAATTCTGTAGAAACAGTCTCGTGTCTTTGAACTTTGGCGAATTTCCCAAGAGGTGATACATTATCTGATTTGCAAGCATGGCAAAAATGGTGTGGCAATTTCAGAAAGTGTTTATTATACAGAATAAAGAAACAAACAATTTTAGAAGTTAGAGTCCTTTTTCATTACTGTGGTCTGTGCTCTTCTTATGTAGGCTAAGAATAATTTTTTTTTTTTAGATTACTTCAACTATTTTTTTGTGTACTGCGTGGAAATAATAGGAAACATTTATTGTAGTGGAAATCATCTGCCTGGCTTCTCAAGCAGTGCTATTTATCTGTGTCTTATTACATGTCACCAGCAGAGGTTTGCACACTGAATGAGGTGCTGAATAGCTTTATGCTGTCTTACGCCAGATAGTTGGATCTGTAGTGACATGCATGTGCACTGTACCCTCATGGTGTCTGTGATTGTACCTAGCATATATTGTTGAAAGTTTTCTGGAAGACTATCTTATTTCTGAATGCTCAAGTAGTAAGAGACGAGAGATCATTTTCCTTCTAAAGTAAATGTTTTATTTAGTCAGTGAGCTTTCCTGTGTGTTGCATTTCAAACTAAAGGGGAAATCTATCTTCAATCTCTATCTCTTCTATCAGCTGCTCTAAACCTCCATCTAATCACATGGAGATTCAATCTCCAACACTCTGAAGTGTACCAGTAACATGGACATACGGGAAAACTTCATATTATCCTTTTAGGCAGCCTGCACAAAGATCAGCTGTGCTGAAGGCGCGTGGTATCAGAGAATGAACTATAGATCTAGAATACATCACAGTGTAAAAAAGGCAAAGGGAAGACAAATCTTCACTTTCTGAATGAAAGCACTGATGTGCCTCTTTCAGTGTCTTCGCTTTGGAATTTGTTATCTTATATAGGCATGGGTGGATTTCTCCTTTGTTCTTTTTTTTTAATTGAATGCATTTAAAGCAGCCTATCTTGCTTTTTGCAAGTGTTTAGTAATATGTAATCTTGCTTCTTGAAAAGTTGATTTGCAGGAGTGAATGTGTTGTATCTTCTTGGAATTTGAAGCTACTGCTTTGGAGTTCATCCAAAGCTCTGTTTTTGGTCTTCTGTAACATGTATTCTGTGATGCCTGGCTAGTGAAAAGTTTAATTTTCTTGATGAACTGTTTTTTGGACAAAATGGGGCTTTGTATCATGACTGAGGCTGTAGTCAGTGGCTGGAGGTTTGCAAAGAGGCTTTATTCATTTGTCTCTGTTATCTGGAATTTGCATGTTCTTGCAATCAAACATAAGTAAAATAGAGATGTGTGGAATATAGATGATGAATAGCTATTTTGTTCTGACCAATAATCTAATGGAAGACTGTCATGCATTATTTTGCTAAGCCTCCAGGTGACTCCATTTATAACTGCCTGCAACTGAGACAGAATATATTGCTCAATTAGATAAAAAATGAATTTTGAATTAATTATTCAGTTCTGTCTTGCAGACTTGGAATTTGTGTGTCTGACATGTACCTGGAAGGTGACCCCTAGTTACACATATGATACCATGAGAATCTGGTCAGTGAATTCAGCACAGTTGCATCCAAGGAAGATGTGGTGTATATCCATACTCCTCTGAAAAGTATATTGTTGACAGCCTACTGTTCTCTGTATTCTTTCTGTGCACTGGACTGAGATTTTTTCATTTCATGCATCATCATTCACAGCTTGCTGGAGTAATTCCATAAAGTCAGTACATATCCTTAATACACACAAACAGAAGAGGGAACAATATATTTTTGCTGTTGTTTTTGAAAGCTGGACACATTTGCATAGATTTAATTTTCCTTTTCACCTCCTGGTGAAGTCTATTGGGGGGAGGGGGCGGGGAGCCCAACCCCTAGTTATTTTAGAATATTTGTACGCTTGGAGTCCATTACTAATTTGTTACAGTGTTTGGTTTTCTGTATGGTTTTTATCACTCAGCTAACATGGAAAACAACCCTGATTTAAAAGGACAGGTATTGCGTAGTCTAGCAGAAATAGCCTTGATAGTGCTTCACCTGTTAGAGTTAAGGTATTTAAATAATTACTTGTGACATAAATGTCCTCTTGGCTTTGATCTAGGTCTGTGGATGGACATACAGGTTCATACTCTGCTACATAGCCCTGTCTATTAATGCATGACTAGGGGCAAGAAACTGGTTCATTGCTCTCAGTGTTTTCTAGTGTGTGTGAGTCCTCAGCTGGTGAGGAGGGACTATAACTGCGTGTCAGGGATGTAGGGTGGGAACCCGCTGTTCTGTGGGCTTGACCTTGGTAGGCGTTTTTAGTTTAAAACATCAAAATTACCCTAAACTATATGAGCTGATATCAGGTTGGCTGTTTAAATCTTTGTGGTGGGAAGTATAATGTCTTGTTCCAGTTGTCAAGGTATGCTGCATGCTGCTCGTGCTCCAGGCTGCAGCTGGAAACCTTTGGCAGCAATGTCAAACTGAGGATCTCCCATTGCTGATTTTCCTTTCTGTCCCTTCCCTGGTCTCTGGCTGCTTGTTTGTGTTTTTGTGATACCCCATCAGTTGTGGAGCCATACTGAGAACAGGGCGTGAATGAAGAAATAGTATGCTGTGGCAGGGGTGGCAAACAGAAAAAATGACTCCTTGAACTGCCTGTATTACTACATGTTTCTGAAACCTCAGTACCACTGACTGGAAGATTTGGAAATATAACGAGCAGTGTATCGTCAGGAGTAAAGAGGGACATGTTGGTCCTTTTCATTGATTATAGGTATACAAGGATATGCATCCACTTCTGTAAAAGACAGCTGAATACTGTCATGAGTTTTGTCCAGAATAGAAAGTGTCAGGGTTGAACTGAGGCTGAAGCGTGTGATCTGGAGACTGATGAAATAAACGTGTGACTTAGGGGCTGACTAAAAATGCATGTGTTTATGAGGGAAAACAACAGGAAGTTCTGAAAGGCAGATGGAGAGAGTAGTGGGGAATTAACAGCATCAGTGTCATTTTCAAAACAAGATGGAAAAGAAGGTGGCTGTTTTGGCGCTCATTGCTAAATGTAAGAGGCACAGTATTAAGAAAAAGCCTGCTGTTTTGAGTTTTCCTTGGTCTAAGGAAAAATGACCAGATATATTCTTTATGAATAAAGACAACCGCATCAAAATTGCAATGTGAGATTGGTCATTCTGATTGGTCACGTGAAAAAAAAGAAAAAAGGTTTTGTTTGGACTTTGGTTTTGTTTTCTCATCTGTTTCCAAAAGGTGAATGCTATTTTTTTTAGAAGTAATATTTCATACATTCAGCTTTTCAGGTTAAACCTGATTCAACAGTTAATATTGCTCACTTAGGATAGGCATGATTACTTGTGGCAACTGAGCCCTGGTTTCTATAATTCATATTTTTCCTGTAGAATTTTTTTCCCCCAGAAAATTACTGCCCTGTGGCTTTGAGACTTCATCCAAAACCATAATATATGATCTAAAGTAAGCTATGTTATTTCACATTTACATCTCCGTAGATTTCTAGGGAATGATTAATAAGTATTTGTGTTTGCAGCACCTGGAATATCTCCCAGTTTGAGCAAACATTTGCTGCACGCGCATCAAGCAAATGCTCCGTTCATCCCTGAATGGTAAAGTTTGTTAAAGGTCATGTGGCAGCTCACAGTGTTACAAACTTGTGATATAAAGAGTTGCTTACCCGAGACTGAATTCTGCATAGGACTATGTGGCAAGTACAGGCAGTGCTAGAAATGACTATTTGTGAGTATGCCTCAGAGCCTGTGTCCTGCGTAGGTAGCGTCCAAGGTGATGCGCGGGTGATGACTGGTCACCATGGTACCTGCACAGGTGTGACTTGCATGACCTTTTTCTGCCACATCACATGAAAAGTGATCATTCTACGCCAAGAAGTACCTTCTGTGTGCTTTGAGCTTTTGGAAATAATATATACTTAGCTCTATTGGCATCCTGACAGAAAAGAGAACTTTTACATTTTAGCTGAGTGAGTTTAGTCTCAGCCTTTTTTCTAGGCCCAGTTTACGTGCAATGGGAAATGTGAGTACATATTGTTGTTGCCATTTCTGACTGTATCTATACCATGTGTTAACATTCTGAGCTGTCCACAAATATTTTTTCTAAGAGAAGAAATTAAATCCCTTTCTTCCAGTTTCAACAATATTGCTTGACTAATGTGCCACATACAGATTGGACTTTGCTCACTTCAGCAATACAGCACTGCAAGAAATGATCATGTACTGTTTTGGATACTTTTTAAGAAGCTCAGAGTTTCATGATGTGGAATAGTCTGAGAAAGTGTTAGAGACCAAAAATACACCAAGAATTGCAGGCTAGCCTTTCCTCAGCACTATCAATTCCCTCACTAGCTCCCCAGCTAAAAAGAAACTCCCACTATTTGCCAGTGTGTGGCAGAGTACTGCCTGCGAAGGTGATGGGCCCAGAGCGAGGTGCTCTGTGCTGAAGCAGTGTTGTGGGAAGAGACAGTAGTGTGTGGCCATTGAAAGTACCAATATATCTTTAAGAAAGGAGAGCTTGAAAATGCTGTATCTTATAATTTTTCAACATCTGCTAGTTTGCGTATGTGTCCAATACCAATCAAAAAGTTTAACCTTAGCTATTAGTTCTTCCTTTGATCTATGCTGTGGGCAGATTTTGAGACTGAGTGAAAATGTGGGACCTGGTATTTTGCTAGGGAAACAGAGTTGCAGCGCTGCCACTGTGTGACTGTGAGCAGCCTTCCAGATGGCTAAAGTACAGTTGCCTCTGCTTCCTCAGAAGATGGGCTGCTTCCATAACAAATCCCAGCCCATGGCTGGAAACTGTATTTGAACTTATACTACAGTAGAAAGATGTTTTTTCTTAGTGATAGTAGAAAACTTATAAAATTACACTAATAAAATGTGATTTTTAAAAACCAGGTATTGTATTTCACAAGTTCAAACTCTAACATGCCAAAATTAGTTCTACAACACTAAATCTTAGGTAGCTAGAATTTTATTTCGTTATCTGAGCTTCAATTCACTTAACAGTCATGACACAATTTGATTTTTAGTTTCCATGGGGAAAAAAATAGAAGTGAAATATTTGTGTAATATTTTTAAACACTGAAAAGATCTCATTAGTTCTACTTTCAAGGACGATCAGTTTGTTTTAGTAGGCATAGGATCAGGCTCAAGGAAATGAAACCAAATACCATAGTTAAATTACAGTGAGAAATTACCTCTCTCTAAATGTTCCTTCTCTCTTTTTGGACATACAGTTTTTCTCAAGTGTGAGCATGAATAAAATATAAAATCATCATTTAGTACTTTCAGAGGACTGCAACATAGTAAAAATCTATAAATAAACTCCAGGCATTTTAATCCGTACTGTATAATAGAAATAATTTAATAACAGTTTATGCTCAGTTATAATGAGACATGCACACAAAACAATGTAGATTAAACCTCAAAATCCAAATTCTGATCTTAATTAACACCAGCATAAACCTACAGTAAATTCACTGAACGCGTATTACACCTGGATCACTGAATATAGATTGGGGTGTCAATGTACCACAAAATACTGTGCTCTTCTTGCTCGTTGAACACAGTTCCATTCGTATAATAATGTAAAGCTAATTGTCCAACCCTAAGTTAACACATTATGTTGGTCTGTAGCTCTTAATTAACAGAACAGGGCTTCTGAATCATTTGGAAGTACGCTGTATTTTAAGTTCACAAGGAATTTAGGATGTATTAAATTAAAGGTAACGTCACACAGTAGTCATTAGGGTGACAACTTAATTCCATATTCCTAAATACTTGGTTTAGCAGCACTGCTAACCATCGCCAACTACATAAACAGCTCTTGTGCATCAAGTGATAGCTACAACCCTTCTCCCCCCAGCTGCGAGGGCAGCTCCTTCAGAAAGTGTGTGGAGGGTGGCTGGGCAGTTGCCAGCTGAGCCGCTCTGGATTAAAATAGAGAAAATAATGCTTTCTGTCGTACCTCTCCCAAAGGTAACTGGCGCTCCCAGATTCAAATTTGACAAATCATTAAGAGTGTCAAAGCAGGCAGCATAAATTTAGAATAATTATGTGGCATTTGTAAAATTCAATTGCTGTATTTTATGGGTAAGAGCAACTTACGAGTAACTATCTTTGCAGAGTCATAACAGTGCAGCTGTCAAAAGCCCAGGAAGACAATATTATTTGGATGAAAATTCCATGTAGTAAATCTTTTCTGCTGTGTTACCAGAGTTTTTCAACACTCAGTGGTAATAAGGCACCTCGTTATCATAATAGCACAATGACACAAATGCTATTGTGTTCAGAATATGTGATAAATATGATTGTCACGTCTTATGAAAAAGCCAACATTTGTATCATTTTAACATATCATTAGGTTACCCGGCATGCTATAAATCTTACTTTTATTATGGTAAACTAATAACAATCTAGAGATACAGAAATTGCTATGTCAGATGTGTCTTAGCATCTGATCCAGTGATGAGGAGACATTAGGTTCACATGGCAAGCCTTGTGTTGAACGGGCAAACTCCTGTTGGAAAGTCAGTACAAGACCAGTTCTGACCAATCCTCTTGTGATTTTAAACAGCGTCTCTTTCAAGCCAGTATAGTGTTTTTTACAGAAGCTTTTAAAAAACTACTCGGAAGTTTGAAGTTGCCCTAGTTGATTGTTAGGAAGAGGATGGCACAATGCAACAGTGATGTCTCTGCGTAACTTAGGGCATTTAAGAGTCTCAGTTTTCCAGTAACTTTTCAACGGAAACCAAGTTGAAGTGCAAAGGCATATTGTAGATCTTCTCCTCACTCCTTATACTTTATGTTCTCTGAATAGCAAATAGAGTGTGAATATAGACCAGACATTTAAACTGGAACTCACTTATTTTCCTTCTTTCTTTTCCCAGAAGACATGGGGAAATCAAAACTTTCCAGACTTGCTTTCATTGGTTTCCCAATAGAATAATCTACTTCTCCAAAGTCATGTATTCTGTTAAAAATGTATAATGGACATTGGGAGGGTGGAGGTCCCCTTCAGTCTTGGCTACCTGTGTTTATGCGTTTTCTTAACACTCTCTGCCTTCCCAGTGGACCCCAGCCTCAGCCTGGCAGCTACCCATGTGCCTGCCCCAGCCTCAGCTGCCGCCACTGACCGCCAGCTGCCAGTCCTTTCCCATCTCTGGCACTCGCAGAGCTGAAGCTACAGCCAGGCAGGCCACGGGCACAAGGCCACTGGCCACAGGACAACAAGCTCCAACCAGCTGTGACCAACATGAGCCCAGGCAGCTCCTGGGGCCCTGCTCTCCAGGACAGTGCAAACCTATGGCCTTCTACTGGCAACAGCAAAAGTCATATTTACAGGGCTACAACAGTCATACTTAAGCTGGATTTGAGAGGAATGTTGACATTGGCATTAGCAAGGACACGTTAAAGATGACCAAGAAATTGTCCTGTCTAGCAGCCTAAGTGTGAGAACCTGGATGCCGGTGAGAAACCAAAATTAGCTCCCTTACAACCAGCCTTACCTCTGATACAGTATTAAGAGACTAACAATAACATGCTCTGTTTGGATGTGTTCCTTTAGGACCACTCAGCTGCAGAGAAGATTCAATATGTTTTGTGGCTAAAGCAGGAGACATTCAATAGGTATTTTTTCACACTTGCTGTGGCAGAGGCTCTGTGGAAAAAGGCATAAATGTATTTTGTTTTCCTATTTTTCTATAATCACCCAAGCAAAGCTACAAGAACAAACCAGCCCTGTGTGTCAGAATGAATACATTTCAGTATATGAATACAATTTTACATTGACTTGTCATCTGGTTTTTAGATCCAGCAGAGAAACTGAATCACCCTGACCCAAGCTATGCTAGATGACAGGAAAATATTTGCTTTTGTACCTTCTTAGGAAAACAGAGGAAATGATTAGTGGTGCTCCTATTTCGTATACGGGTGTTCGAACTATTAGACATAGTACTGTCACCTGAAAAAGGTAAATGGTTCTTCTTTCAGTCTTTTAAAAGAGGAGGAGGGAATAGGCACCTGGTTTTAGAGGAAACGTAGGAGTGCAGATCTAAGTTAAAGAGAGAGATTCTACCTCATACTTCAGAAGTGGGATGGTTGGCATCAATCTGTCCTTATTTGCTGGTTATTGAACAAAATACAGTGTTTAGGCAGCTCAGCATCTGCAGTGCAGTCGAAAGTGATTTCTGCCATATTCTTACATTGCTCTCCGCTGAGAGCTTCAGCACCACCTTCAGAGTTCTGGATTTTGTTTACATACCTAAAATTCATCCCGTGTTTTATAAGTATGTTTTATTAGATCTCGTGATGTAGATCTCTGTCCTACCCTGAAGTCAAGGGACAAAAAAGAATGCATTTGTACTATAGAGGATATATGCATCAGATGTCGTAAACCATTCAGATAATTTCATAAAAAAATAGTTACAGAGGAAGATGGATATTTCTTAGAAATAATAATCTGAGACTGATCTTGTGGCAGCAGTTAGAACTAACGATATTGATTTTGAAAAGGTATATTGGTGTTCAGCATGCAGTCCAGTTCGGACTGAGGAAGATAAGAAAATTATGCTGGCAAATGTGATGTATACAGAGAGGCATGGTGTTTTCTGATTGAAATAATCCTGAAGGAATTTAATCTTGCAGGGTTAATGGTATTGGCATTTGGTATGCTACAGCTGTAATAGCATGCCCAGAAAATTTAATGTAAATTCAGTGTGACAGTTCTTAGAGTGGCATTAAATAGAAATTAGCAATTTGTAAGAGCTCTTTCCGGAGTTTTATCAAAGGAGTAGAAGATGCATAGGACAATAAGTCAAGTTTCAGGAAGTGTGTTCCGATTAGACTTTTGGATATATGATTGTTTTGATTCATATGGGAATTGCAAATAAGAGCTGCTGGAGCAAGAGGCTCTCTAACAATCTGAAACCAAAGTATTGTTTTTCTTTCCGGTTATTCAGCACACTAAATTTACTTCTATAATAGTATCATATTGTAACTTCGGAAATTAATTTTTAAAAATGTGCTCTCTCACAGTTACATAAAAATGTCACTTGTGTTTCATGAAGGATTATTAAAGATCTGTACAAACAGAGGTTTTAAAGTGCCAATTAAGAGTATTTTTCTTTTTTATTGGAAAGATGGGTTTGTAAAAATCAAAGTCTAGTCATATCTCTGAAATCTAAATTGTATAATTTTGCTCTGTAAGTTTTATATTAAAATTCCTTGGTGTTATTTGTAAATTGAACAGAAATCAAAAGGAATCTAGTGAGATGCTAATTTTTAATTTCTTCAGTCTCTGTTTGTCTTTGTTACTGCTTGTGTGCTAATGCTTGTGTTCCCTCTTGTGGATTTTTTTAGTTGACCTTTATTTAAACTCAATTTTTTTGGATGAAGGTCAATGAAGGTTAACCAATTTGACATCTATTTGTAAACTGAAGGAGGAGAAAAAAATATGGTGGGTTTTTTTTTGCAGAGAAATGCCACAGATATAGAAATGCTTTTTTTCCTGTAGCTCATTATTATATCATTTGGTGTCACCTCAAATTTAGCATATTAGTTTATTTAGCATATTCTAGTCTTCCATAAAGAGCTGAATTAATCAAAGTACATTTCTGGCCACTGTTCTTTAGGAAAAACGTTGTCAACAACTATTTTGTTTTCAACAGAATTTATTTGCAGCCATTGTAAAAAAAAAAAAAAAAAAAAAGTTGTTAAAAAGTACAAAATCTTTGGTGTGCTTGGAATTAAAATTCAAATTCTCCTTTGAATTCAGTCCACTCTTCAAGTTTAGTTTGAAGATCATGCTGATTGAAAACCTGAAATAATGGAAGCAGCAGTGACAGTTGACTTATGTATGTGATTTAAAGTGTAGTCGTAACAATATTATGAAAGTTCTACTTCAGAAACTCAGTTGCATTTTTCATAGACGTGTTGGAGATTTTTCACAAACTTTGGATAGAATTAAGTTCTTAAAATCAAGCTAGGGATCCAATGAGCAGATTCCAACTAAGCCAAGTTATATTGTAAAGAAAGAGCCAACAGTTTTGCCTACACATTTCAGTAATGCCTTAAGTAAAATACGGTCTTCACGTGATGCTTGAAAGTCAATGTACCGACACATTTTCATTAACTGGAAAACAGAATTGCATAATATGTGACTTTCTGGAGGTCTAAAAATGATTCATGCAAGAATGTTAGGGTCTTGAAATCATAAAAGGGAATTTGGCAGAAATATGAACTAGCATTCATTTTTTGATGTCACCACTTCAAACTGTGTCCATATACTAATTTAACTGTGCTTGTGAAATCTTGGTTCAGTAATCTATATGAGATAAGATAGACAAGCGTCTGGAATATTAAGATTCAATGTTGAGATACCAGAGTATGTTTGGGGTTTTTTTTTGCTTGCTTGTTTTTGTAATTTCTCATATTAATTCTTAGTTATCCTTCAGTCTTGATCTAATCAGCATAACAAAATTTCTGTATAGTGAAATGGTTAAACTCTGCTTTTGACTTGGGGAAAAAAACAGTTGAGTTTCAAGTCAGAACTGAAGTGGGAGATGGAGATGGTGGTGTTAAGGTATTTGTCTGCTCAGTTTCACCAAGTCCTTGCAGCTTCTCAATTTCATAAATATAAAAATTAATGCCAAAAAAAAAAAGCTACAGATTTTTCTTATTTTTAGGAATTACTGATAAGGCTCATGAACTTCCTTTCCTGTCTGATACATTTGATATATTATTGCTTACATTATACGTGAGAAAAGGCTGCTTGGGATCTGCATGTTTAAAGTAGAATTCATGAAGCAAAATTCTAGCTGTTCAATGACCCCCAAATAATAACAAAAGGGGTAAAGCTTTATGTGTGTTTAAAACAAAAACCAAAAAATCCCCTTTAATTTAGTTTTTTGAGGCTTTTCATTATTTTCAATCACACACTTTTGGAAGTTATTTTTATCAGTACGAGAGCTGGTTCTTCTGTATTGAATTGCCATCCTAATTTGAGAGAAGAAATCTATCTAGAAAATGGCTTCACATCCCTACTTCAATAACATAGAAATTCTTTTCTAGATCTACTATGAAAAGAGTTTTTAACAGTGCTTTGGTATAACCCTGGCAGTCTATGGATGTAGGCATGACAAGAATTGTTGACTGAGGCAATATCTTTTACTAGCATCTGGTATAGTTGGAAAAACTCAAACGGTTTTGGGTATGCAAACCCTTCATGGCCCTTCGTCAGAGACATATTGTGTGTCCTGGAGAAAAATGATATTAAAGGACTTGGCAAGATATTTTCAAGGACTGTGAAACTTTTCAGTTTCACCTCAAAGGAGGTTTTGCTCTCTTTCCCTTTGCTGCAGAAGCGCAAAGATGAAAATCAGTTTGCCCTTCTGCATCATGTTAGACACTCACGGGCAGAGTGTTTGTTTAAAGAAACCCCTATGTTATTGAATTTTTCGCATAAGGTAGCACACTCAGTACTTTCCAAAAGTCCCTCCTGGAGACCTCCTTGTAGCAATTATTCAAATCCTTTGTACTGAGGGCAACTAGGAGTTCAGTCTTGTTTCCAGCTGGTCCATTCTCACCAGTGTAGATGACTAGCTGGAGAGTTTCTGGACCAATCAGGGAATTAGGTACTGTGGGTGTGCAGGCAGGCACAGCTCTGACATCCAGTTACACAACTATAACAAAAGGACCAGAATTTCATCCTCTATTTCGCAACTTCAATTCTGTAGCTCTTGCCCCAGTGGGAAAATTGTTCTCATCTGTCACAGTTAAAAACCAAGCATAGGTGAAGAACTGGTTGCTTGCTTAAGTACATGAATATACTTTTGCAGTAAAAGAAGATGGATAAGTGAGAAGAGATTGTTTCCCATTATTTCAAAGTGAGGTTTTGATCCAAGTTATGAAGGTTCTTCAGATTTAAAGGTTATATCGGCTCATCATGATTTGCTTGTATTTTAAAAAGATACACATTGGCAAGGGAATTTGCTAGTCAAGTACTTTCACTTCTTAACTTCTACCATCTGTGATCAAGATGACCTTGGTTCTTATCCTTTCCAAATAAGATGTATGGTTCTTTTACTGAGATTTCTCTCAGTAAAAAATGTGACCGTAAAGTAGTTCAGCATTTTTGCCTAATGATAATCTCCTTGAAAACAATAGAGAGCTGAGTGAAAAATTAGTCCTTGAATGTTATACCTATGTGTAAGAAGTGAGCATCCAAAACTGAATTTCTGCTTTCTTTGTTTTGGCTTTTACACTTAAAACCACCCTTAAATGAACTACTTCTTGTTTTATAAATAAAAGTAATTACTGTACTTATAAGTGAACTTGTGATTTGTCACTATATACTTAAGCTTTAACATCTTTAATTGCATTAAATTACATGAAATTAATTACATTAAATTACATGTAAATTAATTACAGTATTTAATGTAACTTTCTGATTTTGGGGATCTCAAGCGACTGCAAAGACAATGAATTCATTTTCATGAAATTTTTTAAATGTGTTTTTATCCCTTTTCTATTTAGAATTTAACTTTAAAAACTGAAAAAAAATGCTTAAAAATACTTCATAGTGTGGTTGGAAAAGCTAAAATCTTACTTGCTCCTCAAGACCTACTAGTCCTATCCCACTTTCAACTCTTGATTACTTACTGTGAAATGAATTTTTTATTAAAATTTGGGTCACTAGAGTAGATAAATACAGTTTTTTATAATGTATGATTGCTTATCAACAGTTGTTTGGGTTATTACATAGAAGGCTCCAGCCATAACAGATTATATTAAAGCAATTCTCATTGAATTCCATAGAAATATCCAGAGAACTAGCAAATTAAAGTTCGTAGTTTTTGATGACATTGCGTCTTAGTACTTTTCACATATAAAGGGTGGTAGATAGCAGAGTGGTTAGCGAACATTTTGAATTCTTAAGCTTTTCTCTTAGCAGAATGATTCTGTCCATGTATATGTAGAGGAACAGGGTATGGGTCTCAGTGGATTTTTATGGTTGCAACTGAGCTCTGTCACTTACTAGTAATAAAGATTAGACAGACACTGTCTTTGCATAGCATTAATCTCTTATCACTTAGTAGTATGACATTATTTTATCTTGTGCCATATTAATTCATGTATTTGATCATGTGTGGGCTTCATGCTGTCTTTAAATTCTGCTTATACAATGTCTTAAATTCATGTCAATTTTTGAAATGTACCACTTCTTTGGAAATTAAATTTTGCTGCGTCTTAATTCTTTTCTGTAAGTTGGCATGTTTTTTTCTGATGCGTTCTGACACATTTTCCTCCTGTCTGGTAGTAATAGTTAAGTGTGGTATGAGGATTAGGCACTTGGAGTCTGTGTTTCTCTCCTTAAAATATTCAGATAAAAGACAAGTCTATACTTTTTCTGCATGGTTTATTACATGGTTCTTCTAGACCTCACAAGAATCTGGCTTTCAGTACAGACACTGGGGTTTCAAAGCTCTACTGACTTTACCAGAACTCTCTCTCTCTCCTACCTGCCCCTGACACTGCAAAACAAGATCTTTTGAAGGATTATGATAATGAAACTCAGATAAACAGACAACAGATGGTACATATCGTCGCTGCAGATAACTCCTCTTCCAAACTACCAATATTCACAGTATGCTTTTTTATAGGAACTTCTGAATTATGCTCAATCAGGATCAAAAGCTACTGGCAACATAACTGGTCTTTCAATATCAGAGCGACTTTAAGAATAAGAGTACATTGGAGACAATGGTAGGGGTGTTTCATCCTAAATGTCAGTGTTTGTGCTATAGCACTTGGTATCTCCTTCTTGCAAGAGCTCACCTATCACAGTAGTTCTACCTGTCTCTGCTATGTTTTTAATTCTTGCGTATTAAGAGAAAGAGATTATAAAAAACACAACTTAGACATGGTAATAAAATTACCTTGTTTATTGCTTTTGGCAGTCAGTGAAACCTCTTGAAAATTCTTCAAAAGTAATTCAATAAGATAATGATAATTTTAAAAATCCCTTATATCTCTTAATATTAAGGCATTTGCTATAATAACAGGCATCTAGTGGTATAAATGATAGGTACAGCCCCTAATGGCCAGATCCAGAAGAAAATGATCCTATATCTGGATTCAGATGATTTTATTGTAGAGTTAAGAGAAGTTGCAAACTGCTTTCTGTGCTGGGTTTTGTAAAACTGAAGTAATTCTGTTAAGGGCATTGTCTCCTGTATGACTGCTTAATAACTGAATTACTTTTTTATGCTATAATAATACATGGGATTTGTGCTGCCTGAAGATGCAGTACAACTGATTCATCCATGTTAGCAAATACACTTTCTCTACATATAAGGGCATTAAGAGATGCCTCAAACTATATCAAAGGGAGAATAAGTGAAATTTTTTTGTGGGTAAAAGCTGGCTTTGTAGGAATTGCTAGAATGCTTACCTAGAATGTCCTAAATTGTTTACACCAGAAGGTCAAACTTTTTCAAAAGAAATTTTATAGCACATTAAATTTTAGAAGTTTTCAAAGACATGTAGGTTCTTTGTGCTGACTTTTAGGAATGCTGTCTTGGACACTTGAGGACTGCAAGAGTATTGCAAGAGAGAAGAGGCTCTGGATGAGCCAAGATGAACTGGAATGATCTGTTTCAGGTTTCTAACATAGACCAACAATTTAAAGCATGGAAAATAAATTCAGGAAATAAAACTCATGCCAGTGCAGTTTGGGTATAGTTTGGTCCCAGGAGCAGCACTTTTTCTAGATGGGTTGCTGCACTTTGCCTTGACTGATTCTCCTCACTGGTGTTGGAGTGTAGCTTAAAGAGAATGTAGCTTTTAGAGCACCTTCTAAAGTGGCAGCGATGCTGTCACTGTACTGAAATCTGCCAGTATTGTCAACCCGGACCTGTCTGTGTAGCGTGGCTAAGAAAGATGTTCAGGAGATGATTTCCAGTTTGGCCTAAAACTTTATTTAGAGTTAGATGAAGTGCAGCTGACTGCAAGCTAAACTAGTTAATTTATGGCTCCCAGACAGGTTTATATTCAACATGTTAATAATTTTTATGATATAATTTATCTTGATCACTAATGAACATTTTTTGAAGAAAAATAGCTCTGAACACAACTGAAAAATCTCTGTCTTAATATAGACCTGGAATTAGCTTTGGTTGATTAATTTTGAATAAATTACTATATAAAAATTAACTGCTCAAAAATTTGGCTTGAAAAGGAGTACATTTCTTTTTATTTTTCCTGTTTCACAGTCACTGCAGCTCAGTAGCTTCTTGTCTGAGTCAGGTTGCCTCCTCAGCTGCATCCTTTAAAAAGTACTTGATTCTTCCACTCAGAGAATATGAAAACAATCAAGACAACAATGTTGATGTGTTGTGGCAGCATTTCTAAGTTGAAATCTTTTGGGGTTTTGGTTATAATGTTTCAGCATACACACTTCTGCTGAAAATCTGGTGCCTGACTTGAAAAACAACAGCAAAAAAGGTTGAACCCAGGTTTTGAAACAACAAATGTTGCCACACCTACACAGAAGCAGCTGGGAATATTTTAAACTCCGTTTACTTCACTTTAACTGGGCTATTTGAAAATATACATAACTGTATAAATATAACATAACTGTGCCTGCTGTTACCTGCATAGGACTCTTCCTGCACTTGTTGTATGCCTTTTTTTTTTCTAGTGGGATCAATCCCTAATGCCCTGAGACCTGTAAGTGTGTGAACAGTGGTTGACAGATAGAGCTCAGAGGGTTGTGGTTAGTGGTGCAGAGGCCAGTTGGAGGCCAGTAACTAGTGGGGTCCCTCAGGGGTCAGTACTGGGTCCAGTCCTGGTCAATATATTCATCAATGATCTGGATGAAGGCATAGAGTGTACCATCAGCAAGTTTGCTGATGACACAAAACTGGGAGGGGTGACTGACACACTGGAAGGCTGTGCTGCCATACAGCGTGACCTGGACAGGCTGGAGAGTTGGGCAGAAAAAAAACTGATGAGGTTCAATAAAGGCAAGTGTAGCGTACTGCATCTGGGGAGGAATAACCCCATGCATCAGTACAGATTAGGGGCTGACCTCCTGGAGAGCAGCTCTGTGGAAAGGGACCTGGGAGTCCTGGTGGACAACAGGATGACCATGAGCCAGCAATGTGCCCTGGTGGCCAAGAAGGCCAATGGCATCCTGGGGTGTATCAAGAAGAGTGTGGCCAGCAGGTCGAGGGAGGTCATCCTCCCCCTCTGCTCTGCCCTGGTGAGGCCGCATCTGGAGTACTGCGTCCAGTTCTGGGCTCCCCGGTTCAAGAAGGGCAGGGAACTGCTGGAGAGGGTCCAGCAAAGAGCTACAAAGATGATTAGGGGACTGGAGCATCTTTCTTATGAAGAAAGGCTCAGGGACTTGGGGCTTTTTAGTCTAGAAAAAAGAAGACTCAGGGGGGATCTTATCAATACTTATAAGTACTTAAGGCGAGGGTGCCAGGTAAATGAGAATAGCCTTTTTTCAGTGGTGCCCAGTGATAGGACTAGAGGTAACGGGCACAAACTGGAGCACAGGAAGTTCCATCTTAACATGAGGAGGAACTTCTTTACTCTGAGGGTGGTGGAGCACTGGAACAGGCTGCCCAGGGAGGTTGTGGAGTCTCCCACACTGGAGACGTTCAAAACCCGCCTGGATGCCGTCCTGTGCAATGTGCTGTAGGTGTCCCTGCTGTGGCAGGGGGGTTGGACTTAGATGATCTGCAGAGGTCCCTTCCAACCCTGACGATACTGTGATACTGTGTGCAAAAGCTGCTCAGTGAAAAAACAGACCATAGGTTGCCCTTAGCAGCAGCACACAATTACAGATTTGGAATGGCAATAATTGCTAAATGTAAGATACATGTTGATCTAGTGAGTACAGATGCATACAAAATGTGTAAGTAATAGCTAAGGATAGGGGTATACATAATTTTTCTTCAGTGCAAGAGAGAGAGCAAATGAATTAGTTTGCAAAGGTTTGTTTCAGTTCTGAAAACTGTTCCATGAGAATGTAAAGGAAAAAACTTTATCAAGTACTTCAAGGAGAGGATGTTAAAGATCATCTACTTCAAATCCTCCTGCAATGGGCAGGGACACCTCCCACTACACCAGGTTGCTCAAAGCCCCATCCAACCTGGCCTTGAACACCACCAGGGATGGAGCATCCGCAGCTTCTCTGGGCAGCCTGTTCCAGTGTCTCACCACCCTCACAGTAAAGAATTTCTTCCTAATATCTAATCAAAATTTGTCCTCTTTCAGTTTAAAAGCATTACTCCTTGTCCTATCGCTACACTCCCTGATAGAGTCCCTCTCCATCTTTCCCATAGGCCCCCTTTAAGCACTGGAAGGCTGCTGTAAGGTCTCCGCGGAGCCTTCTCTTCTCCAGGCTGAACAACCCCAACTCTCTCAGCCTGTCCTCATAGAAAAGGTGCTCCAGACCTGTGATCGTCTTCATGGCCCTCCTCTGGACTCACTCCAACAGGTCCATGTCCTTCTTATGTTGGGGGCCCCAGAACTGGCCACAGTGCTCCAGGTGGGGTCTCATGAGATCTGAGTAGAGGGGCAGAACCACCTCCCTCGACCTGCTGGCCACACTTCTTTTGATGCAGCCCAGGATACAGTTGGCTTTCTGGGCTGTGAGCTCACATTACCAGTTCATGCTGAGCTTCTCATCTTCCAGCACCCGCAGGTCCTTCTCAGGGCTGCTCTCAAGCCATTCTCTGCCCAGCTTGTATTTGTGCTTGGGATTGCTGTGACCTGTGGGCAGGACCTTACCCTTGGCATAGTTGAACTTCATGAGGTTTGCACACGGTCCCTCTCAAGCCTGTCCAGGTCTCTCTGCATGGCATCCCTTCCCTCCAGCATATCTACCACACCACACAGCTTGGTGTCATAGGCAAACTTGCTGAGGGTGCACTCAATCCCACAGTCCATGTCACCGACAAAGATGTTAAACAGCACCAGTCCTAATACTGACTGCTGAGGAACGTCACTTGTCACTGGTCTCTGTTTGGACATTGAGCCATTGCAACCGACTGCAACTCTTTGAGTGTGACCATCCAGCCAATTCCTTATCCTTATTTAGCCAATTTCCTTCAGGATTTTTGTAAATTTATAAAAATACAATATTTCTGTAGGTATTTCAGCTTTATAGTGAGAAGAGGGGAGAACTTGAGCCTGTTCTATTCCAAAGTTACATTTATAGGGTAGAAGTAGCAAGTCTTCCTGCTGAGCCATGATTTACAAGGTAAATAGCAAATGCCAAAGATTAAGTAGTGATTTTCCCTTTTTTGGTGCTTAAGGGAAGAAATAGGGTTACTTCTGTGTTTAACTTGGGTTAAGTAATGCTGTTCTTGCAGTGTATCATTCTGTGCAAGTGTTTTAGTTCTCCAGTGTGGGCTTCTTGGGAACTAAGCATGTCAGAAATTAGTGTTTTTAAGCATGTTGCCCTTTTTAGCCAAGGGAAATATTTCTTTGTTTTCCTTTTTTGACTTCAGACTGCAGGTTTTAAAATTCCTCATCAGACAAATAACTTGAGGGGGGCTGGGGAGGAGGTTCCTTCTGAAAACCTTTCCAGCCTGGCTGACCATATAAGATGCAAGTTAAATGTTACAATTTCAAAAGCAAATATTAACATGAAGATAATAATTTTGAATTTTATCTGTAAGGGAATTATGCAGACAACAAACATAGCAGAAATCCTGAAGTAAAATTCCTTAAACACAATAAATTGTCAAGTTTGCTCTGTAAAGAAAGCTACTGACATGGAACTAAGAAAACCAGAATAATTCTGGCACATCCCATGTGCAGACAAAAAAAACAATATGCTGAGGCAGGGCTGCATGGTTTTGTTGCTGTCCTTTGGATAACAGCAACCACTGCTTCACCAGCTTGGAGCAATGTACAGAAAGGATTATTATTTTGGGGACGCTTCACTTGTATATGCCAAGGTAATAAAAATCTACAGTAAATTTTCATCAGTGGCAAGAGAGAAATTGAGCAGTGAGGGAGCTGAAGGCCAATGCACACAGTTGAGGTGGGGTTTAAAAGGAAAGCAGGCACAGGACTGTGGGTAGTCAGGGCTATGGCATCACTGGAATTACAGAACCAGAATAGCTTGCATAACAGAGCACTCTGTTGGACAACTTCAGGGCACTTTAAGAAAGTCAGGAAAGATGAGAAAGGGGGTTGTGCTCTAATGCCTGAAGGTAGCAAGTGACAAGCTTGTTGAGAGCTTATGAGTCAGGATGAGCTTTGTAACAAAATATTTCCTCAAATTATAGCACATTTGGGCATTTTCAGGTGATAGTGTCCTTCATACTGACTTGCTTGTGAACAAAATGGAGCCTATTGCCTTACTTGTTAAGACTTATTGACTCTCGTGACTTGCATGTGTGTGTTACCATCTAGTGGGAATAGAATCTCCAGGTGCTGTACCATCTGTTTAGGAAATATTGCCCTGCACCTGACTTTTAATTTTGCAAATTAAGAGGAATGGTATTTGGGGATTATTTAGAAACGGAAACATATTTGTAAATACCAGTGAATATTTCTCCTCTCTAGGAAGGAGGCTTTTTTATTTTGTTTAAATAAAAAATTGCACTGGAAGGTCAAAGATTTTTGAGTTCTCTCTTCCTACTGCAGATAAAGAGGAACATAAATGTTTCCTGTACACGTAAGTCCAGGAAACGATAATCGAGGGCTTTAGTAAAATTAGTTTGGACCTAACATTTTACAAGTAATATTACTGTCTTTGTTCACAAGTAGATTTTCTTGTGCAAACTACTTAATATAATCATTAATATATGCTAGTTGCAAACTTTAACGACTGTGTACTCAGGCTGGGCAATAGAGTATATTAGAAATGGTAGTATTTTGTTTACGCAGGGTGATTAGGAATTGCTGGTGTAGGTTTTTATCTTATATCTTCTGTACTTTAGCATTTCTTTCCCCAGAACCCTTTATTTTTATATCTATTAGAGGAGTACATGTAGTCTCTCAACAGAGATTGAAACTTTGTTTTATTGAGTACCCCACATGCATACAGTAATAGATTATCCTACCCCTATCTAAATGGGCAAGACACACAAGTCTGTTATTCAGGTAATGGCTCTATCCCCATATGAGTTAGGGACAGAGTTGCTTTTTTCTGCATTCTCATCTATAGAAGTCTTTTACTTAAGGCTCAAGTAGAGTTACACAAGGGGTAAGGTAACATTTTGATGGGACAGTGACAAAATTTTGACCTCAATCAATTATTTTAGGATTACAGTGGAGGTTTGTGGCCAAGCTCAGCCCTGAATCCTACCTGACTCCATTTTAGTCTAGAAATCTGAATTCTGAGGTCATCTTTCCTTTGTACTTGAGTCTGTGGTGCTGCATTGTTCTTGAAGGTAATAAGGTGCCAGCTTACTTTGGTAGGGTAGCTCTGCACCTAAGTGTCCTAGGATGTTTCTCTCAATGGACTTGTGGTTCTGTTCTACAGGTAACTAAAAGTGGCAGGCCCCAGAGATTTAATGAGTGAGTGGGGTTTTTTTTCCTCAGCTAGTATTTCCTTCAGTCATCTCTGGGAGTAGCTGGAGAAGTTGAAATAGACTGTTTCACTGGGTAAGATACTACTGGTAGTTCTTACATGTTAAAACTCATTTTGATGCAATTATGGGTCCCCATATAATACAGACTGAGCTATGTGATACAGACAGTGGGTAATTTATATGTACTATATATATATTCCATTTTAATATGCTTTTTCATGTCAAAGCTGATACAATGCTAAAGGCATAAGGCAGCATTCTTTAGCTGTGCGGCTACTAATAGCCCTCAAAGCAAATTGAGTCAGTTCTAGTGCAACTAGTAAACTAGTTTCAGAAATACTAATACCAAAGAACAGCTTACTGTGATCACATTGCCATCAAACACTTTTGTGCTCTGAGACTTTGAGAAATATTTAAAAGGCAGTACAGTACACGTAAGTGTAAAAACAACCTTAGGGAAACTCCTTAAAACTGTACATTTCTGTAACATTTAGTCATGACTACCATTGTAAAGCTTGATCTCTCATTGATAAATATGCTCTGCCCAATGGTTTTTCTAAAATGTTTACTTTTTTTTACGATCTGAGAGGGACCATATATTAGGCTAATCTTGAATTTCTTAATTACGCATATTTCACTTACTGTAATTGAAGTTTTGTCCAAATTAAACCTGAGTAAAGGTCCCAAGATGTATTTTATACAGAACAGATAAGCCAAGAACCAGGCCACATGATGAACATATGCTTCACAATGTGTTTAGATTTAGTTAAATGTGATTTTGGCCTTGGCCTTCTTGATGCATTTGCAAATTAAATTGCATTTAGAACTCCAGTGAAACCAGAATACAGCTGGGCAGACAACAGTTTGTTGTTGATGACAGTTTTTAAAAGACGTTTTTAATTGGGTCAAAAGTCTAATGACAACGGCAGGTTATTAATTGTACAAAATATGTTCTGTCCTTACAGTACTTTTTATTTATTGCCACCAAGAAGAGGGATGGTGATTTTTCTCTCTGTTATAGAAACATAATGTATACGCCTTAATACAAACAAATGCAATCTAGTGAACTCCGAACTGCTTATAAATACATTTTTTATAAGAGTGTTAAAGATCTATCTAAATTTTAAAAACTGATGAGGAGATTGAAGCACGGAAAAGACTTGCAAAGTCTCAGTGTGAACACCTAAATGTTTTCTTTCTAAAAGTATAGCCTTTAATTCTAGTTTGTTAGATTTATACTGCACAAGAGCACTGGAACTATTAATGCCAGATGTGATTGGTTTCCAGCTTTTGCCACCTAGATGTATGATGACATGTTTTATTTTCTTTAATTATGGCACAATTATTTGCTACTCACACTATTTCTATTATAAACTGAGTTACCCTCTTGGCCTTTTCTGTTACTAATCTGTCTTTTGCCTCTCAAAGTGTGCTTTCCAAAGTCTTAAATACCTAGAATTTATCTGCACTATTATCTTTGCAAATCTGCGAAGTGAAATATGACATGGGAGTACCATCACCAATATTAGACATTTAGCCAAACGCTTTTAACCAGTACAAGCTTATGATAAAATGTTGAGAAAAGTGCTATATTTCATTAGACAACACAAATTTAATAAATCAGTGCAGTAAGCCATTTACAGCATTGTGCAGCGATATTTTTAGACACTGCAGCTGTGCTTCATCCAAATGTGTCTATCATCTTATTCCTCTTCCCCTCCATGGCCTCTGCATTGCTGTGGTACTGTAAACCTTCGAACCCCCATAGATCTACAGCTGTATATGCACTTTGATGTAATGATTCAGATAAAACTGTAACTAGTAGAGAGGTTTTATTGCAAATACAAAAACTCTAAACTTCTGGCTTGCAAGGCAAGACCACTCAAAGTTTTACCTTTAAAAGTACTTTTGTCTTGCTTTATGTTCCCATTGCAGGCAAAAGTGTAATGGACTAATTAATAATTCATAAAATACTTGGCACAATAAAGGGATTTGCTTCCATGTTGGGTTGTTTTAAATAATATAAAGAATCCTGGTACTGTTTTTGACGCAGCGCAGAAGCTACAGTATCAGATTGTTTTTACATCTCCTTGGAGGGATTGTGAAAGAGTATACTGCACCAGAAAGGCTTTTAATGAGATGTGTCCCTGAAGGGAGCAAGTATATAAGCAAGATGATTTCACTTTTTGTCACAGAATTCAGCGATTTGAGCACAACATTAAGAAAAAAGACCCATTTGAATCAAATGGGAAGACAGTTGAACATCATTTTGGGTTAAATGGTGTATACGTGACCAAGGTTTTATTTTGTCACTAGTGTATGAACTGATGCGCTAAGAGCAGAAAATGAAAGGATGTGATCTAATATCCAAGGTGCAGAGCTTTCCTAAAATGGTGTAGGCTTCCTATTTATTCATGATTTGTAGTAGTCCTCTGAGAACATTAGTAACAGCCTTTCAGAACTACTGATTACAGAGGGAGATGCTGTGCATATTAACAGCTGGTCTTTACCCAAGAGAATCTACAATCAGACTGACAAAAGCAAAAAAGAAGCAAGCCAAGGGAAAAAAGCAATGCAACGGGATTTGAGTAGAATGATAAAGATGCACTTGAGCTAAACCAAGTTAAGTAGATGACGTTACAATGGAAGAAGAGAACAAGAAGAGAGTCATTTAAAGTACCTCACATTTATAAGATTATTTTAATAGGCTTGGAAATGGGAAAAGTGGGAAGCTAGTAAGTCATGTTGTGTAGGAATCTGCACAGTAAAAGAAATCGGAATTTTATCACCTCATTTTAAGGAACATGCATGAGCTTTGTCCTTTCCTTGCTTGCTTTATTCTAGTACAACTTCTTCCAAGCGGATGGAGTTACGCTGTATTTACACCACTATAACAAAAAATAGAGTCAAGACACTCACCAACTTAGACTGCTTCAATGAAAAGTGAGACTACTTTTCTTATTTGGAAATTAATACAGAAATTTCAATAGTTCTGATCTTAGCTTTTCTTTTTCTAATGAAAAGGTATCCAGTAAAGTGCATTTTTAAAGGCTCATAAATTTATCGTTTTACTCAAGGGAATAAGATTGTATTAGTGTCTGAACTGATTTGGCATGAAATAAACTCTAGGCTTTCCTAATAAAAACATTTTATCATTATTCTCACAACAAAAATTATTAAGAATCATTGGTTTTAAAACAGTGTTTGAAAACTATGGCACTAAATTGCAGTGCTGGAACTATTTACATTGGGCATTTAGTTACCCATCCATTTAGTTTATAAATCTTGTCTGTTGCGAGAAGATTTTGAATATAAAGCAATTTGAGCAGAGTTATGCAAAAAATAATCTAAAATATATTATGGGGTGAGATTAAACAGAATTGCAAAATGTTTAAAATGCTAGAGAGACTATAACTTAATTAGGGGGTTGTCCTTGATTTTTACAGTGTTGGATTTAGTCTCACTTCTTAAGAAACATTTGTGACCCAGTCTCCTCCTCCGCCCAGTATTCAAGAGCTTTTAGATCCACATCATTTTGGTGGTGTCACCTGTGCATTCTTTTCTCTGGATGCTGATCTCTGGGCATCTTGATTCTGAAATGTAGCCAGGGTAACTGACCTGATTTTCCCAGCCGTGGAACGAGACCAGCTGATAATCTTTCACTTCCTAGGGGAACAAACACAGTGTCCTCCTTTGTGTGGGCCCAAGACAGTGCAGCCTACAGGAGGTATATGGAGGAGGACGACTGTATCCTCACAGAGGATTGCAGTCCGTCTGTGTCCTGTCAACATTCTCCATCTGAGGGGTTTTAAGAGGCATCGTATGTGAAGACGTAATATATTCAGTGCAAACAGCTCTCATTTGGTTTTGCGTATGTAAGTGGGCATGACATGCCTTTGAGGAGTTGTTCAAGAACCTGTTGGTCTTTAATTTCCTATGATCAAAGCTGAATGTAGTGCAATTCCTCACAAAAGCATAGGAAAGATGACCAGTACCATGGGAGTGGTATCTCCAAGTCCTTTTAGCTAGACCTTGCATCAGGTCCATGTGTGCAGAGGGGACAACTGTGACATATTTGTTATTTAGAAAAGACCAAAAATCTCTATCAGTATATCAGAAAATATTCACTCACCTTTCCTGTGCAGCGGGAAAAAAAAAGGATAAATAGGATGCTGCATATGTTTCTCATTCCTATACTTTTCGGTGCTATTTGTCTTTGCTTTTAACCTCAAAAAATATTTTATTTACATACCCGTGAGAGTATTATGGCAGTGGCCTTTCATGGTGGTAGAAGTCCTTTCTGTTTATTTCTGCAGATTGTTAGCCTTTCTGAACTGCAGCTGAAAGCATTTCCTTCAGCATAGTTCTGCTTGTTACTGTTTCACGTCTTGTCAGTGCTGCATTAAATAATTATTAACTAGGAGAAAGCAGACAGGGCAGTTGTTTAAATTTTTGAATGATCAGTTCCAGGTCATATTAATTATTCTGAAAAGCATTTAACAGCTTAATAAGACAAGGGTTTGACCATAAATGTCATTTTCATTTGTTTGTGTTATTTGAGACAGTTGTAACTGGCTGCTTAATGGTCTGTGTCATGCAGGTGTATTATTAGCTCTCATTGGCACGTTTTACTCGGTTGTCATTAATGGCACAGAATGGCTTTCCCATCATTTTCTCTTGGAATCCCAGATAGAGAGCAAGATTAGTGACAGTTTTATCAGTGAGTTACATTAAGCTGCTCTTTGCCACTCATGAATCAATGTATTTTCATCTGTATTACCATCATTCAGACTGGTCCCTGCTCTACATATGTCAGGGCCACTCCACTGTCTCATTTGCCAAATGAATAACAGAGTTCTCATTAAATCAATGCTGTGATTTTTTTGCACTGGATTACCTGCAGTATGTTCAGTTCGCTCTTTTGATTTTACTGAAAAATGGCTCTCAAATACCAAAGAATAAATAACCACAGTTAAATAAGAACTAAAGAAAATAAAATGGTATTTGAGTTATAAAATCAGTCATGGTTCTTGACTGAAAATTCAGCAGTAATTGGGGAGGTTACAGGCAGCGAAGCACATTATTTCAGCTTCCAGACCTACAGTGTGGTCACTCGTCTTTTTATTTGTGCTAAGTAATACAGTAGGGAGAAGGGAAGAAAGCAACAGCTTCTTAGTCACTCTTCTCTTGGATAAGTTTGCACCTGACAGATTTATAGTAAGAAAAATCAAGGTATGTCTTATGTATCTACTAGCTTTAAAGGAATGAATTTTCATTTGCTGACTAAAGAAAGCCAAAGCACCTAAGTATTTAACCCATTGAGACACAACAATCTTGCTGCAATCACTAGAAATTAAGACGTGTGCTCTTCTTTCATCTTAAATGTGGAGGAGGGCAAGCAGAAGGAGCAGCAACCAGTTTGCAATACTCCGGTCATGGAAATTGGCCAGAAAAGCAGAAAATCCCACCACGCAGCCATTCCTCTAGCCTGGTAAGCCCTTTCTGGTTTGAAAGCTGTTCCGTGCCAACGTTTGTTCACCCGTGGCCAAATGTAAAAGAGTTATTGCCAAAAGATTGTGTTAAAGGCTATTGCAAATCAGTGTAAAATAAAGTAAAAAGAATATTAAAATCTTAAAGAAGAGGTAGAGAAAGAGAATGAGAACGTTCATGCAGGTTTTGGCAATCAATTAGCATTACCAATCAACACAGAAGCTGTTAGAAGATAAGTAAAGGAAGGTGAGCTTGTAAAAAGCATATGGTATAACGTGAAGGTGAGAGTTAGAAGGGTGTGAGACATGGCTCTGAAAAGAGCTTGACTTTTGAAATCACGTGACTGCCTAAATCACAAATTAAGAATGCAAAATGAGGTTTCTAGAGTTATTGCTGGTTTGGGTTTTGTTTAAATCAGGTATGTTACCGTGTACCATTGATCACACTGCCACATCTGAAGACTCACAACCTGAGCATCCCTTTGGGTTTTAACTGTCACGTTGTCTCATTCTGACACCACAGCAAAACAGTTCTGTGTATACAGGGCTGCCACGGCTGGCATTACTAGACAAGGATCACTAGTGCTGGAAAAAATTAAAAACCCAAACAAAACAAATTAATAGCACAAACATCTCCAGTGTAGAGGATATCTCTTGTCTGGGGAAGCTGGTGCCTTGCAACATTTGAGGGCATGTAGGATATCATCTAGAATTGCTAAAAGGAGCAGGATGCAGGAGCATACTCTCTAGCTGGGTAATTTCAGCATTTCTTATAACTTATTCAGAAGTATTTGTGACTAGTTATTAGGCTAGATGCTTTGCTATTCTGATCAAGATTGGCATTTCTTTATCTTGTTATACAGATTGTAATTCATTCAAGAACCTACCATTTTAAAAATAAAACAATGGCAAATGAAGCAAGTCCTAAAGAAAATTTGGAAAGCAGTGATCAGTTTTGGACAGCACAAAAACAATAAGAATTTTAGATATTTTCTCACTTTCAGAAAATGAAGGACCATACTTCAAAAGCCTTCCTTTAATTTTAAGGGCTACTAATATTTTTATGCCAGGGTCTCCTAAGGGAAGGAGATGAGGCCATTTTCTTACCCTTCTCTGTAGCAACCAGGAAATATGTACATCTGCTTCCTCTTAAAGATGCTTTATTCTGCAGGAGATGAGAGACCTGCTGTGCTTCCCAGCGTAATATGCATCATTGGCAGCTTCCTGCTTTCTGCACTGCCCCTTTTGTAGGGACTTACAACAGTCCCATCTCTTTAGCACTCATATGTTTTCTGAATTGAGCAGGAGAATGCACCGAGGGAAAGCAGGTTCTAAGAGAACCCAGAGTATAAAGACTGATTTGGCACACTGGGCATGTCGTTATTTATGGAAGGAACATTTCAAGTTGCATGCTGACCATATTCTTGTGAGCAATATCTCATAGTAGACTTGTACGTGTTACTAGGTCACCATCAGGGAAATTGGTTGTATTATCCTGCTAAACTTTGGCTATCGGAGAAACTTTCAATCAGATAAAGGTAGGAGAATTTTTTTTTTATCTTTGCAAATAGTCAGCTGTCCATTTGCTGTGTTTCTTCCGAGTGTCTGTCAAATCATTAAATTAACTGAATTCCATGCACTGTAATATCTGACATTTGCAACAAGTAAATGGCATGGTAAAGATCAACATAGGATGCTGTAGTAACAGCATGTTGAAATTAAGTTAATAAACCCACGTTTTCTGATGTATTTTATACTTAAGTTTTTCACACTTATCTATGGTGTCCTGATTGCTTTTATCAGTATCTTTTTCATTTTCTTTATTCACTAGTGCTAGAAAATTGTAAAATACATGGTTATAAATAAAGGAAAATAATTGGAAATTAAAATTCTTTAAAATATGAGGCAAGATACCAATTAGCTCATGCACTGGAACAGGTTGCCCAGAGAGAATGTGGAGTCTCCATCCTTGGAGATTTAAAAAGCTTGCCTGAGCAAGGCCCTGAGCAACCTGATCGCACTTTGAAGCTGCTTTGATCAGGCCTTCAGATGTGCCTTCCAACTTAAACTTTTCCACTTATTTGAAGCATAAAATTTGGCTTCAAAATTTTGAACAATACTTCCTTTCTGGGGCATTCATTTGCTGAAGTCTTTGTAGAAGCATCTGAGAAATGGGGTTGTCATGTTTAAGCTGTCGTTGCACTGGTCCTAGCGAAACAGATGGATGACAAGTAATATGATCAAAGGAACACTTGTTTTTGTGTATATTAATGGGGTCTATGAAACAGTGTGGAAAAGCTTTATGATAAGCCTGTAATATACGTATAACCATACTCATTTGTTTTTCTGCAAGACATATATTAGCATGATTTACATGTCTAAAGAAGCAATATAAACTTATATATTATCTGATTTCTATCATAAAATATTTCTTATTTTTGTTTCCTAAGAGGCATCTTGCTGTTCACAGTTTGTTGCAGAATGCTCTAAAGCAGAGTAGATTTTTCCGTTTTTTAATTCAAAAGCAGTACCCTTCCTGGAAAGGAATATGGAAAAGTAATAGATTTGTTTTTCCAGGAAGATGGAAATTTGTTCTTAATTTTACTCAATACTAATTGGCTTCCAATTGTAAATAAGAATATAAATCATATGAAAAATTATTTTTAAACATGTTGGCATATCAGATGTTAGCTGTGGCATGTCAAGAACGCTGATAGTTGAGTTGTTTTTTTAAACATCTTTCTGGAGACTTCATGTAATTCATTTTATAATTCTGTAACTGTATTCTGTCACATCAGCCTTCTGTTGGAAATAATATTCTCTTGGTTAATAGAACAAGAAATTACCCTTGAGATATTTATTTTGCTATAAATTTTCTTGGTCTGTAATAATATGCTGACATTTCTGCTGAGAGAACTTGATGAAATCTTGTGTTTTTGACCTATCCTTGAGAATCACTCCTGGGAAAAGCACACACCACAGTAGAAAATATTGGAGTTCTGGTGTGATGATGTCATGTTAAATTCATTAGATGTACCCAGAAATTGAAATTTTGTTAGACTCAGAAGAGGATGAAGTATGAACTTCTGTACTAGGGAGCAAAGAGTTGAGTGGGAGGGAAAGAGAAAAATGACTTGTTCTTGCCTGTTTTCTGCCCTTCTTGGACTTACGCTGTCAGTACAGATAGAGGAGACCAGTGAGTCTTCTTTCTTTCTTTCTGTCGCCCTTTTTGGATCAATCTGAATCTTCTTTCACTTCAGTTTCTACCAAGCGTTTTATTATGGTTTAACTTCATGGTATTTTTTATTAGTTTGTAATTTGATTTTAATTTTAGTAATCCCAACAATTATAATGAGAGCTACAGAGTTCCTAGAAAAAAAAACTTAATTCAAACTGTACCTTAGTTGTCCTTCTGTACCTTAGTGCTGTATTCCCAAAATCTCAGGTGTATTTAGGTGAGCATCAGTCTAAGCAGACATCTGTGCATCAACAAGTTTGGGTTTTAGTCTTCCATGCAGATTATTCATTTTTATCCAAACTTAGTGGTCTAACTTAGGTCAGCTGGATAGTTTCTCTCATTAGGGAATGATCAGCACAGGTAGTAGCTCTCAGAAGTTAGGTGAGGTAGATCCTTCTCCTGCCCTTTTCAGATAGGGAGCTAAGGTAAC
Organism: Pluvialis apricaria; assembly: GCA_017639485.1. Taxonomy (NCBI): domain Eukaryota; kingdom Metazoa; phylum Chordata; class Aves; order Charadriiformes; family Charadriidae; genus Pluvialis; species Pluvialis apricaria. The sequence continues at coordinate 23,697,511 of CM030011.1, read as the reverse complement.
GCTTATACGAAGAACTCATCAGAATAAGCATAAACTTGAACCTAAGTTAAGCAAATGTGCCAACATTTAAAATATTGGCTTTGGGTGAAAACTAGATCCCAAGACACAGCAAAATTGTTCACAGGTTCACAATCAGTTATGAGAGCCCTGAGCCCTTATAGAGCTCTGTTTGTGGCCTCCTTATTTGAATAGTCCTGTGATACAAGCTCTGCCTCAGGGTCCCAGCCACCAAACTGTTTTTCGTTACAGAATGTTCTGTCATTAAGCCTAGAAATTTCTAAAGTACTGGTCGCATTTCAGGTTGTCTTTCTAAAGGGGAAATAACTTTTGAAAGCAGAATGAAAGATGGGAAGCTCTCTTTCAGTGACATGGCTGCATCCAGAGACTTTGTTGAGACTTGCTAGAGAAAGACTTGAAAGTTGAGAAAGGCAAGATCTCATCGCCTTTCCAGGGCTCTGACACCTGACACATGCATTGTAAAATGTACAGAATATGGTCTCAGTTGTAAGCCCTATGTGGAAAAGATTGTTGTTGCTTTATTATTTTTCTTTTTTTTAAAAGGATTTTTATTACCAACAATAAAGTAATATTGTTTCAGAGTACTCTATGGAAAAGCATTCAGGTTTTTACTGAGACTGAAAACTGGTTTAATTACTAGTCACTAAATTAGCTGACATTGTTTGACTTTTTTTTCTTCAAAGTTTCCAGGGTTTATTTATTCCTTTTTAATGTAGTTAGCACAACTCATGAGGAAGGGCAGACACCATGCACCAGTTCATTATTCTTTAGCAAATAGTTTAAACTCATTGTAATGCTTCTATTGAGAAGAAATTCGTTAATGAGTGTTGCTTACATAAAGTAACATATTTTCCTTTAGGCTTGTGGTTGGAAGTAGATTTACTTTTGCTTGAGGCAGTGTCACTGCATTTTAAATCAAACAATAGCGTTGTTTTTTGAAATGCCATATTCTCTGATTCAAAAAAATCATCTTTATTAAGATTATATTTCATTAGGACTGACTGGGAATGAAAGACATGTCAGTATCCAGGCTTGGGGCTTTTTTCTTCTTTGTACGGTGTGAAGGAGAACATTTTATCTGATGGCAGCTAGCCTTTGCCTTTAGTGTGAATAGCGGGCTCTGGCTGGCTTTGCAACAAGCATGTTTTTCTTTATATCCTGGGTAGGTAAACAAAATTGTTTAAATACAATGATGTGCTAAAATATATTATTAGCCAATAAATTGCATGTTTTCACCATGCAGACTCCAAAGCCTATTGCAACTATAGGTCCAGTGATGTAAGTATTTTGATTAGTAATATAGTCACTTGGTGATGAATTTAATATGGAATATTTTACTCACAACAGCCAGCCTTTTGGAATTAGACTAGGAGACTGTTTGATGAGGAATATCAGTTTTTTTAAAGGTAAGCTGACAAGAAATACAAATAAGCTTTCCTATATTAAATAATTTGTTTTTCTTGGGTACAGTGTGTTTCCTTTTTTTTTTCCCCACCTCTATCCACTTTTTTGATTTACTTTATTTTTCAATATTACGTTATATTTTCTATTGGTCTATTTTAAATGAAAAGAAGAAAAGAGGAGAAGGGAAAAAGAACGGCAGCTCAAACAGTGCTTCTTTGCAGTGGGGTAAAAGAAAAGGAAGAATTAAGACTAAGACATCCCTCCCAACTGTGTTTATCAGTCCCTGTAAAAATCAAAATGTTGATCTTCAGAAAATCTGTCTAGTCTTGACATCTACCTAATGCTGTCCCATTGGAGTCAGAAGTTTCATGAGCATTTAATCAAACTGAGCTAAAAATAAGAGAGATGAGCTGGCTGAACTGTGATTTCTTTTGCAGCTACTTGGGTTCAAGTAGCATACAAACAAAATACTTCATTATTGTATGTCAGAAGCATAGGCTCAGATATTAGAACGCTTCTTCCAGTAACCTTGTAGTAGAAGCTGTGAACTGAAATGAAAGAAAAGGTTAAGCATATTTCTTTGTGGTTTGTTTTTTTTTTTAACTGGGCACACAGCAAAATCAGAAGTTTCCAGTAAAAGTTCAAGATGCCATTAGAGAAAAGATGGTGAGAGTGTAATTGTTTTTTATTCTTGATGAAAAACCTAAGACGAGGTTTGAAATGATTTTAAAAAAAAAAGAAAGAAGTCATTGTTGAGTTTTGAAGCCTGCAATAATGTGTTAGTTGCCCTTTCTGAGACCTGGTCTATTGTGCCTTGGCTATCTCCAAGGAGATGTAGACATGGTTCTGCGTTTCTTTTTTCCTCTGTAAAGTGATGTATCTAATAGCTCTCAAGTGTAAATGAGTAACAATGGCCTGTCCTTTTCTAAGATTTGGAATACTTAACTTTTTCAAACATAAGACAGAAAAAGTATGTAGTGAGACACCCAAGATTACTGAAATCTTTTAAGAAACACAACAATTCTACCATTGTGAATAGAGCTTTTTAAAAGTACAACTATGAAACTGTTTGTTACAATACATTTCATGCTGTATTACTGAGAGGCCTCCCTTGTCATTCCATTTATTAGTTCAGAAATAACCAGTATCTGAAATTCATTTCATGACTACTCTTTACCACCAATATATTTAATTCCCTATGATTGCTACAATTCGTTTGTAGGGTATTTTAATTTATATGTTATTGAAACTTGCTCTTGACGTTAAAGTACTTGAGACTCTCAATTCTGTTCAGTGCATGATAGTATTTCTCAGAGTCTCTGTTCCAGTTAGAAAAACACTCTCAATTCTAGGCAGAGGAGCACTAAATGATAAAGAGAGGAAAGCATCTTCTGTAGAAAAAAAACACCCCACTTTTTGATCCTAGAACAAACATTTCAGTGAGTTTCCTGCTGTGATGCAGGCAGCACAGCATTTTGGTGCTAAGAGATTGAGTACCTCTGTTGTATGAAAATATTAAAGAATTACAGTCAAAGTCTTTCTTCAAACGATAGACAGGAAACTTTATTGCAATCACAGAACCAACCTTGTGCCAAAACTTTACACAATGACTGCTTTCTTCTGCTGTTTTCAGGGTTCGTACCATCTTACCTCCTGGAAAGCTGTAAAGATAGAATACTCAATCTTCTCCCTCAGAAACTGCAGCTTGAGGAGAATGAACTTTTTTTACTTCAGTGTCTTGTGCTGATGTTTTTATGTGTTTTAGAGAATAAAATAGTTCAGTTCAGATGAATAAAGATCCTTAATAACCTGTCAATATCCAGCCTCCAGAAGTGGTCCAGTTGAATTTTAACTGCTTCTGTGCCCCAAGTGCCACAGTTCCCTGAAGACATCTTGCCCAATTTTCCTCTTACTGGGGCCACTGCATTGTATGTTCAATTCTTAGTAAATACTACCCCTTTGCTTTGTGTCAGAGCAGAAGAAATAAGGTAAAGAAGGTGACACTTGGACTGAAGGAAGAGCAACTGAGACTTTTTCAGTTGTCAGAAAGGATAAAAAAATGTCTCTAAGTGAATTAACAGTCTCTTTGTCTAAATGAATGCAATATGAAAAAATACAAATTCTTGCTTTTTCTTTTTTCCCCAGAATTTACCACTGAACAGATTGACTTAAGCACCCCATCCACTCACAAAACATGAGTGTTATGATGGAAGATAACTGTCTTCTTGGGAAGGAGTTTGATCTCATCTGTCTATGAGACAGAGCATTACAGAGGTCACACGGGTTATATATAGGGGTATTTCAAGTGGTCTTACATAAATATAAAACAGCATAAACACTGTGCATTCAAAAATAGAACTCAATGTGTCTTGGGGAGAATAGACTACAATTAAACTCTGTATTATAATACAATGAAGTTGTAAAATGAAACAAAAACATCTCTAGGCTGATTGTAGTATACTTAAAAAGAGAGTGAAAATATTTGTGAAAAATGTTTCTTTGGGCTTTTTAACAGGGGGTCAAATGACTCATTTTTTCAGTTCAGTTCTGATTCAGATTCAACTATACTAGAAATTATTTAGGTTCAGTGCTAGTCCAGACCAGTTCCAGTTTTACCTAGACACTTCCAAGTTGCTGCTGTGTAATCAGTCTGCATAAGAAAATATAACATCTGAGATGGAGAAAGCTGTGAAGCCACAGGTTTAGTCCCCACTTCCAAATTTATCACTACAGTGTAGTCACCACTGTCAGTTCGTCCCTCTCTCTCTCAACTTATCTGGTAAGATTGTGGATTTGGAGACAAGTTGCAAAATCATACTTCACCTGAAATGAAATATTGCCGTGAAAAGCCGAAATCAGGACTCAATATGCCTCAATAGCATACAATGGTAAGGAAAAAGTAGATGGTACCTTTTTGGGGTGTCAGAAAAGAAATGAGATGTTTTGTATACTTCTCCATCATTAGCCGCTGAATATATGCAAATACATAGAAACATACACAAGCAAATGTCCAGAGAATGAAGTATACAAATGAGATAAAGAAATGAGAGGACACTAAAAGGCAGTACTGGCTGCAGGCTCTATAAAGTTGACTGTTACTTGGGCTTAGCAAAATGGCCACAGCCCCACTTGCCAGAAATCTTTCAAGTGGGTGTGCAGACGAGTGCCTGCTGTGGTGAGAGGCAGCCTTTCCTGGCAGCACTGCTCACGCCAGTGTGAGCCAGAGCAACAAATCCAGGTATTTGAGGATCTCCCCTGACGTGCTTTACTTCTTTCATGGAAGAAGCAGCAAGATCCAAGCTGGAACACAGGCTCTCTCAGGATTTGATGCAGATTAGAGGAATCATGTTTTGATTTGGCTTTATTGCATTTAGGGGTTTTTTGATTCCTTAATTTTAATGTGCTTATTGGCGTGGTATCTTAAAATATCAACACTGCATTTATTGGCATGTCGCTAGCGAGAAAAGGTGTTATGAAGAAACATCTCCCTGTAAATATTCCTAATTAGATATACCAGTCTGCTTCTGAACTATGGGCTGTTGACCATTGCTGTTTTGCTAGCTGGAATGTTGACCTGATAAATTAGCTACATAGGTGCATTTCTGTGTCAATCCAAATGTTAGCCCCATGAATATCAATCTGTACATGAAAATCTGTATGCAGTTAAAATTTTGTCCTGTGGCAGACTCTTGGAAAGTCTAATTTAGTTCCATGCTTGCAAGAGAACATATTCATGAATATGATCAAATATGTTGGTAACTGAGAAATACACTGAGGCAAATCAGACAGGTATAGTTATCTGCCACCATTAATCAGACCAAATTTTCAGCAGTACTTCTTACAATTTGTTACACACAAAGCTTTTGGTTATGCAGCTCTTATCTCCTTTTAAGCTGTCTAGAACATTCCCAAACAATAATAATTTCTTCCTTGAAGTTATACTTTTTGGATATGGCCAAACCTTTTGGCATTGAGGATAACTAGAATTATGCTTTGATGGTGAACTTGCTGCTTCTTGTCTGAGAACGTATACAGAGGAGCTTACCAAGAAGTTTGTTGGGATTAGGAATTGCAGGAAAAAGAGAGAAACGCAGTTTTACCTTTGGGAAATATTTCTTCAAAGCAACTTCCTTTCATCTCATCTCTGTGTTTTTCCTGTCCTTCTTGGTGTGACACTTAGTGCCAGGGGGATGTCAGTCTTTTTCAGGCAGGCTTTTTTTTGAGAACTGAATTTGACATGTAGTTTTGTTTAAAGAAGGTGCTGTGAGATGACATTTGACATAGTTATATATGTTGATATACTTTTAATGAAGAAAGGTAAATAATTCTAAGCTGGAAAAATATTTTACTTAAACCCAAAATGCCTATCCTTGTCCTTTCATAGCACAGGCATGCTATGATAACGTTGAAGGTTTTAAAGGTTTGGAAACGGGTACCAAGATACTGTGATGGGACGTAAGTATACGTGTTATGTATCCATAACTCCTCTGATTCTTGGCCTACAGATTTCTTTGCTTAGTTTTTTTTGGAGCTAAGATTTTTACTTTTAAGAGTTTGAGAAAATTCTTTCATCCTATTTAATTATGTTGGAAAATAAGAATTTCCTAGTTTAATGCAGCTGCTTGTTTTAGATAGCAAAAAAATTTTAAAGTGGAAAAACCTCAGGACTAAAGTCTTAGTCTGAATAAAATTGGTGAAGATTTAAGTAAGGTATGATTCTTAAAATTACACATAAGTAAGCACAGGCTAAAAGCTGCAGTTCAGAAACCCGCTGGGCTGATTTTAAGATGATTATAGTCTCTACTGCAGTGCCCCATAAATGATATTAAAAATCATTCTTTTTCTAGGTGTAGAAATAGCAGTCTGCTTCATCTTCGTTGCCTCGGGAAGTTTTTGGAGACTGGGTCTTTTGTGGGGTCTTTTTTCTGTTGGTGGGATAATGTTACATGTAAACAATCCAGACTGGAAAAGAGGCCAGTGCCCATTTCGCTTCATAAACTTAAGGTTTTGGTTCTTATTTCTTTAGTTGTTAGGTAATATTATCATATGCTAACATTTTATGTGAATACCACACCTAATCTTGATAGGACCAAAGAATACAGGGCAGTGTGGTTACATGCCTGCTCCTCATCGCAACATGTAAGCAAACAGTGCTTTCCCACAACCTGCAGCAGTCCAGAACTGTGCAAAATGAAGTCTCTTCATTTCACACAGCTGTAGGGTGGTACGGTAAGGAAAAGGGGCACAAGTAGGGTATCCTCGGGTGCTCCTAGGAGAAGGCTGTTACTGCAGTTTGCAGCAGCCATTTTTCTGTGTCTTCCTGTTCCTGGCTTTAATCAAGAGCTCAGGCTGAGTGAGGCAGCACAGGACCACTGCAACACAAATGCAACACTATAGTTGCAACCATCTTCTAGGTACCCTCTTTCCCCTGCCTAGTCCGCAGGATGGAAAGGGGTTTAGCTGCATAAAATAGCAGGGGAGGACAGGGGAGATACTTAGAGGAAGTGTGGGCGAAAGAAGAGTAATCATGGCCCATATTTGTGATGGTCCGTATTCTTGTGAGAGAAATCGGGTAAGAGGAAGAAATCTGTAAGTACTACCTTACTAAAGACACCTCAGCATGCACTGCATCATTACTACAGAACTGCATCCCTCTCTGTTACCACCAAAAAGAGTTCAAATGCACTCTAGTCCTTTCTCTCTCCTATATTTTCTACTGGAGAAATAATAGTACCAATCAAACCTTGTTTCCTTAATGGTTGTTGTCATTATATCTGATAACTACCACAAAGAGAAGAAATTATTTGTTTTGCATATTATAGGCTGTTAACATCCTTTGCGTGTCAAATTCTAGAATACTACAGACAGGGCTGTCACTCTTTATTATTAATTTGCCCCTCAGCAAAACAAAGGTGCATGTTGTACTAAGTGTAAAGCTAAAGTGACAGAATCCTTTATGCAACTAAAATAAATACATCCCTGTCAATTTGAAATCAGCAGTGTTTTCTGGCATTATTTTACAGGTACTAGTGGAGGTTAAAGGACGAAGTGAGAGAGAGCAAGCTCATTGACTTTCTGTGCATATATATTTATCTATACTGATTTTAACCTTGCCCATAAAAGGTCAAGCATAAAATTATTTCCTCAGAGCAGCTATCTTCAGAGGTTTGAATTAACATAGATGGAGAGTGCCATAGGAAAAAAAAGTTCATTTTACCCTAATTGGATTAAGATAAGTCTCACACATACTGCAAGGGTGAGGTTTCACTGGAGTACAAACTGCTGGGTTGACAGAAAAGGATTAATTTATGTGCCTCTTGTCAGGTTGTTGACTAATAATGTATTGATCGTATCTGTAAGATATGCAGAGTGTCTGTCAGAAAAGAAGACATCCTGGAACTGAAAATTGCTAGCATATCTGACATGATCAAAGCTAGATTAATACTATTAAGCAGCAATAAGTAGGCTGCAGCATATATCAGATGCAGAGTTTTATGTCACATGTCTTGGAGCAGACATCATAACCAGACATAAATACCCAGCCTCAGCAATGAGTGACTGATTTGTGTAGTTCCTGACATTTTTTTTCTGCTTTTCTTTTATGTCTTCCTGCAGACATATTGAACTACCACAGTTTAATCCCAGAGGAGCCTGCAGGTGGTATTGTCCTTGCATTGAGGAGTTATTAAATTCTTAAGGTCACCATAAAAAAGGATCCATTAAATTGAGTTAATAAAAACATTGGGCAAAGGTTTGCTAAGAGTGCAGGTGTCAAAGCCTTGGGAATGTGGACTGTCTCTTATAACATTAAGCTAAAAGAATATTTTAAAACACACCACAATATGAAGATGCTAGAAATGCTGCTTCTGTGAAGTTTTGGCTTGGGTTGGATAGAGACACTTGTGCCTTGCTGAAAGAAATGTCCTGTTTAATATTCATATATTTTCAGAAGGGATGGGCTCTGGCAATTTTCACTGATGAAAGAGTTAAACTTTCTACAAAGAAATACTAATTCTTCCTTCTATTGTTTTCTTCACATAGGTATGCATAGAGAGACACAAAGATAAATAGGTGTACATAAAAATGTAGATTAGATATATAGATCCTTGGGTGATCTCTTGTTAACCCCTGTTTTGTACTTAACAAGGACGGCTAAGCCTGCTGTTTTTCCAATGATACTAGGATATGCTGAGTGTTTTTCACTCGGTGAAGCTCCCGAAGAAGAGCAGGATTTAAAATGATTTAAAGACGATTTCTTTAACAGGCTCTGGGATGAGGCCTCTGATGAGATAAATAATCATAAACTGGACTTCTCCTTTTTAATATGTTATGACTGATGGCTTTTTTCTTTAAATGTTAGCATGAGATTCCAGCTCTGCCGAGCTAAATAGCAAACCCTCCATTTACTTCAGTACAGCCCAGATTTCACCCTCTGACTATAAGCACAAGTAAATGAATGTAGTTTTGCTGAAATATTTAATTGTGGCTTTAAAATGAATAGCAAATTCTATTTTCAACTCCAAAATATTACGACATGATGAATTAAAAACTTTGTTCCATTTATTGGGCAGCAAATGAAGTACAAGAAAATGTCTATACTAACAATTAATTTAGAACCAGTCTTTCTAACGCTTAAGTTTTGGATGACAGGGCATGCAATAAATTAGATATTCAATTATTTAAAAAAAACTTTATGTGCTGGATGTGAGCTGTATAGGATAGTTTTTAGTCACCAGCTACTTCCCTAATTAGCATGATAGATTTCCATTTGTTTTTTGGTTTTTTTTAATGGAAGCATTTTAACATGTATAATATGTGGGGGTCTTTTTTAAAAGGTCTATTTTGTAAGCTATATTAATTTGTCTGTTCATTAGAATTTGAGATGTTTTAAATGTCAGGTATAAAATTGATAGAAATTCTGCTCACAAATAGAAGCATCAAATTTCATGCATTCATATATAACTTGTTGCAACATGCAAATGTCAAGCATATCAAACTCTATTGTTAATGAGTGAGTACTGTGGGACTTGTTGCATGGCGTGTTAATAATGAAAATGGATTTAAGTAAAATAATAATAAAGAAAACACAACTCAAAAAGATATTCCAGGTGGAATTCAACCCAATCAGACAGACTAGAACTGGCAATCCCTGTGACTGCTGAACTCAGAAGAGTTTCCTTAATTTTTCATATACATCTTTAAAAGGATGATTTCTCATCTGGTGTCTGCTTTTTCATGGAAACGTGTCAATTTAGCCCTTGTCCTTAAGTATAACCTCATATTAACTCAGACTGCTTAAGACTGAAATAACATTTTGACATTCTTTCCACATTTCCAGTCAGAAGTGCATATATCTCAGGAGCTTCTACAAGTTAATAAATTCTCTTACTGTATTCAGAAAGCAAAAGAAGCAATTATTAAAGAGAACATATGGCAGGTGCCTTAAAACTCCAGGGTGACACTAAAACATATGACTTCAGCTCATTATAAGTATTTTCTAGGTTCTTAATTGCTCTAGTAATTAAAATTCACCAAAAATTGTGGAAATGCCAAACAATTAAATAATACATTCTTAATGCATGTATTATAATGTTGCACTTAATAAAAGATAAGTATTTTTAAAATTTTGAATTAAGTTACTTAGTTGTCTGTGTGGTTACAGGGATTTATTTATTTTCATTTTATTTTGTCAACTTTTTAAATTTGTTCTTCAATTAAGAAATTATATGTTTGAGCATTCAGGTAAAATGTAAATAAAACTACATTAACTAAGGCTGTCACTGGAAGCAAGAGTAGCAAGCAATAAATGACAGATTATATCTATGGAAGCGATGAAAATAGTTAACAGTAATGAAAATTCCATCTGTGGTCAATGAAGAGCCTGAAAAAGTTTTGTTGAAATAGTTTAAGAATAGTCTTCAAAGAGTTTGGGAGGTCTTATTCAAGTTGATACTTCATCAAAGCCACTGATGTTTAAAAATAACGTCAGAATCAGAGAGGGAGGAGTATACATTAGAGGCAGAGTTTGAACAGTTTTGACTGAAATGTGAAGACTGGGTTTGTAATAAACAGAGCTATTTTTGTATATGAAATTGGATTCTTAAATGCAAACCTTTAAATGTTTAGTGATATTAGAGGTTAGGTAATACCCTTGAGGAAACAGTTATTTTAAAAATATACTCTGAAATGCACGGCAGTATAGCCATTGCAAATTGCCTTTCAAGAGAAAGTTTAGTTATTATGTATTTAATCAATCCTAGCTGTAAGGAAATTAGGGGAATAGTGTAAACAGAAGAAATCACTGTTCTTTCTTAAAGGAAAAAAAGAGAGAATTACAAATAACTGAGCTTTTAAGAGGTTTACAAAAAAAATTCCTTTGGGGGAGTTGAGAGGGAAGGAGGGGGAAGTGATTATCTATGAGCAATATTTTATTACAGTCAAAAAGACCTCTAGCCCTTCAATTGAACAGAAAAATTAAAAAATACATTATGAAGCTAAACACTCCATCTAGAATGACTATACATATAGCCCAGGTACTGTTTGCTGGGCACCCAGAAAATGAGGCGGCTGTAATTGGTAATTAGCTGGGGAAAAAATGGTGTAATTATCATCTCTGCTTTGTAAAATTGTGTAACTATGTTTTCCAGGGTACTATTGAGGTGTTGCAAGCCTGAGACTATAACTTCACTTTCTCATTTACTGTGCAATTTTTGAAGTTGTGAATGCATTTTCACCTGCACCTTACCTTTACCCTATTCAGGATCTTTATCCCTCAAAAGAGAAAAAAATCCTCTTGGGGGATGAACCTAATGAGTAGGGCTGAAAACAGATTTTTAGGCACCTTTGCGGAGCAATGGGTGTTCTCCTGTTCTCCTGGCTCTTCCTTTACTGTCTTCTGGATTTCTTACTCCTGTGGTCTTGCTCCCATCCCTGTATATATGTTATTGTTTCCCTACAGTAATTTGGACTCTGATTTTATGCTTCTTCCCGTAAACCTGTAGTAGCAGACCTTTAACTGATCTTCCACCATGTTCTGTAATAAAGAGAGGCTTGTAATACCTTCTGTACAAAATTAGCCTCCTCTAAGATATGACCTGATTCACTGTGAAATACACACCATGTCTGTGGAAAATAAGGTATGGAATTGTGTAATTTAGAGACTGTCTTGGTAAGCGCGTGCGGTCAGAGACAAGCGAAGGCTCTGGGGGCAGCCATTGTTGTGGCATTTCCAAAAGGGTGTGTGCTCAATTTTGTAAGCTTATGGCTCCTTCAGCCAATGCCACCTTGGACCAGCAGCAGCTTTCGGACCTGTGGATCCATAGCTCAGGGTTGTATTGTCCAGCTGGGGAAAAGGATTGGTACTAAGAATACAGTGAAACCATCAGAATTGCACGTGGTTTTTCCTGGTTTGCAGATAGTATTACTGCAATTCCACCTTTCATAAACTCTTGTGAGGCTTTTTTTCAGATTTTTCTTCTTTTTGTGGAAATAGTGATTATGCAGAGAAGAATGCTAAGGTGAAAACGTGTTAAATCTTCAATTATGCTTTAAAACTTCTTTACTAGATCGTTCATTCAGACTTCCTCACAATAAAACACCTGCTTTCTGCTTAGTTTAGCAGCTGGGCTAAATTTATCACACATACAGCTGCTTATGAGTATGGAATTACTATCAAACAAGTCTAGAGCTGTTTGTTCACAGCTGTTGGAGGAAAGCAGGTTGTCCATATGCAAGGTTGCATCCATCTGCTTGTTTTTTCTCATGACATGCAAGAGTCTTAGCCAAAGTGTCTGTTTCCTTCATTTGCGTCCTATTCCCACTTACCTCGCATAGTATGTTACCCACTCCTGCTACCAATGCAAGGAGGAACCCCTCTAACTGTAGGTGGGATTGCACACACGCCACATGAATGGCATTTCTCGGTGAGTTCTTGAAAGATTACTGTGGATCTTTGAGGGGTACAAGTAGAAATTGAGAGATCTGGGAGAGATCAGAGGTATCTTGTGCCACAAAGGACAGATCTATGTGTTTGGACTATTCTTTCAGTCTTCAGCAGCTAAGCTGTGATCTGTTTAAAGTCTCCTAAAGTCGCCATCCTTCAGATGATGAAGAACCTAGATATGATATCTCCTTCTCAGATATCCGTGATGAAGAACAAATTAGGAACTGTTAGGACAGAGCATCTAACAATTACATGCAGTTTCATTCAGTGATTTGATTCAATGACTGACTTCAAAAACATTTGCTGCAGAATCTGTTGGGTGTCACTGGGTAAGCAGACCACAAATAACTACTGAAAGCTGATGCAAGTGTTCTTGGAGCATAGCAGCGTGCATCTATGTTTCAACAAACAAAAAGTGGTTTCAGAAGCAATTTAATCCACACCTAGTCAATCACAAACTAACATAAAAACAGGGATTAATATTGTACACTGTGAGGAAGAGCATTGGGAAATTTGAATACCTGATGATAACGTGCAAGCTTGAACTTCCACAGGTACGTAGTAAGTAATATTGCTTTTCTTCAGGCAACTTTAATTTAGAGTATAATTTTGTCTAGAGGGGAAATAGCAGATGAGAAATCTCTGCCCGTCAGTAGACATTCTGAGGAAAACTCTGCAGCAGTAAAACATTGCGAGAACATCGATATAAGGAATATCAATATAACATAAACACTGAACATTCAGTGTTCAATTGGTGTTTTTGAAAAGACACAGATTAAAAGCAGTACCTAGTTATGTTGCTTTTGGAAGTGTAGCTTAAACCTATAGGGGACATGGGGGATTCTGCTGTTTCGAGCCATACACTGGGAGAACGAAACCATGCCTTCAGCTGTTGCTGCTGCCAACCCTGTGTGTCTGATTACCTGGGAGTGAGAAGGTGCCATGGTACAGTAGTGGTGGCTCTGGTCTATGAATAGGTTAAAAGAAAAACAAAAAGTGCAAGGAATTGAGATCCTCCTCAGTTCTCTGTGCAGATGGGTACTGCAAATTGTTCTGTGTTCATATCCCATTCACTGCCAATTATCTACAGCTACATGCTGTTGTATTTAACTCTTTAAGACATGTTTTGATGACTTCTTCTCTGTGGCTTCTCTGCTGCATCCCAGTTATAGCTGGGATGGTGGTCACTGCAAGTGGCAAAGTCATGATTTGGATGTTTATGTGAGGGATTTTTAATGTCTTCCAAAACAGCAGTAAAACATTACTCTTTCATGCATACCTCATGGTTATCCCAAATCCATATGCAATAATTTTTGTACTATTCCTAAGTACTCAAGAAACTCATGTGTACTTTTAACCATGTATTCTGTCATTTTAAAGTTTCATCACATAAATTGTGTCTTGACACTGTGGTACCTTTCTTAGCTGATAAGCTTAACATTCATGCAAGCTCATTACTTTTTTCTTTTTTTTTTCTGACAAGATACTGCTTTCTGTATCACCATTAATCTCATATATCTGAAAAATCCATTCCTTAAAACATTCATTCTTATTTCACATCTCTGCACACCTGTCAAAAAGTAGTGTAATGAATTTCCTAGCAGTGTTTCTGGGGCAATCACTGAATTCCCCAAAGAATTAATAGGTATCAATGTTACAAAAAAATTTTCTGAGTGGTATTAACTTTTGAACAGTATATGACATCATGTGCTTAACCCCTACAGACTTATAAAAGTCTTCAGGCTGGATGCTAGCTTTTGCTGACTCTGTTTTATGCAGACCAGAATTGAAACCCTCCATGTGGCATACTGGTTTCCCTTTTTGGGGGGAGGATTTTTAGAATGTTATACAGCAGAATTTACTTGTAACCCAAAATTTCAGTATGGTCTATTACTGCTAACACAGTTTTGAGCATGTTTCCACGTAGAAATCATGAACTAGGGTGTGTAGTTTCTTACTATCCATCTACTTTTCTCTACCAAACATTAAAGGAGACGTTTCCTTTCTTCTGAGTAGGGAAAGCAGATCAAAAATAGGGGAAATGTATTAATAGTAATACACTTACTTTTTCTAAACCATGGACAAACACTTCAGCTGATACAGCGGACATTTGTTAAGGTTGTCATCCTAGGTTCTCATTCTCTTCCGTTTTCTCTGGTCTTTATTCAAACGACCTCTGAATTTTCATTTCAGTCCTTTTTTTTGTGTTAATGCTACCCTCTTACAAATGCAACTAGTGATAACTTACTTTCTGTAATTGGTTATATTTGTGTGTATATGTTATGGAGAAAGAACTGGCCAAAGTAAGTTTTTTTAGTAAACTTTGAGTGTGCCATGGTAGAACCTTTCTCACTTGATTTAAGTGTGAGGGGTCTCATTACCTTCTTCATCTTGTCTACAACTTCCAGATCTTTGGTAGATGGCACCCCAGTATTGATTGTGTGTATTGTACCAGCATGTCTTTCATGAGCTCAGATTCTCTAGCAGGCTTTTGGTGGTGGGCTTACTACTTCTCTGAATAATGGCATAATTTCTTTTTCTCTTGCCAGTTCCTTGCTTTTATTTAATACTAAAGGATCTGTTATCAGAACAAGAGATAAGACTGCTTTAAAAAATCTTTTTTAGTAGAACTTTATTGGCCAAATATACAAATGTGAAAGAAAGTTCTTGCCACAGATATCTTTCAGTAGAGGCGTAGGATTAACTACATAGTGGGAGAAATAAATGAAACATGGAACTGTGAACATTAACCTTCTGTAATTGCTGGAAAATTCAGTTATAGTCACATTCTTTGCTATGGTCCACGTTTGGCTCATGTATATTAGGAGGACAATGAGGGAAAATCAAATGAATCCCCCTGAATTATGGTGTCAGACAATCAGGGGGTTGGGGGGGGAGTTGGGGGGGTGGAAAGTGTGGCTAAATGTAAGAAATACTTCAGACTGCCCCTCTGTGTCATCAGGATTCCTTCAGAATCAGATTTTCTGTTTATTCTAATGTTATCCTGAGAGCTTATAGCCTTGCAGAAAGTAGTAAATGCCAGAGGTGTCATCAGCAGCCAGCAAGTCTGTCAGATATACTTTACTCATGTCCCGACCTGTAAAATGTCTAATCTGACACATCCCTTGGCAGCTCTGGATGTCGGGCCTTTTCCCACCATATAATTCTGCTTGCTAGGCTTGCCATACATGGTATTAACACATGCAGCAAAAATGGAATGGCTCATTGTTGGAGTGATGAAAGCAGTTGCCTGTGATAACATGGGAATGGACTTGATGATCCAGGAGACCCTTTTCATGTCCTGTGTTTTCCTCTTAGTAGATGGGATTTTGGCTTCAGCTTAGTATATTCTGAGTAGCGATCTAACAACTTCTTAGAAGGTAAAGTACAGACTGGCTTCAGCTGACTTGGTAAATTAGAGCCTGTGCAAGGATTAGCTATTTCAGATGGCCCGGAGCCAAATCCTTCCTTCCACTACTACCTTACTCCTCCCTGCGTAAGTCCAGTCACTGCACTCATATCTACCTCTCTTCAATGTTTTTTTTTTCTCCTTCCACCCCCTAAGCTTGCTTTTTCCTCGACCCTGACTGTGTAAATAGCAGCTGTTTCTAGAACTTCAGCTCTTTGGTTCTTGCAGTCCTACAAACCACTAGCAGAACTGGCTATGGGACAGGGCAGCCCTTGGAGCCGGCTGCCATTCACTACCTCTCTCTGACTAGCGAGTCCCTCCCTTCTCAGTATTTACCGAGTGTGAGTGTCTCAAATGCAATAAAATTTCTGTTTCTCCACAGGAGGGACCAGACCCATCCTCCCTGTGGGTGGGGTCACATCTTGCACATTTGAAATTATTTCCTTCTTTTTTTCTGCTTTGAGACTTTATGTCCTGCATGTAAGAGTTTGTCCTAGCCTGTGGTGTGGATGTGTATGGAGTCACAAAACAGGATGGAAGCTTGCAAGAAAACCTCTTTATTCAGAGAAAATCCATTGAAAGGCATCTGCCAAGGCCACAGTCTCGTTGTCAGTCAGGTTAATCAAACTGTTTCCTTTAGTCTCTTTAGATAGAGATGTATAAAAAACACACACAAAAAAGATGAGAGTGGTGCTGGCCCTCTAACTGCTCTTCATCTTCTTTAGAGCCACTGTTTTTATCTCTCTGTAACTTTTTTTTGAGCTTTGGCAAATTGTACTCTTGTTCATTTTGTCTTAGTGCGACACCCTCCTGCACTTGCCTTAGGCCCATCTTAGATGCTGCTCCATGTGGCTAACCTGTTCTTAATGTATTTTGCCAAGAAAGTGTTCGTTCTTCTTTTAGGTTCCTCTTCAAAATACTCCTATTCCAGAAAGTATATAGAAAAGTGCTTCATTGCACTGAGATGGCAATCACTTGGATAACTGCAAAGCATAACCATAAAAGCTCTGTGGTGGGATGACCCTGACCAGCAGCTAAGACCCCTCCTGGTTGTTCACTTACCTGCCTCACTTACATGCATCCCCTTCACCCCAGCAGGATGGGGGAGGGAATCACAAGGGTGAAAAATTTGCGGGTCAAGGTAAAGATATGTTAATAAGAGAAAAAAAAAATAAACCAGAAGAAAACCCAAGGCAATCACTCACTACCTTGCACCAGGCGACTTAATTACAAAAGTGGAATTCCCAGTCTAGGTTCAGTGATGTCTTTTGCTTGTGCATTGTCCATAAGTTTACAGAATACCTCTTTCACTTTAGCAGAGTGGGGGGAAAGAAGTACTGTTTTTTTATAGTTTTTAATAGCTAACGTTTTATGAAGCTTTCTGTACTACGCTAATGCTGGTATTTCTGTCAGCCTCTGTTCACAGAAAATGTATCTTTGCCATTATTCCTATCTATGTAAATGCTTGGTAATCGGGCAGGTAGTGGTTGAACATTAAAGGAAGCTTGTTTAAAAATATATTTTATGATCGGGTCTAGGCTGAGTATGAGTGAATGCTGAATTTGGGTGTAATTTCACTTATCCCTGAAGTTACTGCTTTCTATTATTAGACTTTGTATTACAAGACTCCTAAAGGGCTTCAGCACTGCTCGCTGCTAAGTTTCATCCATAAGATTTATGTTCAGTAGGTAACAATTTGTTTGCATTTTAAGATAAGGATGCCCTGAAAATGTAAGACATTATAATTCTTTATCTTGTAGTTAATTATTTAAAATAGTAAATTAAATATCCTTTAAAAAATTTCTTGTGAAATCAAGCTTGTATTAGGTAGCTAACTTTGGAGATTAATATTTGAATAATTTGGCCTAAAGAATTGGTCACAGTTAAACAATGTCCACACTAAGATTAAATCTGGGGTCTCTGACTGGATCCTTCTACTGATGAGAAGTTGCTGTGTTGTTATTTTTTTTGTTGTTCTAATTCCGATAAAGCTCTAGTAGACAGCAAGTCTAGTTTCAGCAAGTATTAATGTCTATGCACTTTTTTTCGCTTTGAGGTATTGTGCAGAAAGCTACATTTTTCAATTAATATAGATTGCCATGGTAGCTTGAAGATCTTTGGAGAATACTGATTTTCTTTCCTCCTCAAAAAATAATAATAAAAAATCTTTTAGCTCTGCAATTCTTGGGTTACTTTTGTGGAAAGGGAAATAGTATATCTGATAGCCAATAATATTGGCTTCCTAGGGCAGGTGATTAATTAATGCAGTTTTCTAATTTCAAATTTAATAATAATTTTTTATTTTGCTTCTCAGCACCATTGTAAAATCCCAGAAGACCTTTACTGAAACAGGAATGAAACAAGTTAGCAGGTGTTATTAAGAGAACATGTCTGTTGCTTTTGCAAAATGCCAGAAGTTGATTGCAGACCAACTGGGGAAGACCTATGAGATCCTTCCAGTTTACACAAAAGGAATGAACCTATAATTAAATTACAGTTAAACACAGATGGTTATTTTACAGCAGGTGCTCAACTTTGAAAGTGTATCTCTGGACTATTTTTGTTCCAACATGGTGTTCAGTCCCTGTTGGGTTCCTGGCATCATTTTATGGTTAGATAAAAATATTCCTTTGTATATTTTTTTTCCCCCCAGAATAAAAACTTATCAAGTACTGCTATGTTTTAAAGGAAAGCTAGAAGAAAAACATGAAGCAGATTAAACGCAGCACAGGGAAAAATAAATATTACATTATAAGAAGGGTAGCTGCTTACCATTTATGAGATCTAGAGGACTAACATGTACAATTAAACCTAGAGCTCAGAACTTGTAGTTATCCAAGGTGAAATAATCAGTACGCAAATATTATAACTAAGTATACCTTTTATTTGAATGCTTTGAAATTTGAAAAAGATTACACTAGAATGTTATATCATTCCAAGGTTAGTGTTATATTTATATGATTTATTTATGTATAAGATAAGCATTTCAAGGACTCTGCAGCCGTCATATGTGACTGAAGTCAGCAAGATGTGAAAAATTCTTCTTTAGAAGTACCTCAGTACATATTAGAATCATTCCTTTAAGTATCACATGCTGAGGTAAACAGAATTTGCATTAAAATCAAATTTGATTTTATATCTGATTTTAAATTTCACAGAAATCTATGTCACAGATAATGAATGACATGTTGTACAATCACAGGAAAATATAAAAGCTTGTACTGCAGTAACCTTGCCGTTTGATGAGCATTCAGATTGAGGAGGTAGGTTGATATCGAGTGAAGTTTTAGTGAAATTTGTGAATCTAAATAATACTATAACATTGTATTTTGGATTTAGACTTTAGAAGTTTGGTTTGTCAAGATATTGCCCAAATAGCTCGGGTTAATAGTTCAACTCGGGCATACTAATGAACATCCAGAGGGCATTTGACTTGCTGTAACCAATCGGGTCAGCCCATATAAATAGACCGGTAATAGAGATGTGAGAGTTACAGAATGGTTTTAAGAGCAGTTTAGGTAAGCTTTCCAGTTCTCTTATTGTTCAGCTCATGTTTTTAATGCACACCACCACCTTCAAGCAGAGAGTTAGTTTCTGCAGCCCTGAGGCTGGAGAAATCTCATGAGATGTCCAAAGAGTGAGAGGAATTTTGATGCCTTTACCGGCGCCAGTGCTGCGGAACAAAAGGAGTCCATGTTTACTTGGACAGTAAAGTGGCTCCTTTCTGTAGCTGATGAGCTTACTATTTCTGGATCTCTAAATGTCTCTTTTGCAGGAGGGCTCTGTCTAAATATCTTATTTCCTAAGCTATAGAAATTCACTGAAGGATGTTTTCTGGTAATATCTCCTTTGACTTATTTGCTTAGCTAAGTTATAAAGATGTAAGTATAAGAAAAAGCAATTTGTTTACAGTGGACAGATCATAATTTATAAATTGCCAACCTGCCTCTTCTTTCAAGAAAACAACTCAGGGATTTTTACTATCATCAATTGTGCACGAATGAAGAAAGCATTCTGCTCTAAATCAATGTAATAATTGTCTGAATATTTCCCACTCATCTTCTCTGGAACTGCTCTTCCTCTTTACCTTAGTGGTATCAGTCCTATCTTTGTCTACTGCTCTCTGTTTTTCCTCTCTCCCTTCCTTCAACTCTGATGCAGCAGCAGTGCAGACCACTCTGCTCCCTAGTGGTGCAGACACATCCTTTCATTTGTGCTGACATATCCATTCATCCCTTTCTTCATTTGCAAATTTATTTATTTTTTGTCTGAGCTCCACCTTTCTTGTTCGTATTCTTGCCCTATCTTCTGCAGTGTTTCTCAACATTGACCTTCCTACTATATCTGAAATGTGTTGACTTCATTCCTGGAATATTATTCATCGACTTGGATGCTTTGCAGCTGTGTTGCCTTCCTTTTCCTGCTGTTGGTTTTGGAATGATATTTGTTGTATCCTAGCATACAGTCATTGGTCTGAACAAGTCAATACTAGACGGGTACTGTGCCTACATGGTAAGAAGCAGTCCTCATCCTGGAGAATCTGAAATCTTTTTCCTTCTCTCCATCTGCTTTCAGTTAGAAGGGAGGAGTGGAGAAGCACACAGACACTTTCTTTCTGATTTCCCCATAATGCCCATGGTCTTCCCAGACTGTGATCCACCACATAGCCTCCTCTGCCCCATGCCGCCATGCTGTGCTTTCTGCCCCACATGAGCTGAAACATTCCCCAGACTACCCTGGTGTTGGACTGTCGCTCCTGGGGGACACCCTTTAGAGACCCACTGTAGCATTGGCCCTGGCTTTGCTCGCTGTCCTAGCTCAAACCCCAGACTGAGGGGCAAGACACACCAGCTTTTCCCAAGACCAAATATTGCTCAGAGGAGAACGTCTTTGGCTCAATTTGGGCCCCAAACTAACTGCAAGTCTGGGCTTTCAAACCTAACCCTCTACAGTACGCCTTTAAAACTCCAAAAATATGGAAGTTCCCTACGTTCTCTTACATGTACGTGCAGTGTTCAGAAAAATCTTATTTTGCAAATAGAGCAAATGCTGAAAGAATTTTAAAATATTTGTCATTGTGTTTTTCCCTTTACCCAGTTTTTGTGGTGACTAGTGCTATTTTAGTTACAACTTGGACTGTTTTCTCTTATCCCATGCTGTCACAAGATGACATTTCTAATAAAACCCATTATGTTTACAATTTAAATTGGTAACTTTCAAAGACATTCCTTACTGAGCCTCAATGCTGAGAAGGGGCATCTTAGAATTTTGAAAAATATACAAAGCCAGAGAAATACCAACTGCATTTTTATGCATTATCTGTGTTAAGGGATGTATTTTTTTTATTCTATATCAACATTTCCTAGTTGCCCACATCCCTATTTTTTTTTAACTGATCTGTAATATTGAGACAATGAGATTGGACATTTCCTTGTTGCTCTTGAAATATGACAATTTTGCTTGAACATTATTTACATGAAATTTGGGGCTTATTTTTGAGGTTTAGGATGAGTTACAGGATTTATTCTGTTCGAGTTACGTGAAGACTACAGTGTTTTGAATTAGAATTATACAATGTTGGCTAAATGTGCATTGTTTCTACTTGAGGTTCACCTTTATGGATTTTAAATTAAAATTTGCCTAACCTTATTGAGGCAAGCATTATAGTTTTATCATAGGTCAATACAATAAAATGGAAAATGTAATGGTAGCATGGCAGAAAAAATAATTATAGCATAATAAAATACAAAGCTTATTTTTTTCTCTTTTAGGATCAATTCACATTCTTTACTAATATTTAATCAGTCATACTGACACAGTGATTTACTTGGCATTACCTCTGATGCATTCCACTGAGGCTCTGATTCTTAAATTATTTGTCTTTGAACTCACCGTGACCTATATTCAGTCTTCTGTGGCTGATGAAAATTACTCTTTTACCTTTCACTGCTGATGACTAAACCACCAAGAAAAGAAATATGCATTGACACTCTTAATAGTCACATTAAGTTAGTCTTAAAGTATTAATACATGAGAACTTTTTCATCTTGTATACATAATGTTGCTGTAGTGAAGAGCAGCAATCCAGGTCACACAGGTATGCAGGTGTTGTTGTAAGCGCAGCCTGCCACATGCGTTTCAGCTATGGTAGCAAGGAAAATAGAGATGCTGGAGTTTGAAAAAGTGATCTCCATCTAACAGTAGTCTCTGTGGGAAACTGTCAGGAACAAAGAGAGCAAACCAAGTGTGTCACAACAGCAGTATGATAGACACAATCCAATTACTGTAATATTATGCAAGATAAATTGAACTGTTAACACTAATTTGGATTCTTGAACTTTCTAGTCTGTTATTTCCCCTTTGTCATCTTGTTTTTTTCCATTTAGCTAATGGACATACTTTCTATTACACGGGAGGACTTTTTTCCTCTCTCTACTTGCTTTTGCTGCCAACTGCTGCATCTCATAGCTGGGAAAGAACAGGTGTGTGAAAAATACTGGTTTGGCAAATATTCATTTTAATCACACATTTGTATAATTTTTAATTAATTACCATCTTTACTCGAATCTCAGGCAGATATTTTCCACAGATTTTAAAAAATAAACAAACAGAAATTAAAGCACAGTTTGTATTCTGAAGCTGCTTTCCTCTGATGCTGTTATCACCATGATCAATGGCACAGTGGGAGAGCTGAAGGTAATGTCCAATGATCTTTTTGGTGTGGTAGTGTGTCTTATACACGGAAGCGTAACAGCCTGTGGTGAGAAATAAAAGGCAAGGAAATATGAACTCTCTGTTTATATTGTTAATATTTACAGTATAAAACATCACTCTTGTGGAAATGCTAGTTCCTGAAACAAACCTCCTCTCTTCAAGTTTTGGCCCTGCAAATCCCGTGCACATGGGCCTCCAAATCCACACTATCAGGTTTAGCCATGCTGTATGGGTTTGTGATGCATCTGCAAATCTTTGTGTTCCCCTTTCCCTCTAAATATAGATACACAGTATGAAACTGCAAAGACGGCCACTGTGGCCCATAAGCTGAGACCTTCAACATTTCAGCATGAACCTCTGGGACTGCTACTCTGGAGTAATTTGTAAAATGTAAAACGGTTTCGGTGCTTTATCGATGAGATGCTCGACAATCTCTTCCTTTGTATCTGACTCTTACAAAATGTTAAACTCACTTTATTATTATATTTTCTCCATTGTTGCCT
The DNA here is from genome assembly GCA_017639485.1 of Pluvialis apricaria. Lineage (NCBI taxonomy): Eukaryota > Metazoa > Chordata > Aves > Charadriiformes > Charadriidae > Pluvialis > Pluvialis apricaria. Next base: position 23,674,521 of record CM030011.1, on the reverse strand, counting down.
TTAATTAAATTGTAAAGCTGTCGTCTTTGTGTACTTGGCTCCCAAAGGGGGAATTATAGCTAGACAAACTATTACTGACAATATTGTCAGAAGAGAGATGTGGAGATATTATGTTCATGGTAATAATAGAAAAGGAATTCCCAAAGCTGACTTTTAATGTGTATGCTATTCCCATTCAGACTGCAGGGCCCATATCTCAATTCTTCTTTTGGATAAAGAGAATGACAGTACAAGTTAATTTGGTCTGATTTCTTAGCAGCACCAAGCCTTCTTTAACTCAGCTCTATGGAAAACATCGGTGGTCTGCAACCTTATGTCTGAGGTCATGGGGGGCCGATACTGTGTGCTGGGCAGGTATACCTACCACTGCTTCTGGTTACTGGTTGTTACTAGAAACAACGTACCCTTTGCATAAGGGAAGAAAGCAAAAGTTGTATTTAAAGAAGTGAGCTTTTCCATAAAAAACAACCCAAAACTTTAGAAGTGTCGATTCCTTGGTTGTATCCCTAGATTTGGAAAAATTAGACCTAGATTTGCTATATCTTTGCTTGTCTACTGAAGATAGGGGTGATATTTTGAGAGGCATCGGGGAACTGATTAACTACTGCTTGATTAGAATGCTTGTCGGAAACAGTTTGTCTGGGTATAATGAGCACTCTGAGGAAGCTGCGATTTCCAAACGGATTCTGGGAACATATGGAGTTATTTGTATGCAGCACATTGAAATTTAGTGCAAGGAAACAGGACAGGACAAATATCCTCTCCACATCTCTCTATTCCTGTGCTCAAAGTCTTGTTTTGGGCAAAAAGGGGAACGTATCAGGTATATGAAGCCAAGAACTTACTGTTAGTTTAATTAAGCCTATGATCAAACTACAACAAACAGTAATTACTCGTTCAGTTACAATGATACTACTATGCACAGCATTATGTTAATTAGATAATTTAGCTACATTTAAAAGTTAGAAGAAAAAAAAACCATGAATTATCTAACCTTTTTGCTTTTTGGTGTTATGCTCAACCTTATGCTGCTCTTCCAGGTCCAGAGACCATCTGGGGATCGCAGTGCATTGTCAGCAGCCTGCGGGGGCCCTGCAGGGAATGACATGTTACTGATGGAGCTTTCTTCCTGCTCTTTGCTGGGAAAATCATGCTGATGTTTACTCTCCTCTCCAAAGGTTTGGTCATTTCTGTATTTTTCAAAACAGAACATACCTCGCTCTTCCTTGGGCTGCTGCTCTGTGTTCTACCTGGTTTTACTACATGTACGATACGTTTTGAATATGCTCAGCAGTTGTTCCGTGTCCTTTCTCTTACCCCTAAAACTGGTTTTGTCCAGCTCTGCAGCAGGCATTATTACTGGTAGCTGACCGCGGCTGAGTCGTTCAGAGCTGAAGCTCTCATCCTCTGACTGCCGCATCTGTAAGGCCTCTGCCTCCACTGCAGGCCTGAGCTTCTAAATGCTGCAGCATTGTTTTAGTGTCTGACATAATTCAATGGAAAGAGGACAACTCTTTATTATTCTTATCTGTATCAAAATTATTAACAATATGTCTATTACTGTCTGCAATCGTACAAAGCTAAGTAAACTAAAAAGAATTAGACAATAGCAACCTGCTCATTAGAAGCTTATCGTTATAGCTGAACAAGCTAAAACAAATCTCTCACCAAGCCAAGCCCAGGCAAAGCAAGCCTGGCAATTCTTGAGGCCTCTGTTGTTAGCTAATTACAAAGCCTGGGGCAGTGGCATACTGTATGGGGCTACAATATAGGTCCAAGTTGTGATAGAGGTTTGAGTAATTTTCATTCATCACTGTTGATAGTCCTGGGCCCATAGATGAGATTGGAGAGCAAGGTAGGGTTGTCCTGCCTGGGGAAAGCTGTGAGCTGCAGTCTGACCGAATGGGACTTCCTTTGTTACCACGCTGCACACAGCAGTCTGCAGAGGTGCGTGGCATCAACTGAGAAACAGATAGCTTTTTTTTAAATATAAATCAAATAAAAATTGAGCACAAGCCAATATATTTCTTTAGCACAATACTTGATATCCCATCAAATAAGAAATTTGTGAATTATCCACATGTAATTCAGTTAGTGGCTTGTGCGGAGAAAGAAGTACTATATGAGTTAAAAGCTTATTTTTTCTGCAAAATCTTCAGTTGTTTGTTTGAGCATTTAGAGGGTACTAATATTTTCATTAATGTGGAAATAGTAATTCCCAGCAAAGTTGGGGATAGTGCTGTAACGATATTTAGAAATTGATTCCAGAAAAATGGTCAGGCAAAATAATAGAAAGCTCAGATTGTGTTATCATGGGTAGGTGTCCTAGTGCTTTTGACCACCATATATTTACGTGAGGGAGTAGTTTGATTAATAGGAAGGAAGCATATTACTCTCTTCTTTTGAGACATAATCCAAAAGACATTCACTAGCAGATGATGTGTTTTCAAATTAATATCTGCAGTTAAGTAACATTTTGGGGATATGAAAATAAAATTACCTTTAATCGAGGATTTTCATATGTAAAGAAAAATAACGCACAGATAAGAGCCAACATACTGTATTTCCAAATCATTTCTTCTAAATCTAAATGAAGCATCTAAATTAATGCACGAATGGTTATTTAGAAGCCAGTTGCTAGCTGTATTTCATCACTTTATTGTACTGTGTAATAAGAATAGGTTATAAGAAGTGTGATTTTGTAGAATGTAGTACATCAATTTCAATTTGCTTTAATTCGGTATTGTAAATCACTCTTCTGTAGCTTAAGTAACAAACAAATTAATGTTAGAGACTTTTAAAATACATTTACATCAATAATGATATTTTAGCAATATTATAACTTGCAGCAGCTTTTAATTGTTGTGTTTGGGTATGTGTTTGCCTGAATAAAATAGATCCCTATAATACCCATAGTAAGCGTTTAATACTTGGACTCTTGGTTGAATCACTGATGAGGGGCATAGCATGTTCTCTAAGGTAATTGGTTGATGAATCTGCAGTCTAAATTTATACAATTTGATTAGTTCCACTGGCAGATAATTGGTAATTAGATGGTACACAAAATGTCATTTTCTTCCATGCTTCATCTTTCAGTCTTATTTCCCAAATAGCATTTGTTGGAATATGAAATCATAGGCTAACATGAAAACATCTTTATATCCTAGATAATGCCATGGAATAGAGAATTTGGATTGATTGATATAATTTTTTATTCTGATAGTAACAAATTAATTTATTCCTTTTATAGAAAATGTGATTTAGCTTTATTTTTTACCATAACATTTTAAAGACAGATCATCTAAAATGCAAACCTTTCATCTTGCACGAATAAAGTGTGCAATGATACTGCCTGTGTTGTTTGTCATGTTCAATTTTTGGTTTTTTATTAAAAGCTGTTCTCTTTTTAAGGTTTTCACAATGGATTATTTTGACATATATGAAAATCTTACTGAAATTTTGAGATATCTATTACTGGTTAGTTATAAGACAAATGACTGTAAAATTTGCTTATTAGCATAGCAGAGCAGTGGTGCATGTCCCATTATTTCAGCAGGATAAGGCATCAGTTTCATTAATTTGGAGACCAATAGTAACTAGACAAGCCAAAAGCTGTCTTTAGACTGTTTAGCTTCTTGATTTCTTACCGAATGCTGTTCTAAGCTGTGGCTTCCACTCAAGGATGAAAACCAAGGAAAGGAAACATTGCTTAGTAGGGGAGACTATAAAACCCTAGATTCTGAGCCTGGCTTCAGAAGCGTGTTAGCGAGCAATCCATTCCTGGGAAAAAAAAAAGCAGAATTGTGAAATAAATACAAAATAATCTGATAGAAAAAAGAGTAGAGTGAAACGAGTGTGGAAAAAGTTACGTGATTTGGGCTGTACCCAAATTTAAAAAGCAACAAAGCCCAAGTACAGGGGAAGTTATACTAAGTTCTTGAATTCCCTAGTGTTTCTTTGGCAACGTGTACTTGACTAGGTTTATTTAAACTCTTTGCCTCCACTTCACTCATAATTAAATAGCAACAAAGGGAAATAAAGGGTTTGAATCTGCAAGTTCTTGCAGTGCACATATTCACCTGTGCGCTAACACTTCATAAATCATTACCCCATGAGGATGGTAGTACTCTGAACCCATTTGGAGCAGACATAAATTACTTTGCAAAGTTAAAGTCAGTGGAGAAACAGGCTATATCAAGCTTATATAATTTTTCTGGTTGAATTAATATTTGTAAAGTTCAAACACTGTGGAGCTGAAGAAAAGCTGCAATAAGGATTTGCACTTCTTTATATTGATTGTGTATAAACCTATTTATGAAGCATAGTTATTGCCATGGCGCATCCTGCTCCTCTGTGGCTTTTGCTGGGACAGATCAGAAGTACCTCTGAGTAAGTAACTCTAAGTGAAAGGAACGAAAAGCTGGGTAAACTAATAAGCAAGTCTGCAGCCTAACCTAAAGCAAGTCATAAACGAGTGCAAAACTAAACCAAAACCAGGTGATGTTACCTCTGAAATGAGTATGTGATTCAAAGTACTTGCTGTGTACGTAGCATTTAGATGTAAATCTTTGTAGTTTAATGCATAACCTCAATGGATTTTAAATAGCTCTAGTCCCTGTTGAGTGCTTGCCTAGCCAGTGAGACTTTACTGCCTCAGGATGTATCCCCTTCTCCTGCCATACATTTCCTCTCCATTGCATCATTTCTGGCATACGTCACACCTCTTGTTGAGTCTATTTAGTTCACTAATCTGACAAATGGTTTTCTACTTGCTCACTGACTCAAAGAGAGGTCAGACGAGTGTCAGAGTCAGCACTTTACCCAAAGAGAAGCTGTTTTGCACAGAATGGAGCTGAGGCCGCAACAGGGGATGGTTCCCACGGAGAAGTAAAGAGAAAGGGAGACAAAGAGCAGAGAATGGAGAAGGGCAGAGCAAGCTTAACTTGCTGCTTGGTGCTGACTAGTGTATAAATAAAGTTGAAGTTGACTCCATCGTACTTCTCCAAAGCAAGATTTACTACCCGACCTGGCAGATTTTCTCTAAAATGCGTGTTGATATAGGCTCTCCTCTGTGTCTGGAAGCAGTTGCTGTGTTGGAGCCCCAAGCACCACCAGAGGCACTTGGTTTCCTCTTTTACACCATCTCCAGCCTGTTTGCAGAGTGCGGTGCTTTAGTGTTAGGAAACTTAGGAGAAGGACATCTGTGGAGATTGTGCCATCTTTGTGCATACGGCTACAAAGGCCAGGCTGTATCAAATCTGCTGAATGAATACTCTGAAAAGCCTTAGAAAATTTGGATGATCCCAACCTTTTAATAGTGGTTGGGTTTTTTGGTAGAATTCTAATAAAAACGGCTTCAGTTCTGGTGTAAATATTCACCAGCTGCAGGAAGTCTGGCAGCCTTCTAAGGCTTGTTGATCTGTCTCACATGCAGCTGGGGGTTGAAATGAGCAGTGTCTAAATGTCAGCTAAATGCCTTACCTAGTCAACGATTTTGCTAAAATTTCAAGGCAGGTACCTTTCAGTTTGGGTTATCTTTGTACTTAAAATTTGAATGTTTCTTAAATCATCATAGTGAATAATGATAAGACGATGTAGTTTGTCCAGTGGGTACTTAAATGTACCCTTTTACATGTCTTTTGACATTGTGGGTACTAGTACATTGTGTTCATGGTTAGTAGCTGATTTTAGAAGATAGTCAGCAGTACACACATATGTATTTGAAAGGGGAACCAAGCCTTAAACCACTTTTGGCTTGCGGAAATCATCAGAAACAATTGATAGAGTGCTTTTTTTCTTCTTAGAGTTTCAAGGAAAGAATGAGTATTGCTCAATTGTACTGTTATGTATTAGACTCTCAAAATATGCACAGTATTAAATAAATTCTTCAACATATTAGTATTTTATTGATTCAAGTCAAAGTTCTGTCCTGCACAGTATAAAGAACATGGTTTTAAAACATTTGTCAGTCTTTGAATAAAAAATGGATAACATCCAGCAGCAAATCTGATAGATGAAAACACATTTAAATGCCAGTATTTTATTTCATTTAAATTAAAAAAAAAAATAAATAATCACTTCTGCTCCCATTATGGGAATCTTCTAAGAGGCTAAATTGACATGAATCACTAACCTAATTATTGTAATGTCAGAGCACTGTTTAAATGCATAGAAACTTTTATTTTCCATGTCTAGCTAGTTCTCTAATACTTACCGAGATTTGCCAATGCTTCTTGTGTAAGCACTGACCGTAAACTATGCTTAGACCAAATATCTTTGGCAGATAGAGGCAGGGCATCTGACGCTTTTCACTGGCTGATTCTGCTGTCATTAGTGCGTGTAAGGGCAGTGGCAATGTGAGAAGAGGGTCAGGGCTGAATCCTTCCCACGTTGGGAGGCAGCTGAGGAAGGCAGCGGGCTCTGCCCCTGCTTGCACACGGGCACCGCAGCCTCTTTGCTCGAGTGACATCTGCTGGCACCCACAAGCAGCCACTAGTACTGTGGAGCTCCGTGGGTTTTTAATAGTCGGGCTAACCTTGATCTACAGCTGCCACATCAAGAGGGTGATGAATTAAAAGAGTCACTGAACAAAGCAGCATGACAGATGCTCGTTAACTCTTCAGTCATTATCAAACAACTGTATCCATGTAGATGGCTCTCATGGCAAGAGGGCTCTATAGCAAATTAATATCAATATACCGATGTCTGGCCTGTGCAGCCCAGCCCAGCTTCTTTTATCTTAATCTCTTCTTTTGAGTACTCAGTACCATTAGAAATCTAGCCATTACTGTGCCTGGCTTCTTTTAGTAGTCTAAAATAAGGTAGTCAGTTTTTAAAATTATCTTTGTAATAAGCTTATCACTGAAGTCGTTACTAAGTGTTATGAATGTGCATCCGTAGGCTGAAATATGCTGTCTGTGGAGTTGAAGATACTCTGATTTTATGAGGTGGGGTTTTCAATAGAAGGAAAACATAGGGTTAGTGTTGTTATAACAACAATATAAAAGAAATAATGGTTTTCATATATTTCAAGAGCATTATAAATCTCTGTTGTATGCATCAGTACTTTCAAGATTATGCATTCAATCTTCAGGTTGGCATTTTCTTGCTTTTGGGACTTAAAGCTTAAATATTATGTTACAGCATTCATGTTTGTCTCTTTGTATACAGAAGTTTTTATTAACTTTTGAGTGCTTGATTGTCTGCTAATTGTCCATTAAAAGCAGTTTTATGTATTAAACCCTTTAAGGTGGACTGATTTAAATCACCAGCTCTGATCCTGTTTTACAGTAGTAATGTGGAATTTGATTTTTAATAATGTATTTGACCTTTTTCTTTAATTGTAGCTTGCTTTTTTTTTTTGCATTTTTTTTTCCCCTGCAATGATTTTAGGTTCTCAGTTGATTGTTACATTTAAGTCAGATTTTTTTTTTTTTTGCAACCTAGGAGAGTGCACTACTTTAGTTTTCATCTTTTTAAGCAATTTTGCCTTTACATATGTTTTCATTTCCTGTTGTTTGCTGTTGGTGGAAGTCTTCTTTAATTACCCTTTTATTGGAAATCGAATGGAAATTAAGATGGAATTATGGAATTATTTTGTGCTTTGTTTTATTAGTTACAAAAGTTTAGATGTGTTCATATAATTAAGTTTAATGAAATTTAAAAAATTTATGCTGAGACTGATTTGTTATGCAGGAGTTATATTGCACAGTTAAAATGCTGAGCTACTCAGATCAGAGCTACAGAACTAGTCAGAACTAGTAGATCTTATCCTCTGAACCTCTCTTTCTTAATTGGATTATTAGAAATGAGAAAAATAAGGTTTATTCTTTACCTCATTTTTTTTCCCTGAATAAACTAAGTATTAATTGAATCAGCTAAACCTTCTGTACCTTCAGGAGGGACACTGGTTTTAATCAAAACTTTCAGGTGTGAAGGTGTTTGCAAGATTCCAGTTCTCACCGTTGTTGCTAAATTTAGGGGTTTTTGAATGCTAGAACATGACTGTAAGAGTACATCAGGTGGCTGGTGTTATATGAATACATTTAAATATAAATACATTGTATAGAAAAAACATGAGAATTCTCTATATACTTAGAAACCAGAAGTTTCTCTTTATACTTGGAAACAAAAAGAAACCTAGATCGTCTTGTTTGTAAAAAGTCACTGGTTTGTATTATTCTTACAGTTTTAGGGAGCCTGGTTTTCGTTTGTTTGCTTTTATGCGTGCTTCATGTTGGGAGAACTATACTGCAACAAGAGTCTGGAGAGAAGTACTCAGAATATGCACAGGGGTTTGGCAGCAAACATAGCTGTACTGACCAAAACATAGGGTGGAGAAGGAAAGTCTTTCCTATAGAGGAACAGATCTTCTAACACAAGTTTAGTGCCTTTCCCCTGCTTTCCACTTCTTTGTCCTGCCTCCTGTTGACACACCTAGTACTAGCGCTACAAACTCCTGAGGTGTTGCGCCTCTTTATAAAATGCAGTGGGGTTTTCATACTAGAAAAGCAGTCAATATGGATAGATGGAAGGTGGTTGTTCACTTTACAGTAGATGATGTGTTTTCTCCTTTTTAGATCTATTTAGAGTTATATAAAGATGCAAACACAATGTGTTTATGTATGTTATTCTGACTATACTTTGGGGTATGTTGTTTATAGCTAGTTCATGTTTAGAAAGACCCAGCTTATGTTTGGAAAACAGATGTTCTTACCTAGTATTTCTGTAATAGAAGATGATGTTGATTAAAAAGGCTAAAGGTTGCAAATTCTTAAATGTAGCCACACGTAAGCTTCTAATTTGCTTCTCTTAATTTTTGACATTATTTCTGTTAAGTTACTTGAGGAGGGATCTGGTTTGTTTGGGTGAATTTAAGTCTCAATAGTTAAAAGACATTGCTTCAGAGAGCAGGTTTTCAATATATGCTGGAATCATGATAATGTGTTTGTATACATATTTATCCAGTTCTTTTATCACCAAGCAATTTTCAGTGGCATAGCCCAGCCTCTGGGAAGTAGTTTTTAAAATAGCTGCATTGCTCATCTCATTCACTGCAATTAACATCTCTCATTCCCAAGATTGCACAAGGCAAATAAATAATCATGGCAGGAGTTATGTAACTTAGAAGTTATAACTTAAGAACTAGATAAACAAATGTTGTAGAGCTCACTATTTTAACAAAACTTTACAGAAGCTTATTAAATGGCTTGTGTGAAGTGGTGTCTGCAAGAACTGGGACAGGAGTGACTCAGGAGATTTCAGTTTGATGTTAAAATGTGTATCAGATTTTCATTTTTTAGGATAGGGGTGTGCATCTCTAATATGAAGAGTATCTTACTGCCTTTTCTTCCTCTCAGTCATCAGTCTCAGTCATGGCTTCTTTCATTTTGTCTTACTTGTGGTCCTACTAAAGGAGGAGGAGCAAGGCTTGCCATTTCTTTGCTCATGGATTAAGCCAGTCCTGTGAATTCACCAAGCTCTTGACATTTATGGTGCTCACAGTTTTCAAATGCAAATGCTTCGTATGTAAAAGCATCTTTGTAAATACAAAACAGTCAGAAAGACAATTGTATTGCTCTCTCTGGATTCTTGGGTTAATATATGTGCTTTGCAACAAAAACAGTAGGCAGCCTATTTTTTAGAATATCATCCCATTCCTGATCTACTTCAGTCTGAGTATAAAGCTTAGAAACATCTTTCCTTCTGAGTTTGTGTAAGATGACCAGTGTGTTTGCCCTGTTTGCCAGTTAGGTTTATTGTCAAGCTCTTCTCCCTTGATCATCATAAGAGTCATCCTTATTTTCATAAACTTGTTTGTTTCTTGAGCAACAGGTTTTCTTGCAATCTATATAAAGACATATTTTTCCCCTCCACTGCAATTTTTGCTACCTGATAAATGCATGTCTTCAGGTTGCCCTTGCTAGATCTCTTGTCTTAAACTCACTCCGGGGGTAAAATCCCAAATGAAACCATGTGTTATGAATGCACTGTGGAAACAGGCTGTATTTTGAAAAGCAACCATTTCTAGATGCCTTAATGTGTCTTAAAACGAACCATAGCTAAGCAGGTTACTTAACAAACCACTATCTTCACAAGCCCAGATCCTTTTTTTTGTTACAATGGGGCCACTCAAGCATAAAGAGTTTGATTATGCAAAATAGATATTGTCTTTATTGTCACTGCCATAAATAGAGAAGAGCAGAGAAGCTGTGATGTCTGTGACTTTTTCTATTCTTCATATAGAAAACTATATTTTTGATTCAGCAGACAGCCGTATCCTTTCAGAGGCAGCACAGAACCAGTGCCCTAAGACAATTGCACGTTTCAAATGGCAAAGTCAGTGTGGCATAGACCACATGGAGCAACTGCAAATCACAGGTTATGTTTTCTCAGTTTGGGGTGGAAGGTGAGTTGAAAGGTGGGGGTGGAAAGAGGCAGTGCAAAATTCCAGTCTGGTGTCTCAAAACCAGACAAACTTCTCAAGACTGAGTCCTGTTTATGCTCCATGACTTCCTGTGGGAATTATGGCTGGCTTGATTTCATTCCCTCTCAGGGCCAGACAGAAACAGTTTGTCTCAGTTAGTGTCCCAAACTCTGGTGGTGTTCTGTGAAGAGGAGGATGAAGAAGGGAGTAAATTATTTTTGAATGTCTAACAACTGGTAGATTTTGTCCCAGAGGAAGTTGCAGTTGTATAAAAAATGAGCTTGGAGTACCCCTGAAATTTAGAAGAAGTACAGCAGCAAGTAGGTCATTACAAAGCTTGGAAACAACGTACTCACATCCTGATTTAGAGTCAAGTTAAGGGAACTCTCTTAACCAGAATATTGAAGGAAAATGTCGTTGAAAAGACTCTTTTATCATTACTGTACTTTTGCAACAGGTAATTAGACATTATCTCATTTACATTTTTCATTTTTACCTCTTATCCCTTTCATCTTTTATCCTTTAAATTATCCTTTTAATTTTTGTATATGCAAAAGTTTGTGTGCCCTTAAGCCAAACTGTAATGATTTTTGTTGGAGGCGAATCCTGGATCCCTCACATTTTAGGAAAGTCATGAATTATAAATTGGTTTTGCTTAGCCCGGCATGTCAGGAGTCACAGCAGAAGCACGTGACTTGCTGTTTCAATCCACACTGCGTGTTCACAGTGTCTGCTGCTCTGATGGCAATAGCACGTCTTTCGCTATCTGCCACTGTGGGATCTGGTGTGGCAGCTGCAGCTGGCTGCATGTCTGTGGTGTATGGGACTCGCTAGAGAATGTGGTCATAAGTATTATAATGGGGTAGTTTACTGTGAATGCATCATATGGTTTGCAGTCACCCTTACTGTTCCCTTCCATTGCCGTATGCATTTGGAAGCAGTCAAATTTCTGGCAGTGCACAGATGTTTCTCAGTAACAGTATCTTGCTTGTACGATGAGGAGGTTTTTTTGTATTCTCTTTGAATATATAATATGCAATAGCATGTGATGCAGACATCCTTTTAATTTAGATGGCCTAGTGAGTGGTTTGTTATTTCAAAGTCAGGAAAGGCCATGGTGTGTCGTCTGTGTAAATGAGTGCAACTGTTGTGATATCAACTGTGTTTTGTCTTAATATATTTCATTATTTGGGAGTTTAGAACATCACATCCATATAATATCTGGTAGGTCTACTGGTCCTTGTCCAAATGAATCTCCATTAAGCAGAGGGTATGTTAATGTCCTGGATCATTAGGGAGCTGTACTTACCATTCATGTTCTTTATACTGTTTCCATTCAGTCAGTTCAGTATATACCATACTGGTATGAGAAAAATGTTTCTGTTTTTTCCTAAATGTTGCTCTGCATACCTCCCCCCCCCAAAAAAAAAAAAAAAGTTGTTAGGATTTTTTTTTATGACCCCTTCCCTTTGAACTGTTTTAAAGTATGAGAAGATTTTCTAGTCTTTGTCTTGACACAAGAGTTACTTTAAACAAACTGAGCTGAGCCTACATACCTTCTCTTCAAGTGCAAATTAAGTAGGAAGTCATTCCTCAGGGCTCTCAATGTTTGTGCCTCTGACTTTTTGAGTATTTAATCTTCAGGACTCTCCTAGAAAAACTGTGTTTCAGCGCTGAGTGTCATCAAAAGCAAAACTGCAAAAATGTAATCTGTGTTACGGTGGTTAGAGACTGTGGAAAAATCCTAAATCTTCTGTTCCAAAACTATGAACTTGTATTTATTAAGCCAAAGGAAATTAGCTCTTAGAAGGATTTCTCTCTCCAACTGTTTGAAAGTCCAGTTTCAGAAAGCCTCTTAAAAATAATCTATCCTGATACTAGAGAGTGAAGTTTTTAAGTCGTTTTGTAATAAATGTAACATATGGTAGGGGTTTTCTTTCCCTGTGTTTTCTTTCTCTCTGCTTAGTGCAGAAAAATAAGGAGTGTCATTCTCAGGTGTGGTCACGGCCCTGAAGTCAAACAAAGATTCTAACAGGGAAATCTGAGCCCCACAACTAGCTTATCCTTTGTTACGCATGTTTCCTAACTTTTCTATAAGCTCACTCATATTTTGCTTTCCTCTCCTAGGAAGTGTACACCAGGTGAAGTTCACTTTTAGTTATACGCTTGCTGCATGAGTCTCTCTCTCCTTTCTTTTTGAAGGGAAATTGAGGCGTCTTTCAAACAAAGCTATATCCGCGCATTACAACTGTAGCTGAAGGTACAATCTGTGCCATCCTATTTTAAATTAGGCTTCAGTTTAAAATGAAAGCGTCTTGCTTGATCTCAAGTGCAGAATGTTGAAGTGAGCAAGATTCCTTTCAACCTGCATAGAGGGGTGAACTGATGCAGGGCAGATACCTTTTATGTAGAGGTGTTGCAGCACTGTCTCCCTGTGAAAGCATTATTTTAAGCAGTAGCTTTAAAATTTTAGCAGTGGGTGTTGACTGCATTTCTTGCATTTTTAAAAAAGACTGCCAGCCAGAAAATGACATGACAAGGAAACGGCAGCTGCTCATGGTGTCCTGCTGTTTCAGCAGTTCAGGCTGCTGGGACTGATTTTCTCGGCGAGTTTTCAGAGGGACACCCCGGGACATTAGCTTCTCTTCTTATTAATTTAATGCTTTAGAAAGTGAGAAAATGATAGGGTTTCTTCCCCCACCCCAGAGCAAACCTCATATAAACAGGCTCATAAAGAAGTCTCCCTAGCTGAGGGATGTCTTTGGTACAGCACTGTTGCTGGCATTTCTGACAGTTGCCTGTATGCAGACTGCTGGTAGAGCTGTGGTGTAGTGGGCAGTGAGGACTGTCGGTACACGAATGTGAAACTGGAATTCTGCAAAACAAGAAAAACCTTGGTTCTGTTAAAGTAGGAAATGTTCTTCTGTTTGTAGATGTTTCAGTTCCCCCATCAGTTAAGGCTGGAGTGGCAAAGGACAGAAGACACACTACAGTAAAGACCAGTTCTATGGAGAAAGGTGATAGATTAGATGACCCATTCCTCCATTGCTAATTTTAGTTTTATCCAAATGCAATTCATGATATTTCTTTCTTACAGAGTAAATGATCAGATCTCAGTGGAGAAAATAATGCAGCTGGCCCCTGCGTGCATACTCAGAGTAGGGCCTGGCCTAGCGAGAGTGTACCAGCTGTAAAACACATGAATTTTGTCTTTCTAAAATGCTTGGGTTCTTATGTTGCTAAATGTTTTGAAATAGTGTTTCTTGCTAGGTAGAAGTGGAGTCAAAATGAAGAGGAAATATTTTTCTGGGAGTGTAATTAATTTACTCTTTTGTCTTTCTAAGTTCCCATTCTCGTGACTGGAATATATTGGGCTCCAAAGGGTGTGGGAAGTGGTTCAACTTGAGATATAATTGGAATGTAAGGCAGCATAAACACTTAAAGGTGTGTGCTTTTTATTTTACTGCTTAAGAGCGGGAGTATGCAGAAAGAGATGGTGACTAGTCAAGTTCATGGAAGAAAAATCCACTGAGGGACACAAAGATACAACCTGTTAATCAAGAACTTTCTGAGAACTAAAGCATAAGAGAATTTGAATGAAATATCACCACACACTTCCCTTTCCTGATAATTCACTTTTGGCCACTGTCAGAGAAAGGATACAGGCTATATGGAGCTTTGTTCTGACCCAGCATAGTTGGTCTTATGTTCTTATTTGATTTCATTTCATTTCATTTCACCCCATATGCTGCCAGTAAGACTGTGGACTTTTTCAGAATATATCTCTGAAGAGCTCCTTACAGGAAGATTTTCTTGTTTAAGAATTATTATCATATACAGATAGTCCTTTATTCATTTCCAGGTCTTCAAGAATGTTAGCAACTTATTAAGAATTTTAATCAGAATAGCATATTGATGACTTTTTTAAACTCCTGAATAATTTTAAGGTATCTTAATAATGGATGGTACTAGTTAATTACATTGAAGAGGAATCAGATCATGGTTTATAAAGGAGCTAGTCAGCTGGGTAATTCCCTAATCTGTAGTTATAGTTGGGATTTGGGATTAATCCTGTGTCTAAGGCAGTTTACGTAATAAAAATTTGAGGGATCAGTCTGGTGCATGATAGAGGTGACTTATTCTGGGATAGATGAACAGAACCTAAGCTATGTCTTACAACACACACAAACACAGTACTGTGTGATTTGCCATACCTTCGGATTTCTTCTCGCATAATAGTTGCACCAATAAGAAAACACTAAAACATTAGAGCTTAATATGAATTTATCTCATCATTTTTATTACCCCCTGAAAGTAAGGTGTTCTTACTGAAAAGGCACAGTATCTTCTTCTTTAACCTGGCTGAATTCGATCAGAACATTTCCTTGCAAATATAGTCTGTCTTTGGGAAAAGAACGTATATATAAAGAATTGGCATCACACGGATATTTTAAGTGTTCGATGTTTTTATTTATGGCTTTGAAGGCATAGAGAATTGCTTACTAAATTTCTAGACGGTACCAAGCTGGGAGGGGATCCAAGTACTTTGTAGGACACAATTGCAATTCAAAGCATTCTTGAAAAACTGAAAAAAGGGTCTGATATGAAAAACTGTAGTTGATTAAGAAGAATTCAAAGTACTACTCTTGGGGGAGAAAATTCATGTATAAAAGTTAGAGAATGACCCATTAGATAGCAGTATTGCTATCGTAAACCTAGTGGTTTACAAGTCCCCCTTTGTGAATCATAAACTGAACATGAATCAGTAATGTTTTGTCATTGTGGAAACAGGCAGGCCTCATCCTGGGATGTGAAAGCAGGAGTGTATTCAGAAATAGGAAATAATCCTTCTTCTCCACTCAGTGTTAATAAAGCCTCTGTTGGAGTTCTTTTGTCACTTTTTGACATAAACTTCAAGAAACGTTGGGACCAACCGGGGAGAATCGAGTGACGCAGAGAAGGAAGGATCCAAAGTCTAGAAAATGTAACTTATGAAAAAGAAATGGAACATTATTGTGGGTGTTAAGAATAGAGAAGAGAGGACTTGAGACATGGTACGTCTTCAAATGCTTTAAAGAAAAGTGAAGAGAAAGGTAAGAAATGTCCCCCCTGCCCCAAGGACAGTTGAACTTCTGTTGCAAAAAGTGAGATTTATATAAAGCCTGAATAAAAAACACTCAAAGTAAGGACAGTGGGAGATACTCCCTTGTATAAGTTTCATAGAATTCAATGAAATCTCCATCACTGAGGGCTTTAATGAACAATAAAAATGATAAACAATTATCTGCCAAAAATGGGCTAGGTATTCGTAATCCTTTGTTGTGGTAGGAGTCTGAGAGTACAGGAATGCTTGAAGTCTCCTTCAACTAATTTTTCTATTATTTTCTGCAAGTATTACCCACACAATAACAAAACGTTTAGGACAGCTTTTTTCTCTCTGAAAAGGTATAGGTTTCTTTTTTATAAACTTTTTGGCAATTATTAAAAAAAACATGGGTTCCACTATCAAATTTGACATACAGTTTGCAAAAGTACATGTACCTTGCTGAAGGGCAATGCAATTTAGGCTTCTACCATAAACATGCTTTTGTGAATTTTCCCTTTAGTGGTATACATATTAAAAACCATACAAAGTAAATACGTTTAATCAGTATTCATAGAATCTTTCCCCAAGGGGAAGGGTACTATTAGGTGCTACTGTGCTACATGCTACTAAGCTAGCTACAGCTACTAAGATGATTAGGGGACATCTTTCTTATGAGGAAAGGCTCAGGGACTTGGGTCTTTTTAGTCTAGAGAAAAGAAGACTGAGGGGAGATCTTATCAATACTTATAAATACTTAAGGGCAGGGTGCCAGGTAGATGGGAACAGTCTTTTTTCAGTTGTGCCCAGTGATAGGACTAGAGGTAATGGGCACAAACTGGAGCACAGGAAGTTCCATCTTAACATGAGGAGGAACTTCTTTACTCTGAGGGTGGCAGAGCACTGGCACAGGCTGCCCAGGGAGGTTGTGGAGTCTCCCACACTGGAGACATTCAAAACCCGCCTGGACGCCGTCCTGTGCAATGTGCTGTAGGTGTCCCTGCTGTGGCAGGGGGGTTGGACTTAGGTGATCTCCAGAGGTCCCTTCCAACCCTGACGATACTGTGATACATGTGCTATCCTTGAGTTGGGAAGAGGAGCCATAAACAGGTTGAAATGTTTTGTAATGCAGAGTGGAAAAAATACCTTAGCATTTGAACTGATTCAAATAGTCTTGAAACTAGGAATTTTGATGCGTAAAAAAGTATGCTTCTGAAAATCCACGGCTACTATTAAGACAGCAAATTCTTGAGCATCTGTGTCAGCAGCAGGATTTACATCTTCCCATATAAGGCGGTGGGGAGGGAAACAGCGCCCAGGGACTGAAATCCAGTGCAAGTGTAGACCTAGACAATACTGCAATACATACTTTACAAGAACTAGAGGCAGCATTAAAATGTCAATTAAAACTGTTAACATTCTTGTCATGGAATGAGTGTGTGGCAGGTCACTTTGTCTGACATTCTTGCAAATGATATGCACTGGGCATAAATACAAGATGTTACGGTCATGCTTTTCCACTGCAAACCATTTAAAAGTTTGATGAAAGGAGAAGAAAAGCCAAGTAGACAATATTACCAAATATTCTATCCATCCCCTCCAGCTGTTTACCAGGATCCAAAGGAAGCTATCCAGTTGGAAAATATGCCCTCCAAATTACCGAATATGAGATTTTCTGTTCAATCATTGTTTTAATGTTTATCACAAAGACCGTGGAAAAACATGGTCTCTTTTTTTGATGTCCTGCTGTCATTTTGGTGTTTTTTCGTTGGCATAAAGATTGGAATATATTTTCAGACGAGCCTGCATGTGTGTCTATATGCATATAGAGAGGGATAAGATCCTGTTGGGCACAATGCTTGCTACAGAGCATTTACCTGAATCTTCAATAGTTACAGCATTTTGTTCATTGAGCTGTTTCCAGTGTTGGCAGAAGTTATTCTTGAGGGAAAAATCTAAGCATCAACAAAATGTGTTTCTGGTTAGATAATAAAACCTTGGTGGAGTTGATCAGTTGGCAGTCTTCCAAATCAGAATCTGACATGCACCTGGTTCATTTATTTGTTTTATGCAGCTTCTCATTTAACATACTGTAATGTTCAGGGAAAGCAATCAGGTTCTACTAATCAAATTGCTAACGCTTTCTTTATTTAGTTCAAGAAACTGCAGAGAGTAATGCCAGGCTGCAGTTACAATACAGGGATTTTCCCCAGAGGATTGGAATATAATTAGAAATGTGCCAAATTTTTTCAATAGAAATTCTCTGTAACAGAAGCCTGTAGGCACTGATGTTTTTGGTGGCTAAAATTGCCCTGTGGGGATGGATGAATATTAAAATATATCAGAGTTGAGATATTAAAAGGCAAACATACCTACTACAAGTTCACTTTGATCTTTCATGTTATTGATATGGATAAATATTAAAAATATTAAAAACTCAAACCCCATAATATGCACAAAACTCAGGCTTAAAAACTAAATATGTTGTTTAGATCAGCTTAAAAGACATATCCTTTTCATCTGACATTTCTCCTTAAATCTTTTATCATATAATCATGTTCTGCTACAGACAAACTTACATGTTTGTTGGAACTCAGAAGTCCTTCCAGTCATTCTGTTTGAACCCTTTATTTTGTGTGGTGTTATTTGGAGTGACTTGAATCAACAGAATGTTACTAAAGAAAAATACGTGATCTAAGAAATTATAAAACTCTGATTGTACCCAGTGGAACAATGTAAGATGTATTATTAAAGAAAATAAGCAACAGAACTTCATAGGATGGCTAATGAATTCATGCAGCATTTATTTCTACTCTTTTGGCTCTTCCCAGGCTTCTCAAATGAATCTCTCAAGTAATGGCAGTGGAAATCATGGTTGAATTCCAGTTTACTTACTAACAGGGGTTTTGGGTATTAGCTTTTATGTATGTAGGTAGGTATGTGCAATATACATGTAAGTACTTATCTGTCTATCATATTCCTAATTGCTATGATGATCTGGGTATATTGCTGAAGATATGCTCTGCTTAAAATTGTGGGGTTTACAAGCTTGATTTAATTATCTCTGAAGGTGGCTAAAAAAGTATTCTGTCCTGCTTCAAATTCCAGTTGATTTTCCTTTCTAATTAACCTTTGTTCCCTGCTTCATAGCCATACTTTTTAATTGTTTAATTGCTTGTAAAGCAGTGACATTTTTGACTTGGCATTCAGCTGTGTCCCAAAATATGTAGTTGAGTTTGGAGCTCAGGATGGGAATTCGGAAGTGCTTTTCTGTGCAGCACTGTTTGAACTACAGCTGCCTGCCTTCTGACAGGTACGGAACTCACTGTCAACAAGATTTAAAGTTGCTGTCATGTTTACACAGCCACATAGAAAAGGTTGAGAAAGGATTGGGATTTTGTTGAAATTAAGTACCAACAGTTACTGGACCATAGCAGTGTGTATTGGTTATGATTAATGTTTGACATCTGCATCTTTTTGAGATATTTTAACCACTTTTCTTGTCAGATAAAAACTACACTGCAATATGTTTCTAATCGTTGGGTTTTTTTTCAGTGTACTGAGGTTTCTAGCATTGAGACTGAACTATTCAGTCATGTAAGTCATGTAAGTACTTAGTTCTGAACCCTTGGAAGGATTTTCAAATACATCGGGGCAGCTGGGAATTACATGTTTCAGTGTTAAAAATCCCACTAGACTAAAAAAAAATTTTAAATTGTTAAATATTCTCCCTTGGCTCTCTCTGTGGTTTCTATTTGGATCCCTTGGTAACTGGTGATGAGTACTACCAATATGGATCTGTTAAAAGAATTGTTTGCCTTTACATAGAAAAATTGCTACCAAAATTGAGAAATGTTTCAGAAACTCAAAGGTTTTGTCGTGCATATTTTTACTTCTGACAGATATTGAGATATACGAACAAAGATTTGAAAATAAAAATACAAACTTCGACAAAGTTTACATAGATTTTATTAAATGCTAAAGAATGAAAAAGACACCACCAGCCTGATTCTGTGGGAACTTTTTATCTTTAGTTCTATCTTTAAAATATTGTGCTGTTTTCTGAAATTTTGTGAGATTTCTTTCAAAACATAGCCCTACCTTTTCCATTAATTTTTTTGGCAATTAATTTTATCTTGGTGCACATGCCCAATGTGGCCAACTCATACATGAAAAGTTTAACAGAGATATTTTTCAATGAAGTTTAATGACAAATCTTAAAAATATGGGTCATATCCATTCAAAAAGTGTTCCCAAGACACCTCAAAAAAAGAGCTGCAGGACTGAAGAGCTCTGATTCAAAGCTATGGCTGTGTACCTGGACTCCTTCAGGGCCCAGGATAGTACCTTCACATAGTAACGCAAAAGGTGAGTCAGAGCAGTGTGTCCAGAGGTAGCCCAGCAACACTCTTCTGTGCTCCACTGTGCTGTGTAGACATAGCTATTGCTAAAAAAACCAAATTACACAATACTTCTTTATTTCTCTGTCCCGGTTTCAGCTGGGATAGATTTGGGGTTTTTTTCTGGTGGATGCTCTGTTTCAGATTTGGTATGGAAGGGATGTCAATAGTGCATACTGGTTTAGTTGTTGCCAGGTGATATTTATTTTTTTTAAGGACTTTTTTCAGCTTCCCATAGAAGCTGATAAGAAGCATAGATAGAACGACGGAATGGCCAATGGAATATTCCATACCATAGATGTCATCCTCCGTATATAAATGGGGTTAGCCAGAGAAGAAGGGTACTCGCGATCACTGCTTGGGACGGTGCCAATTCACCAATTTAGAGGGTGGTGAGGGTGACTTGTGTCTTGTATATTCTTTTACCATTATTATTATTCCTTTTCTGTTATTGTTCTATTAAACTTTCTGTCTCAACCCACAAGTTTTTTCCTCTTTCCCCTCCTTTTCTCCCTCTTCTCCCTGCCCTTCTAGGGGAAGGGGGAGAACTGCACGAGCGGCTGCGTGGTCCTAGCTGCTGGCTGGGCTTAAACCACGACATTCTCTTTTAAATGAAGAAACGTTACAGTAATTTTTTTTATGGAGCAGGTTTGATGGGTGCTGTGGACACTGTCTCTATGGTAGTTAGTTAGTTGGAGAATAAGATTAGGTGTGTGCATGTAACTGAATCAAAATGATTAATTGAAAGTTCTGGCGGTCTTTACCCCCTCCCCCCCAAAAAAAATTTGTAAGTTTATCAAATCAAGATTTCTGGAATACAGTATACTGTATTGGTAAGGCACTGGTTTGTCAGGGATGCAAAGAAACGCCAGCCCAACCCTAGCACAACTCTTAAGTGCATCTTATTGAAACAAGCAATATCAATGTACACTAAGTGTGCTAATTATATGAACAGCAGACTGGTAATGTTTCCCTTCTTGAAACATCAACAGATATTAAGAGAAAAAAAGGATCATACAAAAATAACAAAAAGGTAAGCCATACAGAATACCATTTTTAACATCCTGTAAACTGCTGAAGTTGTAGAAACAGGTCATTTCTTATATGGGAAGTGGCTTTACCTTATAAGAAAATGCAATTACCACTGCCTAATGAATGAAGTAATTGCTCTCTACTTTTGGTAAAATAATCTTTTTAGGACTGCCTGAAGACTGCGAAAAGTTAAGATTCTATCATGTAGAACCACAGGTTCAAAGTTCAAACAAATGTATCTCAGGCTGACCTTAATCTACATAGAATGACTAATTTACCAGTGCTAATTTCATTATTTTAATGCCTATTAGAAAGCAGCAGCCGTTCCTTAAAGTAGTTGCCAAAAAGCTTCCTTTAATACTATTTAAATCTTCCCCTTTCAGCTAAGCTATTAATAACAACAGGAAATTAGGACCTCAACCCTTCATTTTATATTTGTGAGAAGCAGATAAATCTTACACTCTATTTTAGAGACTTCCTATGGAAACAAACAACACTGGACCTCTATGAGATGACGATCATGTTCTTTTGCCAAGATTTTTCAGATATCTAAAAGTAGGACAGAATTTGGGTAGGAATCCAAACAAATACACACTAGAAGGTTCAGAGCACAATCTGTTCAGATGGTGTTTGTTATATTGTCTGGTTTGAAAGTACTAACAGAAGCAATTGTTGGTTTTGGGTTTCTCAGATTCTTCAGTGAAATACATGGGAGCCATCACAAAGCAAGCAGAGGCTTGACAGTCACCATCACTCTGGTTTTTGTACTGAAAAATTGAGACTTGGATGGAGCCAGTTGTATCTTTTTAGATCCTCCATTATATCCCCTTGTCTCAGGAAGAGTACATGTTTGACTTTCTCCAGAGGAGTTTGCTAAGCTGCATGTGTATTTCGTGGAATATTTTAACATCTGTCCCTTTCAAACAGCAATGAAAGTCTTAGGGCAGAGCAGGAGAAACTGTCCGATGTGGCAGTTACCATCACTCAGAATACAGTAGTGCTGGTACCTTGCTTTCATGGAGAAAACAGAATATAAAGGTATTTTTCACGTAATTTTGTGACTTTCCTATTTTGTGGTGAATTTGTATTTCTTTCAGTCATTGAGCAAAATCTGCCTAGAAACCTGTGCATCAGTCCTGTGGTGGTAGTTTGGTGTAGCAGAGCCACAGTCCTATGTGCTCAGTTAGCTCTGTGACACCCTCTGCTTTTGTCTTTTTTAAACGGTGTTGGCATCGCAACAGCTTTTTGTTGTTTCCTGCTTATAAAAAGTTTATTCGCTATGCACATACTTATATAATGCTAATTGTGTTTGATGATTGCTGCCACATTCACTGAAGGGGGACCAAACGTACCTCGCTAAACAGCAAGAACACAGACACATTTTGCTGTGCTCTGACTTTGTCAGAAATGTGTAAATGTCTTATGCCTCTTTTGAAATAAAATACAGCTGTTTGTATTACCAGCATTGCATTTTTTGACTTAGATGCCCAATTCTGCCTTAAGTTATGATCCTGTGTAGGTGGACGCAGCCCCTGCTGACTGCCATTTCAAAATATGACCAGACGTTGTAAGCTGTATACTGCAAGTCGCGGCCTCTGACAGCTCTGTATGCGCCAGGCTGCACATTTTAAACAACTTGCTTTGTTTCCCCATGTTTTCAGCATGCATTGAGATGACTCTAAATCACAATGCATATGGCTAAATCCCTCTGATATTTTGACAAGTTTGAAATCCAGGTCCAAATTTTGGAACTGCCGATCGAAACTGAGATTTTGATCCTGAATATATATTGATCAAAAATATGTATTTTGATATATATTTGATATATCCAAATTTATCAAATTTGGATATAATATGAACTTGCGTCTCTGCCAGGACTGTCCAGTGACTTTCTTGTGGGTTTTCTCCTTTGGTAAAAACCTAGGACAAAATTAATAGTAAGCCAGAAATGCTTTCTGTATATATTCCCTTGTTCTCATTTTAATGAAGCATCTTGATGCATGCAGTTTTCTGCTGGATTTTTGAAAAGCTCCCATAAATATTCTATTTTAGTCACCTAGTAAATTTGAAATTTACCTCTCTGCCTTACTAGGTGTCATAATCAGTTACCAGGTTAATCACCTGCCAATGAGCAATACTTTAAGGTTATATATCTGGAGTTGATGACCTTGCAGTCAAGGCATACTTAGGAGATGCATTCTGGCAGGGGGAAAATTTGTCGTCTTTATTGTTTTTTGTGATTTTTCTGCTGCTTTGTCTGCTTTGCATTAATATTGATTTATATTTCATTTCCCTGTATGTGATATGGTACTGATGCTGGAAGATCAAACATGGCTTTTACTCTAGGTAATAAAGGATTCTCTTTTAAATGATTAGAAATATAAAAATTATTTACAATAATTATTTTCACAGTGAAGTAATTATAACCCATCCTTCATTTACGTGTCAATGAAAATGATACACATTAGTTACAATAGTATTAACACTGCTTTGCTTACAGGTTTGTTTTTTTGCCTGCAATATGATTTGTGTATGTGTGATGTGTCGAGGGAGATGTAATCTGAAGGTATGTTGTTTGCATATTAATGTTATGCAAAATGATAAAAATTAAATTAATAATCTGTTTCAGCATTATTGTTCATAACCTTACGACAAAGACAAGAAAGTCTTAGCATGCAAAAGAGTTAGAAGGGCTAGAGGATGCACAAACAGGTAAAATGTGAAAACTGATAAAATAGTTGGGAACCAGCCGTGTGTCTTGGGATACAGACATCAGGGAGCAATGTTAAGCACTTCATCATTCCCGCCCTCCAGTGTCTGATGTTTCTGATTTCTTCTTTATTGATTTCAACTAAACAAAATATAGAAGACTATAGAGGTGACTCATTTTGTTGACAGATACATGTGTTAGTCGTGTACTCCCAGCAAATAGTTTGGGTGTCAGGAATAACGGCTCATAGGTAAGAGATAAACACAATTTCCTGTTATTTCTAAACCTAGTGAATCAGCAGGCAGAAGTTAAAGACACAGTCTGCTTTCATAGTTTCAGTTGTTTATCTTTTATTCAACAGACTGAAAATTTAACAGGGTACTAAGAATTGTGAAAAAAAAACCAAACAAACCCACGAAAAACCCAGCCAACAA
This sequence comes from Pluvialis apricaria, assembly GCA_017639485.1. Classification (NCBI taxonomy): domain Eukaryota; kingdom Metazoa; phylum Chordata; class Aves; order Charadriiformes; family Charadriidae; genus Pluvialis; species Pluvialis apricaria. Next base: position 23,650,436 of record CM030011.1, on the reverse strand, counting down.
ACGAACCAGACAAATAAAAAACGCAGAAACTAACCTAAATTACTAAAATTATTGAACTTTCATTTGTTTGGGGACATATTCTGTACTATTAACAAAACCAGTGACAACATACCCCTCTTCAACCTTGTGTGATTTTTATAAGCCTGATCATTTCATAAGTTTGATGTAACTGATGTCCTGCACAATATGCGGTTGTTTTACAAAAATGAAAATTGAGCATAAAATGTTACCATTTAGGTATGCTGGTACATTATATCTACTTTTCCTTGGCTCAGATGCTTCCAGGGCTGTAGTGAATTTCAGCTAAGGGCACTAGTAAAGGATTTCTGGTCGCATTCTATATACAGTCAGTATCGTGTCTTTCCACTCTGCAGTTATAAAATGTCAGTGGCAGTTATTTGGAGTCTATGTGTAATATTATCCATCAGGGAGATAATTCTTACATTTGTCTCACATGGTGAGAAAGAATGCCAAAAGAGGGAAGTAAAAATATAGCATCTGAAACAGTGAAGAACTGTTGCACAGTAATATTAGTATCATTCAGTTTGATGCATAAAACAGTCATGCCCTACATTCACATGGCTTCCATTGTTTATTTAGAAAAATGCTCTTCTCAGGTTAAGTTATAGCTTTGCAAGTGCATGAAATCCCCTTTCCTTTATGCTCAGCTAGTCAGTTTTCCAAACTATTTACTAAGCAGGTGTGAAGTGTGGAAGGAAAAGGAATTCCCATTTTTTTAAGGAAAAATATCCTGTGCTGTTTTCTTTTTTTTTTTTTTTCAGGAGAGATTGTGTCCTAGATGTTCAGTGCATTTCAGTATTTCAGTGTGACATAGTTCCAGGGCACAAAAAAAGTCTTGTTGTATTTTATTATGTATTAGAAGTGATTGTGAATGAGAGATCCAAATGATTTACAGCTGGGATTTAGGTATGTGCAACAGTGTTGAGATTATAATGTCTTTGAGATGGGAGATTTTACATGGTACTTAATGAACTGCACGGAATGCTTTCCGCCCATCATTCTACAGCCTGACCAGTTGCTGTTCTGATCCTTGAAGATCAGATTATGTTGATACAGATACATATGCATGGGTTGTAGAAAGTGTAGCTATTTAAAGTATTTGCTATTCCTGAGAAGAAAGGCAAGTCTAGAAATTTCTAATCTGCCAAAAAGTTGCGATGGGATGCCAGTTGCCCCAGGAAAGTTTTCAGAACCTTTTATTTGTTGCAGAATTGGAAACAGAATGCAAGTGCAAGTTAAAGTTAAGGCCAAAACCTTTATCAGCTCGCCAGCATCTCTTCAGCTGAGGACCTAATAAGCAAACAACTATGAAACTTAGTCTTGTACTTTCCAGATTTTTTTTTTTTTAATTCCTTTAGCAGAATACTTACCAAAATGTTTGGTGTAATTTTTCCCTCATACAAATTGATTATAACACAGGAAATAGGTTTTCTACTGAGGTAGCATTGTTTAATTGTTTTTATTTAAATGTATATTGCCCTTTGATTTGCCTATATCAAAGCAAACTGTAATCTGGAAGTTGATTCATGATCTGTAAGACCCTTTATATTCTAGTCTCTACAGGTTTCTCTTGCTCATTTATATTGAGACTGGAAAAAATAGTGCATGCAGAGATCTAAATCTAGAATTATAATTGTCTCTCTGGTAGTTAAAGGGGAAAAGACCATTAAAAAATATTGTAATTTTTTATGTGAAAGCAAGCATAACATTAGCCTGAATGTTCCAAGACAAAGTTACAAAATTACCAAAAAATAAGGTAAAATAAAAAAATGAAAAAGATTGGAAATGCAAAGTTATCCAAATAAGCTTAATAGAGACTGTGTTCCCTTGTGATTCTCTGACTGAGACAGTAGTGATATTATTCGTGTGAGTTAAACCTTTTTAGAAATAGGGATTTGTGGATTTTTTTTTTTTTAATAAAGACTAGGCCTACAAATTTTCCATGTTATAATTCTCAAACTAAAAACAAGACAAGTTTAGATTTGTTACATATAAATAAATCCTGTAATAATCTTTATTTAATGTGGATAAGTTATTTAATTACCAGTGCATTCTAAAAAAAAGGCTAGAAGCCCACATTAAAATAGTGAATAAAGATGTAGGTTAAAATTATGTCTATTTCTATAAGTCTTTAAATGACACTGCAGGAGGCCAAACACCTTCTGCTACTATTGAGCTGCAGTATGTGGGTACGGGGTAATGACAGAATGTTTTAAAGAAAGACATTAGTCTTTAGTTAACCTTCGTGAACCAGTTAATGAGTGAACCATAGTGGTGTGTACATCTGGAAACAAACCAATTAAAACCCCAGGAAAAACTACATGGTGCTAAAGGAAAAATCTTACAGGACCTGAAAAAATTATTTCTTTAAGCTTTCTAAGCAGGGGTAAAAGGTAATTTGTACTGCTCAGTCCCACATATGCTTAGCGAAAGATTACGTTTTTTTCCTTAGCATCTCAATTTCTGGTGAAAATTCTCATTTATAAACCTAACTATGGTGTAATTCGTGAGGTAATAACCCCAAGAAAATTATTTTAAGAAATATTACTTATTTGTGGACTCCGGGTAATCTAAAAGACGTGATGATTAAGAAAGAGAATGGTGTTTCAGAACCTTTCTAACACACTCCTACTGTCAAACCTTAGTGGGTTCTTTTCCCTGTGTATGATTGTTCCTCTTGAATCAGAACACCACAACACCTTTCATTAGGGATTTCAATTGCTACTAGGTTTCTGTCTTTACAAAGAAACCAGAGATGCATTAGTTTAGACATCTACACTCAATCTGGTCTTGAGACTGTCCTCAAACCAGGACAACTGTGCACAGCAAAGTTGGATTAAATGATTAACGATTAAAGCAGCCTTAAAATCATATAATGTCATTTGAATAATTATTGTTATTTGTATTATTATTGCTCAATTAGGTCTGAGACCACAAACATAAATATGTGACCCATTTTGACTCATAGTAAGTAGTAATACTTGCAATGAGAACAACATCAAGAAGTGATTGGCAGTTAAATGTCCATCTGAAAACATGTTTAGGGACCAGGTCTTTCTTAAAAACCATTGGCTCCTCAGAAAAGGGATTTAAATTGAGAAAGGAGCGAAAGTTAGCTTGTGTGTTTAACTGGGCTTTCAAATAATATGTCTTCACCTTAGAAATCTTGAGGTGCATGACAAAACTCTAAATTACTTCAGTGAAGCTGAGAGTTAGCTCTTTGTTCTTAATATCTTGTGTGTCCCTTGCCTGACTTACTTTTCATTTTTCTGGGTTTTGTTTGTTGGTTTTTTGCATGCGGTAATTGACTCTGGACACTGATTTTGTGTTTTCTTCCTCTCTCCTCACAGATGACTTTTCACCCTCATTATTTTCATCATATATGGCATAGCTGCTCTGAATATATTTCTTTAGCTTTCCAATATAAGCATAAAAGGTCCATTTGTAGGGTATCACACCTAGTTCAATTATAAGAGATTAAAAATTGTAGGAATAAAATGTATGAAAGAACAGATATCCCTTCATATTTCATGGAGTATTCACCAACTTCTCATAAAGGTTGAACTCTGTTAGGTTTTGAAGAGTTAAGGACAGAATTTTACTGAAAATTTTTGCTTCTCCATTTGGCTGCACATCAATTTTTAGGCCCCAAATCAGGTGAATAATGTTAAATATTTCACAAATTCAATAACATGGGGAAATAGTAGATAACTTTTTTTTCAACATATATTTTCCCGTAGCTGCCTTTCTCATTGAAACTGTATTTCATATGCAAGACCCAAATTACCTTGACAAAATCGCAATGCAGCTCCAAACTTTGCATAAGAAATAGTTGCTTGGTGAAGACATTTGCTGTTTGGTTTTTTTTCCAGAGTTACATATATGAAGATGTTTCAAGTACCTTTTAGAGAACCAGACAAAAAACATAGAACTGATAGTAAGTGAATTGTTGAAAGTCTTGCCATTTATTGGATAACACTAGCGTTTTTCCCTGGTGTGGGCTGTAGTACTGTCTGCTGGTTTCAGCTGGGATAGAGTTACTTTTATTCATAGTAGCTAGTATGGGGCTATGCTTTGTTCGTGTGCCGGAAACAGTGTTGATAATACAGAGATGTTTTTGTTATTACTGAGCAGTGCTTACACAGAGTCAAGGCCTTTTCTGCTTCTCACATTGCCCCAGCAATGAGTAGGCTGGGGGTGCACAAGAAGTTGGGAGGGGATACAGCTGGGACAGCTGACCCCAACTGACCAAAGGGCTATTCCATACCACATGACATCATGCTCAGCATCTAAAGCTGGGGGAAGAAGAAGGAAGGGGGAGACATTTGGAGTGATGGCATTTGTCTTCTCAAGTAACCATTATGTATAATGGAGCCCTGCTTTCCTGGAGATGGCCTGCCGATGAGAAGTAGTGAATAAATTCCTTGGTTTGCTTGGGTTGTGTGCGCAGCTTTTGCTTTACGTATTAAACTGTATTTGTCTCAACCCACAAGTTTTCTCGCTCTTACTCCTCTGATTCTCTCTCCCATCCCACCGTGTGTGTGTGTGTGTGTGTGTGAGAGAGTGGCTGTGTGGTGCTTAGTTGCTGGCTGGGGTTAAATCATGACACAATGGAACTTCAAAAATTTATTCAAATTCAACTTTGGTATGGATGACAATAAAGACCTAAAATTATTAGCAAATTCGTAGGGATTTTCTATCCGAGACTGTATCACTGTGTCTGCATTAGCGAGTAAAGTGACCTCAGCAAAGGAGATCTGTGTTGGTCAATAGAGCTGATCAAATGGGACAAAGGACCTGACATCCACACTGTGTCATTTTGGAGAGTTTTATTTTGGACTTGCTTAGTCTGTTATCATGCACTGAATGCCAGTTAGCAGTTGGAGCCCTCTTATCACTTTAGTTTGATGTAAAGGCCCTCTTCACAATGCAAAACAAGGAGCATAGCAAGTAGGGGCAATTTAGAGATGAACCTCAAAAATGCACTTCTGATCCCAGTGAAATTCCCAGTGTAGGTGCACCCTTAAAGTCAAGTAGCTTGTCCTAGTTTCAGCTGGGATAGAGTTAATTTTCTTCCTAGTAACTGTTTTGGATGTAGTATGAGAATAATGTTGATAACACGTATTGTTTTAGTTGTTGCTAAGTAACGTTTTTATTTTTCAAGAACTTTTTCAGCTTCCATAGAAGCTGAGAGGGAGCATAGACAGGACAAGCTGGCCAAAGGAATATTCCACACCATAGACTTTATGCTCAGTATATAAATGGGGGTTGGCCGGAGGGCAGGAACACACTATCGCTGCTCGGGATGGGCTGGGCAATCAATCATCAAGTGGTAAGAGCAATTGTATTACATCACTCATTTTGTATATTCTTCTACCATGATTATTATTATTTTCCTCTTCCTTTACTGTTCTATTAAACTGTCTCTGTCTCAACCCATGATTTGTTTTTTATTTTTTCCCCCCCTTTTTCTCTCTCTTCTCCCTGACCTATGGGGAGGCGGGGGGAAGTGAGTGAATAGGTGCATGGTCCTAATTCCCAGCTGGGGTTAAACCACAACACAACTAAAGAAAAGGAATCAGGAAAACAACCTCTCTAGATCTCACTGATGAACACTCAGAATCTTGTGGTCTTCAAAGACATAGTTGAGAAACTTTACCTGTTGAGAGAGGGACAAAAGAGTTACTTTATGTCGGTATTTGTAGGAGAAAATATTTAAGATTTCCAAACCTTTCCAGTAAAAGGAAGTTGAGCTTAATGTCAGGGACTTTTTTGGATGTGGAGAGTGGGCATAGTTCTGCCAAGTAAATGAAGCTCAATTGTAGTTGCCTGTGGTAGCCTTATTCATGAGACATGAGCTTTTGCCCTGCTAAGTAGTGGTCAAGAATAAAAATCTACTAACAGAAAACTTGGATTGAAAGGAGCTCACGTAATGGTGGAAAGGAGATCCCCGTGCTGCTGCAGGTTTGCTCTTCTATTTGTATACTGGAGGAAATACGTTGACAATGGTGTGAACAGAATGCCATGGCTCCAAATTTCAGCCCTTTCTAGTCCTGGAGTTAAATTTGGTTGGAGACTGTGTTGCATCTAACGATAAATTGATGGGAGCTGTAAAAATAAGTAGCGTGGACTACAGGAGTATCTAAGTCATAGTACTTTCAGGAACTCACCATGGGCCAGTCCAGTTACACGCTATACTTTCAGCAGCTCTGCAAATAAGCTGAAAATTAAAGACCTTAGAGAATAAAGTTGATTACTTTCTTGTGATCATTTGCATTGAAGAGTTAGTTTCTAAATGTCTCTGATCAAGCTCTTTCTCATAATTGGTGCATGCAAAGCATAACATGCCACTTACCTAGCAGGGTCCTAGTGGTAATATCCTTGCCATGACTGGTGAACATTCTACCCAATGAATACAATATTCCAATTCTTTTCGTGCCTTTTTTGCTCTTTTACTTTTCTTTTTTTTTCACCAGTGGTTATTTCTGGAATGAATATGATTGCTGTTCTTTGAGTGCTGTCAGCATTCTGCTGGAAATTATACATGTGTTCCCTCAATAAGCGATAGGTAGTAATGCATCTCTGTGTTCACATACTTTTTCCTGTATTTTACATACATTTGTAATTTTATCTTTGAAGTCTGAGGAATGTTGTTCATTATATTTTGGGTGCCATTGTAGATCAAAGTAATTTCTATATGAACAAGCTTTTAATTTGGCAGTGAGTGACTGACTGACAATGAACAGTAGAATGTCTTAAATTTTTTTATGAAAGAGTTCTGAATACTTTAATCCAGAAGCTATCAAATTATCACTTACGAAAGTATGAAAGGGCTTTTTCCTCTCTTTTTTCTTTCCATGCACTGCTCCATAGCCATCTACTGGATTTTAGCATATGCCTAGCTATTATGGCTTGAAAGTATGAACAAGAATTTCAGAAGTGAGTGCTCATCATTGCTGTCATTGTTTCTCCTTACAGACAGTTTAAGAACTCCTATGCAGTGCCTTATCTGCGCAGCTGATGTTCCTCCTCATGTATCATATTTTACACTTATCTTAATTTTTTCCCCAGTTTATGGAAACCTTCAGTTTGCAAAAATAATTTAGAATTCTACCATATACTTGCAGTCCTTCCCAACCTCATGCCATCCTCCACTCTGGCAAGTACTCACTTAGCTAAGTCATTAGTATTATTAATGAAAATGCTGGACAAATCCAAATCCGCAAGGGTTTCTTCCAAGTAAGCCTCCTTTGCTTTTGGTAACAAACTATGGAAAACTAAGTTTGGGCTATGGTTATTCAACCAGTTTTTGTACCTTTTTTTTTGCTGTTTTACCTGGCCAGTGTTCTTGTCAAGTGCTGATGAGAATGTCAAGTGAGATGCTGTCAAAATTTCCTAAAATCAGGATGTAAGAGGGTTTATTTCCTGTCTCAAACACAGAGGATCCACTAGTCTGTTGGAAAAGGAAATGAAGTTGGTTTGACTTTTCGGTGGTGCCCAGAAACAGAACAAGGGGCAACGGGCACAAACTAGAACACAGGAAATTCCATCTCAACATGAGGAAAAACTACTTTACTTTGAGGGTGACAGAGCACTGGAACAGGCTGCCTGGAGAGGTTGTGGAGTCTCCTTTTCTGGAGATATTCAAAACCCGCCTGGATGCATTCCTGTCCAACCTGCTTTAGGTGAATCTGCTTTGGAAGGGGGGTTGGACTAGGTGATCTCCAAAGATCCCTTCCAACCCCGACCATGCTGTGATTCTGTCACTTTTTTGGTGTTGACGTACCTCTACTGTCTGCAATTTTTCTGTACTGCCTTCTAGATAGTTAAAAGTAGGTGGAAAGTTTATTGTTGAAATTTTGGGGGAACTGAAGTTAGCTGTCTGGCCTATAATTTTTCCTTTTTTTTCTCGCTTTTTTTTTTTTTTTTTAAACACAGGCACTTTATTCTCCCATTTTCCATCTTCGGGCAACATTGCAAGTCCTCAGAGATAACTATAAGGAACTCAGAAAACACTTTGGCCAATTCTTTAAGTATCCTAGAATAAAACTGAGAGTATTCCAATAATCTGGAAACAAGCTGCTTTTCAGACAACTTCCTACGCTGTTTACTTTTAAGGATGCACACCATACTTCAAATTTCATTTCAGCTAACTTTTTAGTACTTAACATTCAAAAAAGCCACAGTTTTTCATATTGGGAAAGTCTCAGGCATTCTTTAGTGGCATTAGTTTTACAGCTACATTTGTATGAACATTAAAATGACCCATAGGAAGTAAGTGATAAGAAGGAAGACATAAACAAGTTTTCACTCAAGAACTTACAAGAAAATGAGACTAATAAGTCATGATTGCACTTTATATGGCTGTGGGAAATTATTTAAAATAGGCAAACTTGCACTCTGCCTCTAGCTTCTTTATTGATTATTGGTTTTATTTAGTATTTAAACAGCATCTTGCTATTTATAAGGTTTATCTGGCCATTAACACGTACCTCTTGACATCTGCAGGACACTTTAATGGAAAGCATCATTGATGCAACTGTTTCCTCAAGGTGTGAAATCTAGAGAAGGAAGAAAATGATTAGTCACAGTGACAGAGTGAACAATTGGGAATCACTTTTCTGTGCATATCATTAAAAAATCAATAAGATGAATACATAGAGGCCAATAGTATTTACTGTAGAAGAACAAGGGAAAATAGAACAGCCATACTTTGCATTACTTAGATTTTGCTCTGGATCCAGTCCTCTTGTGTGATGAAACTTTGAAGGGCTGTAATAAAGGTCACCTTTGCTGTTCAGTGTTTGTTCTCTTCATAGCCCTAGCGCACATCCATGCCTCATGCAGAATGGCAGTCAGATGGCTTAGTTTTAAAATCACAAATTTACCTTCATAAATTTTATTCAGAAAATAAAATTATTCTGTGCATTCTCTTTTTGCCTGACTTTTGCATCTCAAAACTGTGTTTATTGTACCGTACTTCAGATGACTCTAAGAATATAATTTTCCTGTTCGGCGTTGATGTATGACTTAACACATAGATAAATCTGAAGAAAATATAACTCTAGATCTATAAAATCTTCATCCTGCGTTGTATATGGGAAATTATGGTTAGGTAGTTCCTCCACAAAGGAGAGGCTACTAGATAGTGTGATACATCTGTGGCTAGTGTTATACTTAAGTAAAACAGGCATATTACAAAGATGGGGAGATCAAATATACCTACTTATATCCCTGTATTTTTATGCTTTGACTTGTGCTTTCGATGTACCCAGTTGGCTGTACGCTTACAGAAAAACACGAGACATGTATGTGTGACACAGACGCATTATCGTTGGCCATGCAAATCTGCATGCGCATTTGCATTTAATTTGATCTGATGTATAGTTTTAGTAGGCTTTGATAGAAAATGCTGTTAAGGTTACTAATACTGACTAGTCCTGTAAGCCGATTGTGCTAACGTTTTGGGCTAATGTGTTATTAATAATATCTATAGCTATTGCTTTTTTTGAGGAAACTTCTTGGTTTGACACCAGAATGCAGGCACTGATATTGGCATTGTCATAGGTAATGAAACAGCATAGCATGTTAATGTGAGAAAATAGCTAATGGACATGATAAGAAAAGAATCAGCAAAAACATTTTTTAAGTCCAGCTTGAATAGTGAAGGTTGTTTCTGACCAAGAGTAATCAAGTGTTTTCACAGTTATGGCTCTTTAAAAATTTTCTGGTGCAGTTTGACAAGATCTTTTATCTCTGTGGAAAAATAAGGAGGATATATACTATGGTGCACTGTGCTGAGATTTATTAATATTCTCAGTACATACGCTATGACTTCAAAGCCATGTCCATAACTACTACAGATGCTCCAGCATAGGCCCAAGTTAATTACTAAATCTTATTTTTCTATCAGACTTAGCATGTATATGAATTGCTTACACTGTAAATCCCCTTTTCGTCTCTCTTCAGAATGTTAAGGTAATGTTTTTGGGTTGGTTTTTTCCCCACCTGCAGTATTTTTGCTGCAGAAATATGGGGAAAAAGGCTCTTCCAGGCTCTTCCCTGACCCAAGTGAGGAGACAAACTACAAAGGGATTCCAAAGGCATTGCTTCTCGCAAAGCATTCTGCACTGCTGCCATTACTGATCTATACTGATAACTTCTGTTTGTGTGTATGTTAAGAATTGAAGTATGAAGTTAAAAAAAGGACAGGCTAGGAACAGGAAGAGTTGATTACTGAAGCTCGGCTCTCTATTAACTTCTTTAGCTGTAGCAACTTTATTGTGTCTATACTCCTATTTGCTGTAGAGTGGGATTCACGAGAGATTCACAGACTCTTCTGGCAGGTACGAGCACTGACTGTGGTGATAGGTTATAGTACTGGAAATGGCAGCTTCTAGCCCTGTGGTAGATCGTGCAGCGTTTTTGTAGTGTCTTGCAAACCATTGTGTGGGACGGGAAACTCTCCTGTCCTACAGAAACAGTGCCATCAAGATTGTGCTTTAGTTTCCAGTCCTCTCACAAACTCAGAGGCCTGACTCTAGGTAATGGAAAGGTGCCTACCTTAGATTTGCTGTTCTCAACACTGAATCCTCTCCTGAAATAGATGTCTTTCAGGCATGGAGAAGTGAGCACTTTTTTTTTCCCCTCCCCCTTTTCTTTAAAAAATACTAAAATTCTTTTGTGGATTTCAGTCAGCAATAAAACAGCAGTGCTGTACAGGTAGAAAACATTTACTGTGCAAGTATATGGAAATAAATATCTACATGATCTTTAAGAAATAAAATTATATTTGTGAAGCCATCAGTGGTTACAGAAACCAATAGTGAAGGCCTTACTTTTTATGACTACTTTACAAACTTACAGAGCCAGCAGAGCTCCTTGAAATCACAAAAAATGTCTTGTGGAAGTGACACAGGTTCAGACCAAATTCTGAAACCTTCATAAATGAAATGTAAAACTTTAAAAGTCTAGATTTCTTTTTAGTCTCTAATGAGAGCTCATCTCATTAAAAATTAACACCTTTTTATTATACCTAATTTACTTATAAATCTTACTGCCACCCATTATCAACTTTCACGGACGTCTCAATCAACCTTATGATTAAATCTATTTTATTCAGGCCATTCGTTTCCCACTGATTTTAATTCTACCTTAATGACTTTCTTTTTTTTTCTTTGAAAATTCATTCAACTTTGGATACTTTCTCATTGTTTCATGTGTCACTATTTTCTTACCTTGAAACTTGACTACTTTTGTAGCTTCCAGCTGGGTCTTTTTATTACAGGTATACTGTGTTTATTGAGAAAAAAATCTCCTAACTGTACAAACACTTAAGCATCCATGAATGTTTTTTTGTTAAAGGCTTTTTTCTTCCCTCCCACAAGAGTTTAAATACAAATAATGAGAGCTGCATTTTATGTCTCGCTTCCATGTTTTTGCTAAGCAAAGGGGACCTTAATTGTGACTGAGTAACCACTGAACATCAGCCCTGTCATGTGACAGGGTATTAAACTTGATAATCCTGACCAGGTGAAATGACCAGAGGCAAACAAAAGAGTCCATCTGTTCCCTAGTGTTCTGGTGTACCAGAAAATTATTAGAAGTGCATGTTAGAAGGTCTCCTATAGAATCTGAAAATGAAGTCATTATGTTACCTGATTATCTCCCGCTCTCTGACACATCATGTGCACTAAGAACTAATAATAGATGATATAAAAAAATAAGAAGACAGAGATTTTTAATAAATGTTAAGCCATCTTGCAAATAGAATTCCTCCTTATTCTACACGCGTTCATGTGGCATACTATGTCTCTGTACTTCCTAGGACAAGTTGTTTCTCATTGTCAGGCAAATGAATCGGTAGGGTCTTCCCCTTGTCCTGTTTACATATGCCACTCTACTTTGTCATGTTCTTGAAAGTGTGAATTTCAGCCTATTTAAAGTAGTGTCTTCCAGAAGAAAAGATTGTGCCGATTATTTCTCTTTGTTACAGTGATATAAAACAAAATATCTCAGTGCATTTCTTCTTATTGAATGGGGGTTCGATGTGGAATTTGCCCCACTGAGTGTACCTGCATGAATATGGAGCACGACTGCTATTGGCAAGACAAAATCTCAGTAAAGGCAAATGTCTTGGGTGTTTTCATAGGTGTGTTCTAAGAAATGAATGTCAGTTGTTCCACTAAGAGCTACAACAAAAATAAAGCATAGTGAGGACGGTGTTCAGGAAACAATAGCAAAATCTGTTGCTCTTCTTAATTTATTTCAGCAAATGCATACTTAACAATATTTTTGTCTCAATTTGCCATAGGTTGGTTTAGTTTTATGAGCACTTTAGTTAAGTATTTTTAAGAATAGGTAGGCGTTTAGCATATACATTTGTTTATGCATTCTCCAGAACACCTGAACTTTGAAATATAGCCATTTTTTAATGCGGCTGATGTTTGTTGTAACATCTCTATCTTGCAAACTCCTGTCAGTCATGACAAATGGTACAGTTACTTGTTTGTTTAATTTTGTACTATTTTTGTCTGTATGGTAGATAACTGGCTATAGAGAACTATTTTAAGGGAAAATGCTATATTATGCCGTCATTCATTCACACTGCTCCCATGGCATGATATTTTTCCTTTATGCTCTGTTGTTGTTAGTCTGCCAACTTGGATGAGATAATAATCCGATAATAATCATAACACAAGTTTTCTGCAAAAAGCCTACAAACCGTGAAGTCCCCATGGTATGTTATTTGGAGAAATAGTTTTAATATTTGTGTGTCTCTCAGCTTGCATGAGCAATATCACATTACTTGAAATTGTGTTTTCCTACAATGATTCCCACAGGTAAGGACTCTCTGCAGCTTCAAAATTATTTTGTCCCATTTGGCACAGGTAGGTTTTGCTGCAGGAGCTTGTCAAACATGTGAAATAATGGAAAGTGTTGTTTGGTCTTGTATTCAAAATTTTCCTCAATTCTGCCTCTCTAGATCCTGCCTCACTGCTTCTGACCTTTTCAGACAGAGGGTGGCTGAGTCCCGAGCCTATGGGTTCCCCTGTTTGAATAAAAGTGAGATAACTAGATGTCTTTGTTACCTATGTGACATGTAAGGATAAGTTTCTATTACCATTTTCACTTGGAAACGAAGTAAAATTCAAATGCTTTGAATTTAACAAACATCCCTGCTTAAAATACTTATCATTTGCTGACCCCTGTGTCGTTGCTGTCTAAAATGCTTCAGGCTGGTGCCATTTAATGTATAGACCTTTTTAAGAGTTGCCTCTCTCTTTCTTCCTAATAAAGGAATTTTGTTATTCTGTGGGAGGAACTGAAATTGTTAGCTTTATCCCCTCTGCTTGTAGATAAATGGTTTCTACTTAATCATTCCATTTTCTTTTGAATGAGTCTTTCATTCAAATGAGGCTTTAGAAAATTTCCTGATAGCTTTCTTGAGAGATATTTTTCACCAATGTGAGTAAAATAAAATAAAGTAGAACTCCCACCATTTTGTTTTCTAGGGGAGTAGTCTCTTCTGCAGTAAATTTTGAGGGTTATGCAAGAGAAAACCTGAGCAAGACAACTCCAAAATACTGCATGTTCAGGAGCATTATGGACTTACACCCGTGATAGCTCCCTGTATTTAAATACCCTTGAATATTAGTGGTCTCTACATGAGAGTCCTAGTTGCCAAGCAAACAAAGGAATCTGTTAGGCCACTGTGTTAGGATACATTGACTGACTGGCTACAACTCCACGAGTTTGCCTTCAAATGCTACGGGAGCTCAGTAATAACAAGCTGAAGCATGTCAGAAATGGTTTCTAACCTTCTAACAAAACGTACACTGCAAGATTTTCAAATGTTATTCCACTGAGATTGCATATTAAAATATATTTAAAATACTGTTCAAATAGAGATTTTTAAAGCAAAGTGAGGTCTCAATTTAAGCGTCTTATCCTGAGATAATTATGGGATTTTTAATTTGATAATAGCATAGTGTATATACAATATGTGTAGCAGTTACATAAAAAAAAAAAAGAAAACTTAGTTGTGTTCATAATAAAGCGGTGACATTGACATTAAATAAGTAAGTTCACCGTGATGTTCTAATCATATAATTGGCATTTATTCAGAAACATAATTCTCTGAGATGGCTTGATTGTATTCATTATCACCAGTTAGAGACTTCTTAATGTTTTTATCAGCCTGATTCAAAATGCTAAATTGGAGTACAGATGTTAGAATTTGCTCCTAAATCAGCCTGCAGTTTAATATTTTTGTATTTTAAACATTTCTGAATTAATTCCTGTCTTGAACCTTGTTTTGAAAACCTCTTGCCCTCTGAAGTTACCTGTGTGTCAGCAAATCTAGATGACCTTATTCATACAATTAAAATAAACTAATCCAAAGCTACTTGATTTAAAATACTGTCATTCTTAAATCATTTCAGGGTGGTTTGACTATGAATTGCTTTCCTGCCATGCATACCCTGAGACAGTACCTATCACTCGATTTACCACTTCACGAACTGGCTAATGACTCCTCAGGCCCTTAAAAAGCTTCACTGGCAGAATTTTAAATTAAATGTTAGTAGGTAACAGAAAACTAGCAGTAAATGCCTCCCAGTGGCTTTACAAAGGACAATGAAAATTAACACTTTACTGTAGAATAAGAAAAGCTGCTTGATAAGTTTGCTGTTAGCTCTTCCAGTCAGAGCATCTCTATACTGCTAGCTGCATATCCATTTACCCTTTGAACTTTGAAGTTAAATAATCACTTACCCTTTGAGACATCCCTGACAAACACTAACTACTTCATAACGCTGCAGAATGACATTGGACGGGCTAGAGAGTTGGGTGGCGGAACTTAATGAAGTTCAGTTAAGGCAAGTGTAGGGTGCTGCACCTAGGGAGGAATAACCCCATGCACCAGTTGGGGGCTAACCTGCTGGAAAGCGGCTCTGTGGAGAAGGACCTCAGAGTCATGGTGGACAACAAGTTGACCATGAGGCAGCAATGTGCCCTTGTGGCCAAGAAGGGCAATGGTATCCTGGGGTGCATTAAAAGAGCGTGGGCAGCAGATTGAGGAAGGTCATCTTCCCCCTCTACTCTGCCCTGGTGAGGCCACATCTGGAGTACTGTGTCCAGTTCTGGGCTTCTCAGTTCAAGAAAGGCAAGGAACTACTGGAGAGAGTCCAGCAGAGATGGACATCCATACGAAGATGACCAGGGGACTGGAACATCTCCCTTATGATGAAAGGCTGAGAGACCCGGATCTGTTTAGCCTGGAGAACAGAAGACTGAGAAGGGATCTCATCAATGCTTATAAATATCTAAAGGGCAGCTGTCAAGAGAATGGGGCCAGGCTCTTTTCAGTGCTGCCCAGTGACAGGACACGGGGCAACAGGCACAAACTGGAGCACAGGAAATTCCATCTGAACATGAGAAGGAACTTCTTTACTTTGAGGGTGGCAGAGCACTGGCACAGGCTGCCCAGAGAGGTTGTGGAGTCTCCACACTGGAGACATTCAAAACCCACCTGGATGTGATCCTGGGCAATGTGCTGTAGGTGACCCTGCTTTGGCAGGGGGGTTGGACTAGATGATCTCCAGAGGTCCCTTCCAACCCTGACCATTCTGGGATGCTGTGGTTTATCAAGCAGTTATAGATGATTAGCTGTGCTACTTATTGTTGGAAAAGGAAAGGCAATGGTGTAGTTTCTCTCTTCTCTGGTGGTGATAAGGTTTTGAAACATTCTGGACAAAAGGAAGAGTACATTCATAAAAAACCTACTGAGTGACTTTAGATAAACCATGAGTTGATCTTGGTGAACCCAATGTTAATCTTATCAGCACTAGCAGAAAGTTATAAGAATTCTTTATTTATTAATGGTGTGTTCCCAATATTGAAATCAGTACAGGAAGGTGAAAGGGAAGATAACCCAGATGCATACAAACCTGAAAGAATATCAGCCTGGCCCACACTGGAGCTGCTGCTATTACCAGAAATCTGAGGCAGGGGACTTCTATTCCAGTTTTCTCTTATTTAGACTGCGCCTGCATTTTGCGTGGGGGAGGCATGGGGAGAAAGTCACACATCCCCGGGTCATTTTAACTTGTGGTGAGGAGCACCGCAAAAGCATCAGAACCTGGGATGAGTGCACTAGGGAAGAGAAAAAATAAACCCAGCTGCCTGGGTAATGAAAAAAAAAAAAAACCAAAAACAAACAAGCTACCTACTCCCTAGGATCAATTATCCTTAGATAATGTGCATGTGTTACACTCACCTATATTATTTGAGACAAAGGCTATCTGCCTTTCCTGGGTTTGTGCAACGCTTGTCATAACATGTCCACATTCCCAATTAATCCTTGGACAAGACCATAAAAAATTATATGATCAAAGAACAGCTGTGGAAGTACATGCCAGTAGTGCTTATTTTCAGGCATGAAGCACACAAATTTCTGTACCTTAGAAAATAAGTAAATTTCTTCTGTGAATGCGAGATACTAATATTGCTAAATAATAACAAAAAATCAAAATACCTACAAGGTACCTTTAAGGTTCAGTGCTTGACCAGAATATATCCCCAGCATTATTGATCTCATTCCTCTGCTGGCTCTTTTCTTCCCTGCTTATAAAAGAAAAATCTAGGAGCGAAATCCCATGGTGGCAACTTTATTTAGTTTATTCTGATGCATTTATTTATCCCCAATTGAACTCAGGTAGAATTAAGTAGAAAAGGTGGTTGATTTGCTTGTGTTCATTTTGAAGAGGGTGCTTTTGCGGCAACCTGCTGCATGTTTGCATGAGTCTCTCTTTGACAGATATTAGTCTTTCTGGTACTAAGTTGTTAGTAACTTTCTGTTACTCTATTCAGTATGTTGATAATAAACCATATTGCAACCCACTGAGGTTCAGTGGAAATGTAAAACAGAAATTGCAAATCATGTCATTTAAGAAGAGTTTTCCCTAAGTGTACTATGGGTAGGGTGGCAGTTTTGTGTCTTCATAAAATGTCAGAACTGGAGCCATTATCTGAGACAGTTGAGTATCCCAAACTATTGTTATTTGTGGTGACATTTGTTAGTGAGACAGTGACATTTTTTTAAAGCAAACTGGTTAGGTAAATCTGTTGCATTAACCATTTTAAAGTATTTTGACAATGTATTCCTTGTGTATGGAGACTTCAAATTCATCCTGTGTGCCAGTGATATGTGCCTTTCACCATTTCTGCAAAGAGCATCTGAACTTGGCCAGGTTTTGAATGTTTAAAAGTGTTTGAGGACTCACAAAATTAGGAATAATAATCAGATTTAAAAACTGAGTACAGCGAATATTCTTTGCATTGGGCATGTTCCAAAACTGAGCAGGACTTTCCTTGCCATTAGACCTCTTACTTGTTCAGAACTGTCTGGGGTCTGAGCTCCCAATCTGTGAACACAGGGATTTCTTTTCCTCGGTATCACACGGTGATGATGCCAGCTTCCAGATAGCAGAGGAAGAAGTCGTATTGATGGACTTGGTGAGGAGATGGGGCATGATGGAGATGTGAGATGTGAGGAGATGGAGAAGGAGAGCTGTGAGAGAGATTGGGATTATATTTGCCCAGAGGGCTGATTGCATTATTGTAGTGGAGAGACAGAACAGGGCTGGGAATGGGGAGCTGAGGAGAAGGAGAAGGGGAAAACTGCGAGTCAGCAGTTAATGGGAGACTGGGACTGGATTTTACAATGGACAAGTTTGCTCTGCTGTTGTTTCTGAAAACTGATTCATAGTGTATCCATGTGTGGGGACTGAGGCAAAAGACGGGTTGAGTGTGGTAGAACTAATAGGCCATAAGACATGGGAGGAATGAGCAGCTGCAGCTGCTGCTTTGGCAGATGAGGGAGTTGTGGGAAGCAACACCCTAGATAAGGAAGTGCTGCAGTGGGAACGTTATCTTTTGGAGTATGCAATGGTGTGAACAAGTAAGGTGGAAAATCACTGGCCTTGGTAGAAAAGTATTTCTATATATGGGTCTTTATAGTCTAGAAAAAAGACTATGGGTCTATATATATGGGTCATTTTAGTCTAGAAAAAAGAAGACTGAGGGGCGATCTTATCAATACTTATAAATACTTAAGGGGAGGGTGCCAGGTAGATAAGAAGAGTCTTTTTTCAGTTGTGCCCAGTGATAGGACTAGAGGTAATGGGCACAAACTGGAGCACAGGAAGTTCCATCTTAACATGAGGAGGAACTTCTTTACTTTGAGGGTGGCAGAGCACTGGCACAGGCTGCCCAGGGAGGTTGTGGAGTCTCCCACACTGGAGACATTCAAAACCCGCCTGGACGCCGTCCTGTGCAACCTGCTGTAGGTGTCCCTGCTGTGGCAGGGGGGTTGGACTAGATGATCTCCAGAGGTCCCTTCCAACCCTGACGATACTGTGACACTGTGATACTGTATATAAAGAGCATGCTTGCTTAATAAAGTGGATTTCAATTTCGATCCTGCATATCGGAGTCCGTGTCTTTCAATCCAACACATCTATGCAAGGAAGCTGATCAAGGTTTCATTCCCAGCCTTAACATGCCTAATTTCTGATGGTTTAACACTGTAATCTTAATAATTACCTTTTAATTACAAATCGATCTAATGTGAGCCAATATATATATGGATACTATATGTAAATTTCTAGAAGTAATATTGAAAAACAAATGAACTGATATACACTAATGTTGTTCTCTTGAAAGATAATTTATGTATCTAGGGATTCTCCTGTAGAGTCCCTCTCTGGAGATTAAACCCAAGGCTTTAAGGTGTTAATTAATTTTAAGTATTTGACTGACTCTATTTAATTAGAGAGTAACCTGGTACCTGTCTCCTATTTGTTCCAGAGCTTGGTATTATTCTTGATTAAAGCCTGTCATTCAGAAATCATTTCTGTGCATAGAATTGCTGTGTTAGGGCTGTGAGTGTTTTGAGATTTGGTGCATACAGACCAGATATGTCTCAACATACGCTATGTCATTTCCCTTCTCACAAGTGTTTCTGAGCAAAACAACATAGTTTTGACTGCTGTCATCTAATGGAGCTGCAGTTGTTTTTCATGCTTGCTTGTGGAGGTATTGTGGTGAAGTCACTGGGTGAAATCATGGCTGCATTGAGATCAATAAGAATTTTAGCATTCCCTTCAGCAGGAACTAGATTTCACTTGGTAGGTAAACTGCCAGGCCCAGGACCTATGAGCTTTTCCTGCAGAGGACAGAAACAAGCAAGTGGCTTTTGCCTGTTGGGAGGAGCTGGGAATAAGACAAACATTCACAGGCTGTGCCCAATCATCTGTTACCATCCAACATAAGCCTACACGCTATTGCATTTTGAAGCACATTTTGAAACCACGGGTTTATTATCTTAGGAAATAATCTGAATATAGAGATTTTGGAACTGGGTTCTTGTGTGATAAACTTGTCTTTACCAGAGTTTCCCGTATGAAACTTGATTCTATTGTTGTTTGTGCTTCAGATTCATATTTGTAAAATAGATGTACTAATGGTCATCTGTCAGAGGTGTTATAGCCTTAAACTAGTGGAGAAAAAACTGTAATGCATGAAAGAAACCAGGAGATAACACACAAGTTATATTCTCTCAGGCTCCTCTCTAGTAAAGAACTTAATTGTGGACTTAAATGCAACTAACTTACATCTGTTTGTGAACTTAAATAATGAAAATTTACTGTATCCAAAAAGTTTGAGAGATTAAGGTAAGACTATTTTAGATTAAATACCCAAATAAACAAATTCAATAACCTGGTACACGAGGTTACCCAATGGATACCATTTTTATTCTGCCATTGTCACAGATAGATAAAGTCTCTATAATAGTATTTGAAAAGAAATAGAACATATTTGCTTTGAACATAAAGCTTTGTATCATTGTGTCCGAAACACATGGAACCATTTCATAAAGTGCAGGAAGGAAATTCCCAATTTGTGCAGGTTGGGAGCAAGAATATTACTGATTTTTTCTACATCTGCAAGTAATTTGGACCAGTATCTGTATAGTGGAACCAGTGGCCATACTGTACCCTTTTCAGGGAGATTACTTCAGACTCCACCTCGTGCTGTCCTGTAACCTGAATGCCAATTAGTGTTTGGAGAGAGTTAATTGTTTCATGGACCTCATCTGGTTAAGC
The DNA here is from genome assembly GCA_017639485.1 of Pluvialis apricaria. NCBI lineage: Eukaryota > Metazoa > Chordata > Aves > Charadriiformes > Charadriidae > Pluvialis > Pluvialis apricaria. Next base: position 23,630,247 of record CM030011.1, on the reverse strand, counting down.
TTCAATTGAAAGGAGAATCTATTTCCTTTCTGTTTCCCCTCAGACTAGTCTGTGATGCAAAAGCAACTGCATGTGAGGATAATGGAGCGATCCCTTTCAGAAGTATGGTCTTGATCTGAACTAAAATACTAATATAATCTTGTCGGTTTTCAAGTAGAGTCCATCTGTGTAAGGATTATGTACCTTATTGTTGTTGCCAGTAGTCTTAAGGCGCTTCTTCCTGTCTACATTTTTCAAGGGAGAAGAAAATGTGAGACTATAAAACATTGAAAGAGCAGCTGATATTTTTCCCTTCGGGAAGAATATTGCTATCTTCTGTACATTAAGTGTTTCTTTTGTTGTTTGGGGGGTGGTATATGTTTTGTGGTTTTTTTTTTTTAATCCCTCAAATTGTTTTAATGGAAACATCTTGAGATATAAAATATTTAGGTCGATCCCTCACTTTTTTTTTTATGGGAGAGAGGGTCATATAGACAGATGACTAGGCACTGAACTGCAACTACTGATGTCATACAAAATATCAGAAGCAAGCATTTTTTGATCTTTTCTTTCTTTTAGTTCTCTTGTTTCAAATTCTCATGGTTGCAGATTTTCAAGACTTTGAACATTGATTCACATCTGATTGCTAGAGTATAGTTTATAAAAATCAAAGACAGAAGGACCTACAATGGTTTTCAGTGGAATCCTAGCACTTACTGAAAAGTCTGACTTTACAATCCATAAATGCATGAGGGGGTTGTAGCCTGGAATTTCTGTTCGGGAACATTCTGCTTCAGATTTAAAAAAGAAACAAATTATAAGCCTTCCTAGTAAAGTATAGTAGAATATAAGGAATACAAATATCAAAAATAAGCATAAGAATTCACCCTTTTATTTTTGGAATTGTGATTATATGCTCACTGGGGGCTTATTCATTAAAATAGTAATAGCTATTATTTATTCTCTTTCCACAGTAAGAGCAAAGTGACCGTGCAAAAAGGAACTGCCAAAGTCATAATCCAGCTGTTTCTTGCTGCTTTTACCTCGAGCATTGCAAAATTCATAGCTACATTAAGCAGCAGGAAAATATTTATAAAGATAGGACTGCATATTGGGGGATAGAGGGAAGCATGAGTAAAACCATAAATGAATAACTTAGTAAGGCCAGGGAAATGAGAGAGTCCTAATAAAGCAGAGCGCCTTTTGAGAACATCTTAACATACTTCAAAAAATACATTTTTCTTGCCATTGCTAGTGCTTTCTTTTGTCCTGGCAGAGCAGGGCCCAGGGAGCTGTCTGGGCTTGTGTTGGCCTGAGTTTATGGGGTTTGTTTTCCCATGTCCAGTGGCCTCATGCCCCCGGCTTCCCCGGTTGTAGCTTCAGCTTTGTGAGTGCCAGAGCTGGGAAAGGGCTGGCAGCCCCAGGGGGTCAGTGTGTCACAGTCCATAGCCCGCAGACACATATGAGTTGCTAACCAGCTGTGAGAGAATTAAAACCAAGACTGCAATTGTCACATTTAAAAACTAGAATGAAAGGGATCGAATAGTTAAGGCAGAGGATCAGTAGTAGGAAGGATATTGGATTAAATGGGGGGGAAGCAACATTACTGGATGAAATGACACTCAGACTTTTTCCCCCAGAAAAACAGCTTTTGACTTGATTTAGAAATTTGAGGAACTACTGTCTAGTCAGGAAATTGAAGTCCTTCCTAGGATAGTTAGGAGAGGTTAGGAAATAACGTGGGACCTGAAGGTTAAGAAAGTCAGAGGGAATAAACCGAAATTCCTGGATATGAAACATGACCATGCCCAAGCTGGCACAGGGTTGTAGCTAAGAATTACTGTATATAGGGGTACAAGTAAGAGGAGAGTAAAGACAGGAGGGAAATGGAGCAGACGTTTAGCACATGGAAAGCTGCGTAGTTCCAGGCAGCCTTCATTTTCACAGACAAGAAACGTAGCCTATTAATAAAAAAAAAATAAATGGGGAAGCACCCTGCACAGAATCTGTATTTCTGAAAATTATTTTCTTTTAGAAAAAATAACATTTGTGTTGTTTGAGTCTATGCCCCATAGATGCCTGTAAGAGCACCTCTGATTCTTGAGTTAACATCTCCATTCACAAGCAGGAGAAGAGGCTGGGCGACGTGCAGAGTGCACTACAGTTTCTGGGCTTTTTCAAAACCAGCTTCATGGTTAATCTGTGTATACTGTGTGCTGTATGTAAAAAGTTGATCTTTTTAAATTTAAACTGTTATTTTTCTAACTATCTGACAACCCACATAAATTCACAACTGCTTTTATGGTGCTTTTTCATTATTTTTTGTTGCTTGCTAATTACTTTTCCTGCCCAATTTCATTTGCAGTTTGAATAAATAAACTGTTTGGTTCTGCCTTCAGGTTATTGTAGGAATAGTCAATATGCAGCTATAATAAAATCATAAATTTCTTTGAACAGGCAATTTCGAACATATCCTTCCATAGGGTTTTAAAGTTCTATTATTGCAGAAGCAACTTGCTTAGGAGCTGCAAAGTTTCAATGCTAATTTCTGAAGTTTCGAAGAAATTAAAATAAAATCATGCATAGCTCTATACACTGTACAGGTAGTTTAAATATTTGTGTGGCAAGTTAGGTGCAAATGACTCTGTTGTGTACTGGAATGCAGAACCCTGAACAATTTATCCCCTTTTTGTCTACATTTCGGGAAGTTTTAGGTGTCGATGAACATGCAGGGAGGACTCAGGCTACGTTTGCTGCATAATGGATAAGATTTCACCATTTTTACCCTGGGTAAAATTTTATAAAATAAATAGTCACATCCTCTTCCATGATGCTACTTTTTTAAGTACTATGCTAGCTGATTATATAAAATGTCATTATTCCTTTTCTCCCTGCTCCCCTTCAAATCACCTGAGATTATCTTTACTACTCAGACGGAATTTTTCTCCAGGCGTGCTTAAAAATCTGTAAAGAACAGGAAAATCAGTGACCTCCAGTAAAATATCTCAGAATTTGCAGGTTAATGTTAAGGGCAGTCAGATTCTTTACAAGTAGGACTTATTTTCCCACTTCTGTCAATGTGGCAGCAAAGTTAGGTCCTGCTGGGTACGGGGGCAGTGAAGGGAGCACAATGGTGGCACATGAACTTTACTTTCTTAAGTTATTCTGTTTACAGTGCATAAAATAACTTTGTTTCCTACACAGGTTCAGTTACACGGCAGTTAGACTGCTCTCCTGGGATGCTTTTTTCATTTGTAGTTAGATATTTATTATCGTTTCTACACTTTCTGGTGACTGTTAACCTGAGTGTTTTAGATTTGGTGGGCTTTGCTACTGCAGCCTGGTGAATTCGTGACTAACCTTGGAGCATGTATATCCCATTTTCTCAAATACTTCGTTCCCTCTCTGTATCCCTCAAGGTTTTGTAATTAGATCATAGAAAAGAAAATGACAGCTCCAAGTAGCTTTGCATGTATAAGCTTGAAAATAATAAGGCAATTATTTCATTTTGTCTAGTATTTATATCAAGACAAACACATTTGCATTTGTAACACAAAGCAGTGGGCATAGATTAGCCATGATTTGGTATATCAAAGCACCAAGAGGGATCATTACCAGCACTATAAATGCTAAAAATTACTTAGGTATATCTAAATAGTCACAGAGATAATTGCTTCTTAGCTGCCACACAGCTATTTAATATTCTTTAGAGGTCAGTTTCCTAAGCCGTACGTATTACTGCATTGTACAAAGGCAGTTTGTAGGAGCTGTGAATAACAGAAATGTATGAAAGACCTTATAATATATAATTGTTAATAGGCCACTAGTGGCTACTGCCTCAAGAATAAAAATTAGGATGTCTCACAAAGAGTAATACACATCTGGTTGATGTTCTGTGGATGTAACATGACCTTGATCTCTGGACTAGAAAAAAGATCATGGTGGCAAAGAAATTAATTCAGCTTGGTTAGCCTATATTAGTGGCAACGGATGTGGCAATTTGTCAGGCCACAGCTGAGTTTGCTGACTAAAATTTCCTTTCTTCCTCTTTCCTCAAAATAACAGAGGGCTAGTAGGATCTTTAGCTGTTGCATCTAGAGGAGATTTATGATCGTTGTTGTGTGCTGCCTGTATAATGTATAAACTTCAGGAATAGTCCAGGTACGTATTTTCATACCTGCCATAAGTAAAATATTTTGGCAAACACTGAATTAATGGATATTTAAACAGCTTGGGAAGGGTTTTTGAGGTCAGGGTCACATCTAGACTTTGTATTCAGCCAGAAAATTCCTTTTTGTCTGTTTTTTAAGGCAAACACTTAAATGTGTGTTTCTATTACTTCAGTAGAAGATGTGTCAAGTAACCAGCCTCCTACAATATGATGTGCCAAAACTCTTAAAGGTTGAAAGCCTGAACTTGTTGTGAACCCAATGAATGGTACTGCAGTCTGCAATATTGTACAAGTCCTAGACCTGAGAATACTGATGTTTTCTATGCCACTACCTCATGAATGATGAAAGGATGCAAAATGTGTTTCAGCCTTTCAAACCTCTGTAAGGTTAGAGAGGGAAGCAGGAAGAGGAATAGCCTACAGCATGCTTGTCAATTTTATACGTAAATGACTTCTCTGCTGCTATTACATTCCACATCTGGAGGCTGCAAATCCTTGTGGTTGTCTGTATGGTCACAAAACATAGTATTTATCCCAACTAATGTGTGCCAATGTGTATCATGTCTATTTTTCCATGAAGGGACTACCTAGGCATTGGATCATGCAGCAAGATTTCTGCCTTAGTTTTCTGTGTTACAATGTGTAATTGGTTTTGACTGCAAAAGCTGCAGTACTGTGCTTAAGCATCGTGACATACAGGATATTCCAGGTCCCCAAATAGTGTTTTTCGTCCCCTCTTTCCAGATAGCAATTTTAAAATAAAACATGAAGGACAAACTGAAATAACAGGCAAAGAAGTGGCTACACTTTGTTTCCATGCTAAGGTGTATTGTGTAAGTGGTATACTGATATATTAGAAAGTATCCAAGGTGCAGATAACGGATGCAAAATGGAGAGAATGTGGCAGAAGGGCCAGATTTCTGTAATACAATGACTTTGAGAATGGGGTGGTCACTCAGGTGCCTAAGGGCTCTAGCAAGCAAGCTCTGGTAGGTCTGGTTGGGGCAGAGATTATATATATATATATAGTGGAATAACTGAAAAATAGGCTGAAGCTATTGTTGGCTGACACAGAACTGTTTTCTTATAGGACGTGACACGGGGAATGATCTCCGCTCAGTAAAATGTTCAAACACAAAGCTAGACCCACAGAAGTAACTTCTACTAGGTCTCCCAAGTTCTCAGTGAGATCTAAGTAACATCTTAGATTTATGGTTATTGTTATGTTTATTATGTTTATAGTACTTCCAGACCCTGATCTTCAGGGTCTGGAAGTACTATAAATAAACAGATATAAACCCCTGTACATGCTAAGCTGCAGAATACAGCTCATTTGGTTGTCTGTAAGCCTGAGACGATATGAGCCTGATTGTATACAAAAGCAAGAAACAGAAAGTCTCTCTCAGCCCTCATGGGAGGGAGACAGATATCAAGGGGAGGTGCAGAGGTGGTTTGACTTTCATGTTTTGTGCATACAACTCAAATGCAGCTTGTGTGACTCTTAGTTACTAACATTGCCTCTTGGCATAGCCACACTAAACTGGCATGAACTTACTAAGAGTTATGATGGAATAATATTATATGGCTGGATATTAAGGTTCATCTTGCTAATTAGCATCGGTTAGGTTTTAATAATAATATTCAGGATTTTGTCAATTCTTTAATGAGTAATGTCAGTTAAAATATTTCTCTGTATTACATTATATTATGTGAAAAATGATGCTCCATTTTATATTAGAGAGATTATTTTCCATGAATAAATACTTATTAATGGATGTGAAATATCTAGTCTTTTAAATGCAGTAATGTTTATTTAATTTAGAGTAAGCAGTATAATCAAACACTGTAACCAATCTAGACCATTAGAATATAATTATATAATAATGAAGTCAGACAGTAATTTACATTCCAAAATTTACTGCAGATTCTTTAGTGAAACTGGCCGTTATAAATATAAAATTACTTAATTGTGTGAATAAAGTTACATGTCTTCTTCAGTTTGTGCAGAACTGAAGAACAGTAGATTTTTGGACAAAGACAGGAGAACAAATTGTCATCAATTCTAGAAAAAATATTCAATTCAGTGACATTGTTCTGCTTAAGTAATTTCCCGTGAGTCTCTCTTCATAGGTTCATCCACCCTTGAGAAACCCTGAGTGACTGTTTTAACATATTAAATTGTTTTAAACCCCCCCAATAAGACTCATGAGAACAATACCCATTATTTAAAATAAATCCTTATTATTACCCCATATGAGGATACTTATTCAGTTGGTTTATTAAGTATTTGTTAATTAAAGTCTGTCTGCTTTTTGATGCTTTATGAACATGGTTGCTTGCTTTTAATACCCCCCTCTAAACCATTTCTTCATGTTCTTATCTTTGCCTGTATGATCAGTCCCATTATATTGATTCTGACTAAAAATAAAACATTGGAACTGAGCATGTATTTTATCAATAGTCCTAGATTTAGTTTTCTCTAAACATGAAGGTTTTCCTCGTGTCATGCTTACTTTTAGTGATTAACACATGAGTTGATTCAACTTCCCACAGGAGCATTTTCATTCCTGATAGACTTTGACATTTAAAGTGTAAGTCTTCTAGCAATAACATAGGAAAAAAACTCTAGGAGACAGATTTTATTTAAAAAATTTTAAAAGAAGATGTCACTAGAATTATGAAATGGTAAAATTGCTCCTGCTTGTGAACTGTGACTAACCCAAGTGGAGGCAGTTTTTCCAGGAGTTGGACTTGAAAATTATTTTGTAATTTAACACTCTCAGGTGTCAGTGTTAGATAAAGAATCCTATTCAGCGTGCCATAGCGTGTCCCTGGCCAGTGTGAAACCCTGAGCCTGATGGAATTCTGATAGGTTAAAGTTCCCGTGCAGAAGCCTGATTCTAATATTTTTTTCCCTTTGGCTATGATGCTTAGTAATTATTTTAAGATTTTACGTCTTCTACCTTAGAGGCATATACATTTAAAAATACTGAAGTCAGGTATAAACTCGTTCATAGGTAAAAGTTTAAACCCTCTTGGTTCTGACAGAAGTTATTTTCTCCAAAGCAATGTAGCTGGCAATATAAAAAACTAGGGTATGTTTTAGAGATTTCTGAAATTACTGTCTACTTCTAAAGTGGAGAAAAGAAGCCTGAGTATATCCATTTGCTTCCTGGGGAAGCCCATTATACCTTGTGAGACTGACAGAAGATCCTGTAAAATGTCGATGGGTATAAGCTCCCTTCACACTATGCTGGCAGGAGTTGGTGTGTGTCCTAGGAGGGTATAAAAAAAGGTTTAGCATGATTGAGAATCAATACATTTGCACCTTCCCATTTTGCTAAGGTAACTCCAGCAGCACCTGTTCACTCTGGATGCTAAGCGGGGGGAAAACGTAGAAGAAACAAATGAGAAAATTCCTGAAATCAAAGAGAGCACAACATTTTCCACAATCACAACTTATTTTCTGCCCAAGAGCTGATGGGTAACACAATGAAGCCTTCCAGCTGTCCCCTCTGTGGGCAGGGAGACACTGGCACCTAGAGAGGAGCAGTGCTCACGAAGCTCAGCATCAGCACTTTCTCTACTCAGGGACGTAAGTACCAATGCCACAGCTGCATCTTGTCAAGGGCCAGCGAAACAGTCTCATGTTTTACTGAAAGTGGCTAAATCCACCATAAAAATGAGAGATTGCAAAATTTGGAATAAGGCTAAGCCTTCCATAAAACAAGAGAGCTATAATAGCTTATTGTGTCTACAAGTTTTTTTCTTTTCCACTGCTTTCCTTTCTTTTCCTCTTTTATGTCTTTTAGTCAATCTTTTCTAGTAGCTATGTTTTCCTCCAGGCTGTTCCTTTCTGTAATTTTCAATCTTCTTTAATTGTTTCCAGTTTTCCCCCTCTAAAACACTCTCTCAATCTTTAAGACATTTTTGTTTTCCTAATTCAGCTTTTCTTTATCAATTCATCTATATAGCTTTTTGTAGGGATGCCCTTTACTTTGGCATTCAAGTGTCATTCCTCAGGATTGAGCATAAAATCCCCTCCTGAGAAGAAGAGTTTTAAAATTATTGCTAACTTTATTATAACTATTATTTAGGTAAACATATAAAAAGAGGGTATTTCTGTGATCAAATGGTAATTTCAGGAAATCTAAATTAGTCTTGGATTTCGAATTAGCTTCCTAACCCTATGCTTAGCCTTTTGTATTTAGCAAGTAGACAAACTTCTGTCTTTCTGTAGGATTCCATGGACAGAAACTCCTTCCCCTTACATCAGGGACTTCTCAGTGTGGCAGATCAAGAGGTAATTCTGTCCTCTGATTCCATCTTCAGTATGTATTTGTTCATTCTCTTCTGCCTGCTTTTATTTTCCCTGGGCTCTTTGCGTTTTATGGGTATGGACTCTGGAACATAACTCTTCACAGAGCTGATACATCACTGGGTAGCAAAATGAAAATAAAAAGCAACTCTAGATTTATATCATCACACCTAAAAGTGGGCTTGGCCATCTGTGTCTTTCTAGATGGAAAAAATTCTAGGAAACTGTAGTAAATGGTAAAAATTAAAGTTTTCTGTAGTTGTTTATGTTGATAATAATTACTAATTAAATGATAGGGAAAAGTATTCCTGAAATGTAAAAATGCCTGTTCATATACAAAGCTCTTATCTGCCTAGGCTATGAAAAAGTAAACCAAAACCCTGCAAACTATACAGATAATTATACTGCAACTGGAAGCCAACCAGAGCATATACCAGGCAGTGGTATGATATGTATAAATATATTACAAATCACAGTCCCTGCATGGATTTGCAAGCTAAAAGCTGGCCTAAAAGGTGGCGAGGCAGAGAAGAAGATGGCTGGGATAGAAAGACAGGTTAGTGGTGGAAACTGGATGTGTTCAGGTCTTGGCCATCCACCAGCAGCCGTCATACTTCTCTCCCTGGTGAATCAGATTCCTGTTTGCATTATGGAAAAATTGAAAGAGACGTGAAAGAGAATAAAGTGGATAAAGACTCCTCTTTGTAAAGCTATAAAATACAAGGTATGAGAGAATTTTGAAGGTATTTCTCAGAGAAGCAGAAAATCACAGATCACGCATCTTTAGTATCACTGCATTGAGAGTTGCTCTAGAAACAATGCAAGATCAGCTTTGAGAAGCCTTGTAACAAGGGACAGAAACATTTATTTCATGTAGTGGAAAACAAAGATTGAGGGGGTTGTAAACTGTGTCATCTAGTCCAATAAGCAAGCAAGATGATGATCGCTAGAACAGTGTCTAGAGCAGATTGCGAAGGATGAGGTTTCAGATGTCATGACCACAGACAATGAGACAGTGATTCCAGTTTGAGAGGAAAGGGAGTGGATATGTTAGTTAATAGTCTGGGGAGGGTAGAAAGGTTAATTCCAGAGGGCTTTGCAGGAAGAAGCCTCATGACTTCTATTCAGTCTATGCAGATGAGCGAAAAGCAACAAAAGGTTAAAGTTGAAGTTAAAATTAGAAGCAAAAGCAGCAGAAAGAGACGGCGGTGATGTTAACTATAATAATTCATAGGGGAAGCTGAAAGGACATAGAGTAGTATTTGACAGAAAAAATAATCGGTGAACATAAGGCAAGAGTATTCTAAATGCCAGGCAACAGCTATATTTATGTATATAACTGTAATTGAACCATACTCTGATGACAGAGTAGCATTCAAATAAAATTAGCCAGCAGTTGTAGCGATAGACCGGTCTAGACTAGAACTTGCAGTATTGATATGTTCCTTGGCATAATATTTATTGAGAAAACATAGAAGTAATATAGATATAGAGATATAAATATTTCATTTAATTTTATACCAAAATTTTAAGTAAAAATATGTATTTATGCTTCTAAAATCCCCTTCTGCTGTGGTCAAATTTAATTTCTTTCTTCTCTCCTTCATCTGTAACATATGTAAGTAATATTAAGGATGTCTGTGCATGATAAAGTTTTCAATATGGAATGCTAATGGCCCTATGTGCATAAGCTCAGAAATCAGCATATAGATTTTCCTCATTTTACCTTTTTTTCTCTTTGCTGCTTGTCAGCTCTTCTCTAGCTTGATTTCACTGCAAATGGATCGAGGTTCTAACCTAATATTAAACCACTGCTCCAGGGCTAATTACTACAAAACAGAGTCTCAGTCCCAGCTCCTGACAGTGTAAGCTTCTCCCTTTGCTTGTCTTCACTGGCCTACAGTCACTCACTGGGCCTTTAATCAAACCCTCCAGTCCAACCACAAAAGTATCAAATCATAAAATTTTATGAAATACATTTAAAAATAGCATAAACATAGTTGAACACGCCACACATTAAATTTTAGCTTAAAACTAAACAGAATTTATTCTGCCGTAACAGAAGCATCATGGTGCTGTGTTACGGGAGGATTGTGTTCCCTGGGTGAAACAACTGTTGTGTAATGAAGGCCTAGAGCATGGTGTCTAACACAATGCAGTTCATCACTAAACACAGTGAGAATCTGTGATCAAACTAACAAAACATCATTGAAGCAAAAGGATGTAAAGAGATGAGAAAAGCTAAGAGGCTACAGCCTCCCTGCTTTCCCCATAGGAATGGGGGTTTTGTGCTCCAGTTCCAGGCAGCCGGTTTGTATGTCATTTGCGTGCTTCGTTCTGAAGACTGTTCATGGGAACAAAGGTATTTCTCCTTCACTTTAGTGTCAGCCCTGTCCAGGAGGACATGTAAAACTTGTAAATCTCTAAGTCCCATTAATGCAAAAGGGGACTTGCCAGCTGTCTAAAATTGTAGATAGGTATATAGCGCTTGCATGAATTGTTGGACTGAAGCATGAATGAGCAGGAAATCAAACTGATACTTCCTTCTTGAAGGTCTATCAAGTGAATGCAGGAAAGGGATGAGGTGGAGCCTAAGTACAATGATATTTGCTATTGTTTTTGAGTTAAAGTTCCACAAATCTTCCACTTATAAAAGCCCCTGGTGTTTTGTGGTAAACAGCCTCTCAGAAGGGAAAAGGTTATTATTGTTGGTAATGTGCTCTTTCACTGTTGCTTTATGTTCCTTTCACTCTTCTTTCTCTCTCCATGGTTTTTATGGGCCTAGGTGTTTTCTTTCCTTTACCACTGTGTGTGAGTCTCGTGATACTCAAAGGAGTAAATAATGCTGGTTTGTACATAATATCTGTAACCTATGACATTTCTGATGAGGCAAGTTCTTCACCAATTTTGCTTCTATTTGCTGTCCCTGATATGATGAAAGGGAGACAATCCTTCAAGAAAGAAATGGGACATAAGAAAAATAGAAAGAAAGGGAAAATCAGTAGAGAACAGTAACAGGAATTTTACGCATTCGTGCAGTTTTAGGAGAGAAAAAGAAATGATTGCCAAACAGCAAGCATGACACAATGGGAATCTTCCATAGGAATGTTGCATAGCAGAATGCATAATATTTTACTTCAATGAGGCTCATTTCTTAATTTAGAGTCAGAACTTACATTTGTTGCTTGAGCAGAAGAAGAAAACAGAAGCAAACAGTTATGCGCAGCCCCCAGGCATGATTCCATCCCACCATTTATATACAGGGTTAAAGAAAGCAGTATCTATTCTTTTAATTAGCAATCTGGCAGCAAGGCCCCATAATGAGACTCCTTGACTGACAACAGTCTACTGAATCATATAGTCTAGTACATGCATATTGCCTATTCAAAGCACTGTTTCATCTGCTGCCTTCCATAAGTCTCCTTTGCCAGCAGGGTCAACCCAATCAATGGTAGAGCAAATTTTTTCAGTTCAAAGGCTTTCATTTGTTTCATGAATTGGTATATCCTGCTCAGATTGTCTTATGTCAAAATACACATTGAAAATGTTCTGTGACCCCTTTTTCTCCATTTCCAAACTGTTTGGACTTCTCAGCAGTTCATGTAAATGAGTAAGTAGAAATCCAACAGGTCACATCATCTCCAGCAGTGTTGGGATTATTTGAATGAGTTTTGGTTTTGCTGAAGACAAAGTGTATGGTTGCTTTCTGAAGACATTTTCTCTCTAGCGGTGAGTGAGCAGTTATGGATAAGTGTTAAGAAAGTTTATGCTGACATTTACTGTTTGATGGGAAAATTCTATTGCACTGTCCCCTGACTTACTACATTGCTCTCTATACCTTTGCAATCAAAGACTATGTCATTACCACTGTCTTCTAACTTCTCAGGTATGACCTGCCTCTGCATGTGAAAACTGCACCCATCTGTTGAATATAGAAACCCTGTACACCTTTCAAACACTTAAGTCTTCTGGCCTGTTCTCTCACACATGTAGTTGCTATATCAGCAGCATGAAGGCTCGGAGCCAGGATCTTCCAGTGGCAGGGAGTGTGGTACGTCAAAGCTTGCAAAACTGCAGCTTCTTGCTTGCTTTTTGATCCTGTGTGTCAGATACTGAGGACTGACATGGCCTGTGCTCCATCATCTAGGAAGATTAGAAACCAGCGTTCACACAGGTCCTTCTACAAAATCAGTGCTCCAGAACGTAGCCTGAAAATAAGATTCTATGCATCCCTGTCACTCAGCATCTCATAACTAGAGGCATCTCTAACTATACCAGCTCTTTTTTTCTGAATTGGGGTCTACTTGGCTAGTTATAGTGCGGAGTTAACATATAAAGCCTATTGAAAACAAGAATAGAAATAATTCCAGCCGTTTACTTAGGGCTGGTGTCAGGCACTTACTCTGTTTATAGTGATACCTACAGCAATTGGCTTTTGCAGACTTGGGCTCCTTTAGCTGAGTTCTTTTAATATCTGTAGATCTGCTGTAATCTTTAGTGTTAAAAAATATAGTTCCTCTTAATGCATTGGAATTTATGCTCATGGTTTGGAAAGCACAATGTTTATCTTACTGAGAACATGTTGAAAAGCCAGTGTATGTAATGAGGACAAAGTGCAACCTGGTCCTGTAGACAAAAACTTAAGGAAAGACTGTAAGAACAGATCGCTCATTCAGTCAAACTATCTCTGATAGACTTTCTATTTTTCTAGCAGTCTCTGGCTAAAGGAGTTCCTAAGATAGAGGCTGGTGTTTAGTAGAGCTTGGTGAGATTAGCTCTAATCATCATTGTCTGTCTTCATGGTATCTTTTTAATTCTGCTGTATCTTTTTTTAAGGTGGAATGAACAGGCCTGCATGCAATATTGAAGGTACAGGTAAGACAAAGGATTATGCAGGGACCCTACTGGCAATTTCTGCTTAGCTCTTTATTTCTTTTTTAACAATTCTTAACTGTCATTTTCCCTTTTTTGAGCTAACCCTTTCATTGACTGCCCACAATAATATTAAGGTTTCCTTTCTGAGTACTGACTAATTTAGAAGCCATCAGTGTACCCATGTGGTTAAAATTGCTTTTCCTCTATGTACGTTACTTTGAATTTATCAGTGCTGAATTCTGTCTCACTCTCTCTTTCTGTCACTCTGTATCATAAGATTCTTTCCAGCTCTTTGCAAGTACTGTCTTTAGTGCCTTGACTAATTTTATTCCATCAGCAAACTTTGTCCTGTCATTGCTTAGACCTTTTCTGGATCATTAATAAATGTGTTAAGGGACACCGATTCTCTTACAGATACTTGTAGATCTCCGTTGCTAACCCCCTCCCACCCATTATGAAGTGACCTTTTTTTATCAGTTAGATATTAATCTATGGATGTTTCCTTTTACCATAGGAGAACTTACTTGCTCTTCTTTAGTGGTCAAAATTGTAAACTACCTTTTCAAAATTCCTGTATACTAAATCAACAAGTTTATCCTTCATGTGCTTGTGGATTCCCTGAAGAAATTCTAATTGGTTTGTGTGATATAATTTTTCCATACAAAAAATCTCTTGTCTCTTCTGCATTGTATCATATACATGAAGGTATTTTGTAACTCAACGTATTGCTAAAATTTCTTCCTGGTGTTACATTAAGGGTGCTGGCATTGATTCTACGGAGAACACAGCTGAGCCATGAATGCATATTTAGGACCCTACTGCCAGTTTGTTCTACACTGCCTAGATGTATGTTGGTGTTCACGTGTTCGGCACCTGGAACTTCATGATAAATTTAAATATTTGACCATAGATTGTGGAGAACCGTTCACTAGCTATAAAAGATAACACATATTTAAGATGAAACCTGACAATGGTCACTTTAGAAAAGTGTATCTGCCCTTATAATATCTAATTGAGATTAGTAAATTGGAGATTAGAGATTATTTTACAGATGATAAAAATACAAACAGGACGAAAGTCAGAAAATGAAAATCACGTTCTGCTTTCCAGCATTTTTCGATATTTGATGAAAATGTACTACCTAAATATAACATACCTAGTCCAGTTCTGTTGACCAAACCACGCTGAAAAAGTAAGGAACTCAAACTACTCCTAACTTTGCTCAGCTGACTTCAGGCACAACAATATAATCCCAAAAGGCAGCATTAACCAAGAAACGGAGGACAGCGCTGAACTCAGGAATCATACTAATTCATTCTTGTTCCAAAGGCTACACCTGATACTGTCTAAGACTTTTGGCAATTATTTTATTTAAAATTACTTCATCTCTTCAAGGTAACTGTTACTTTGAGGTCCATCTCATTCTGTAGACATAAAAAGACACAGTTTATGGGAATGCTTAGAAGTGATTGAAATCAGATGTATTTATTCAGAATATACATACTTATGCAGACTCACACACAGAATATGTTTATGCTAGCAAAAATATAATGAACTACAAATGTTTCCAAAGCAGAAATAAAGTTGAAGTGATAAAATGCAATGTGACTGTAATTTGGTGATATATAACTCTAATATCACTGTAAAATGTAAGAAGTAAAACTATTAAATAGTCTCTAGGCTTCATCTGAAAAACAGAAAGTTGAGTATATTGTCATATTTATTTTCATCTTCTAACCTGTCAGGATAGCATGATGGCCTTTCGAAGATGTAGTTCTTGAATAACAGTCAATATAAACCAAACTGTGTGGGATTATATATCTTTAGCTAAATGGATGCAATATGATACAGATCATTAACTCTAAACACCTCATCCATTCATCTTTACAACAAACATATTGAGGTTGCTGGATGAGAAATGTTATTGAGGGTACAGACCATTTTTAAGAGTGATAGAAGAGTAAAATAAGTAAAAAAATGAAGTTCTTGTGAATCCTGTGTGAATTGTTTTTTAGTTTAAATAACATTTGCTACATATACCCCTTCCTACAAATGGTTAGTATATATCACCCTAAAATGTGAAATGAGGGTACATTTGCTTTGAACTGCTGGAAAAACATAGAGTGGTGTGTTGTTTTATTTTCCTGATATGTTATACATTATATTGTTCTTTTTTTCTTCCCAGAAAGAGAACTCACGTAATACAAGGAAACAGTTCTCTGGTGTATTACTAACTTCACCTAATCATGGTAAGTTACAGTATGTCAGTGCTGTTACCTACAATTCATATTAAGATAAATCTCATAACCTTCAAAGGCAAGGAAAGCCCATATTTATAGGCTTCTAAAGCCATATTTCTGTTTCACAGATAAAAATTTATTTGGTAGCAGAAACATCCCAGCACTTTAAAATATAGATTTGCAACTGTGATGTACTGTTAAAATTTAGTACAGCTTTTACGTATAAGTACTTCATAGTTGTATTTTATAATAGAAAGCATAATCTACACTTACAGATTACCCTGTGGACTTTACACTCACTGTACCAATTTATTCAGACTTCTTGTCTGGACTGTAAAAGCATTTGTTCCTCTCTAGCTAAGGTTAAATAAATGCGGCTCTAAATAAATGAAAGGGAAAATCCTGCTATTGAGGTCAATGAAATAATACAAAATATTAGACTAAATGAAAACAATAAAGAGAGAAGCTGCAAGATGTGTTCTTTTTAATAATAAAAAAATCACTGTAAGATGCAGTCACAAAAAGAGATCATGGTCAAAATATGATTCATGGAGAAAAAAAAGCGGCTGCTATGTCAGGAGTTTATTGGAAAACTAAAAACTGGATTTGAAATCAATGTTATTATTGTATCTTTTGATTTAGGTTACATTGTAAGGATAATTTTCAGCAATGGAACTGACAGTTTCTCAGCGGTACTGGAGAGAACAATGATTGATCCAAAATATATACAATTACTGGCTTTCCAATTGTTCCCAATAAAATATTAGCCATGTGGAGATTTCCTTTGAAACCCTTTGAATACTAACAGCTATTGCCTACGGTTATTTTTGGGTACTTTGTGGTGCAAACTTTGGTATTACCATTTCAAATGTCAATTTAAGTTGTGTGCTTACCTGCCGATGATAGTTGAGTGTTAAGATTTCATAATAAATTAAAGTTTTTACTATAACTCCATTATATTTTTCCTTATAAACTTTTTTTTTCACCTCAAGGCAAAGATTGAAAATCTAGCTCTAGGTATGGAATTTAGGTAGCCTGAAAAATCTGTCTCCATTTGTCCCATACCATTCACACTTGCCAAATCTTGACCTGTCAGTATCAGATTTAGCTGTTTGGCCTTTGTTCCCCTCCTCTCCCCTTGGCATGACACCAGCATTTTATGTATTTGGTGAGACGCATTTCAGCTCCTTCTTTTGCTATTATTTCTGCTACAGACATATTTCCTGTATTTATTCCTTTTATACTTCCTCGCAGGTAACATTGAACTATCCGAATCTTAGGAGAAGGGTTGGTTAATAGACCTAATGGACTTGGCCCATCCCTTGTCTGTAAGTATTGTCAGCAGCGTGTTAGAGAGTGGGAAGAAGGTCAGGAGTAAGAGATGGAAGATTGGTGTGAGGAAAAGAATAGGGGAGTAGGAAGATTCATTTTTAATCCATATAATTCTGATGAGGCACAATGTCTCACAAACAGCCAGATCAGTTTATCCAAAGGGGCAATGAATACCACCACAACGGTGGGAGCAAATATTCCCAATATGCAATACATTTTGAAAATATAGGTCAGATGTCTCCAGTGCATCTGGAATCTCTAGCCCTTAATGCTGTAGCACTACGTGAAGTTAGAATCTGTTGTAGAATAATGGATACCTGTCTAAACCCTGTTTATTTCTCTTCCAGCTGCATGTAAATGCAGAACCTTATTGTTCAGAAAGCATGCTGTAAAGGAAAAAGCAATACATATGTCTTAAACTTCAATAGAAATGTTCAAACATACCTGAAATGGCGTAAGCAGACTTTCTGGTTTTTGTCCAGGTGCTTAGATACCTCTTTTGTCAATCATTAGTTGCCCGTATTAGACAATGTTAAGTCTTACCAGAGTAGCCTTTGCTATGCTTTGTGTAAACACTTTATGGCGGCTTTTAAGCATGTATTCCTGAAACAGATGAGCACTGAGTACACCTCATTTGTAAAAAACCTCTAAAAGTTGCTTGCAGTTTAAATCCAGGAGAGGAATTATTAAAATAACTGCATGAGGGTTTTTTCAGTGTTGATTTGTATTTTATTGTATTACCTTTTGTCTCTCATGTTTACAGGCTGTGTATTCACAAAGTGAAATCCCTCTTTAATATAGTCTTTCCTTTTCAAAGAACCTATTGGATTTCCCTTGTGCAAGGGTTCAATAACAATAAGAGTGATGGTTAGGATTACAAAAATGCCTTTTCTTCCCTCAAAGCATCTCTTCCCAATGGCAAATAGCAGGAAATAATCATTGCACCTAATGGCAGAGAACAGGTAAATCTTCAAACATTGTGGCGCTATTGTACTCCCTCATATCATCCCTTACTAATATTTAATTCTTTCAAAAATCTTTTGACTGGCTCTTTTTTCTCCTCTGAGCTTCATTTTCCTAACTCTTTTCATGCCTTTTGATACAGTTAAGAAGCTTAAACAGACTTAGGAGCAAAATTTCTTTCTTTCTTTCTTTCTTTTTTTTAAGCACAAGAAGCCTTCAGAGTGTCTCTTAAAAACAAGCTATTTTGTGAAATTACAGTGATTGTGTCAGCAGTCTGTACAGCCACGTGGCACTTAATTCCTAATGCAAAGTCCATTTTATCCGAAGGAGTCGTTCCCTTTACTTCACTGGGGTTGGGGCCAGGCCCATTCCATTCGTCAGTCTTTGCATTTCAGCATTTCTTAATTAAATGGAAGAGAAGTGGTCCAAGTACCCGTGCCATGAAATACTGACTTTCTCACAAAGATACTTAAAAAGAACATTTGTTCAATCTTTCGTTAAATCTGAGGCTCCTAGCAGTGGTATTTGTACCACACTACCACATCAAAAAGATGTGCTGCCTTTTTCACAGAGGGTGACCATAAGGCTTTTGAGCTGGCCTAGGTGTGTGACATACAGGAGAGCTGCTCCCAAGGGAGCACTCCCAAAGGCCACTGCATCATATGCAGAAAATTGCCTGGGCAACAGCTACAAGAAAGAAGAGGAGCTTTAAAAGCTTAATTCCCTTGATTTTGCCTCCAGGCTACAACAGCTTGGGCAATGAATGCTGCCTTCCTCCGTGCCTGCAGCTGGCACAGGGCTGAGCCGGCAGGAGCTGCAGAAGGTTCTGGTTAGGAGTCTCTGAATTACAGCTTCTAAAAAGTGCTGTTCTCCCATATGCGCTGCATGTTTTGTTGAGTTATCCCATGTTCCGCATATTTCTATGACACAAGAAAGCAAGGCAATAATAGTATTAGAAAAAAATTCTGTCTTATAACACAGAATGGTGGAAGAATGACTGTTGAGAGGCCACAGCCGTGTCATTTCAGGATTTCAGTTTGCGCTTCAGCCTGAGTTTCTGTCTGACCTTGGCCAAACCCAGTTCCTTTGCTTTTCAGCTTCAGAGAAGAATAGAAAATCCCACACGTAATCTGCAGATAAAATCTTTTAATGAGTATGAGACATTCTTATTATGCAAATAAAAGCCCTAAAAGTGTTTAGGCAGACAATACGCTTCCAATAAATATTAATGGAAATGGTTTCTTTTGGTTTTTATTATGGTTTACCCATAATCAGAGTCCAAAATGTAGAAAAGACAGCTGCCTGCCTGCTCACAAAAGTTTTGTCTTCTTGTGGTTTCAAATGTCACAGGTCTGAGGTAAGGTTTATGTGTAAGTGGTTCTGTAGGATACTAATCCTTACCAAATTGTCTTGTATGAACAGATTAATCCTGGTAATGCAACTGGAAGGCTATTGCCTGAAATTTCTGCATGGTGCAGGGGGCCTAGCTATGTGAAATTAGGTGATTTAAAGCATAATTGAGTTCCCTATCAAAAATGGTTGGATTTTCAGTATGTTTAGCACCCACAGCTCCTACTAAATTAAACTTCATTAACTTATCAAAAGACACAGTAAGAAAATCAGCACAAATAATAGAACTAAGGGATTCCTGCCAGACAATATAGCATTCGCACCACTGATCTCTGTTATAGTGAAACCTGTATAAGCAGGAAAAGTTCAGTATGCACAGTTGTCATGGTTTGGGCTGGACTGGCCATGGAAACGAATGACAAATGCTCTCCCCCACCCCTCTCTCCAAGGAGAGGAGGGAGAGAGAGAGAGACTTACGAGTTTAGAAAAAAACTAAACTACTTTAATGAAATATTAATAATTAAATAAAAATAAAATAATGAAATATGTACAGTATATACAAAACCAGTATCAAGCTCCCAGGATGACAATCACACCACCAGCAGGCACTGGGAAAGTCCCAGACTGGACTCGGCGACAGACAGGAGCTGGATTCTGGATCTGGATTCAGGAACACACAGTTCGGGATCAAAGGCAGATGAACAGACAGAATCCTTCTGGGACGCCAGCCATTGAAGAAAGAGGGCTGACCCTTTGATCCAACAGCTTTTATACTGAGCATCAGGCAGATGGGATGTAATAGTTGGTCAGTTTTGGGTCACCTGTCCCTTCCACTCCTCCCTGCTGGCGTGACCCCTTCTTTTCTGCTTCTGACCCTCCAACAGGACAAATAACAAAGTTGGCTGCCCTTGGGTGTTACAGCAATAAATATAAGCAAGAGGTTCTCTGCATACCATTCCTTGGCATAAATTATAAATAACCAGATCTTATCACTCTGGGAGCAAACAGTGTCTGGACAATATGTTGTTAATTTCAGAGAGTTCAGTTAGTTAGAAGAGGTTTAGCTGCAAAGTAAAATTACTGAACAGAAAATTGGTTCTGTTTTACCTCAAACCGGAACAACAATGAAGATCTTAAGCATAAATAATGGAGAGAAAATGAAATTTTGGGTTGACTGAAGTCAGTGGCTATATTGATCATACTTCAGCTGGGACTGAATATAACCGTTTGGGCTTGATTCCCATGTGCATTAGGAATTTACATGTACGTGGTAGCGAATAATGATTACAAAGTATGAAAGTACTCTTCAAGTTGCTAGAATGATGTGAAGTAACCTTAGAAGAGAATCAGGTCCCTTTGAGGAAGATTGGATAGGATAAATCAAAGATAGTCTCGTTCCCTGTGGAAAGTTACTGGTTAAAGTAATTACATGCCTACTGCAGGAGAGTGTTCCTGCGCCAGAAGAAAGATGTAGTAGCAGTACAATGAAAGAGGGAGTGATACTGAGTAATAATGTACAGTAGTAACTGGAAAAGAAATCTGCAATATCCCACAGGAGGATGGTAATCAAAGACAGTTTAAAAAAATTAACTTGAAGCATTTTTATTTTTGTAGCATGCAAAAAGTGAGAAATTAATTTAGGATGACCTAAACACATTTTGCAAAGGGCAATGTTAGTGGAGTGGAATACCGATGATTTACGAATGCTACTTGTATTTATAATATTCAAGCTGATGAGAAGTTGTCTACAGTATACACACGCTATTGGAATATCAATAGTGTTAGAGGGTATAACACTCTAAGACTAAATTTATAGAATGTTCAGACATTGTGATTTTGTTTTAATATTGCTAATCATAGATCTTTCAAACAAATGTGATTAGTTAGACTATATGTTACATATTTAAATCACCACAACTCCTCTATTTCACAGTAACTAAGAGCTCTGGGCAATAATAAAATGTGAGTAATGACCCTTTTCATTTCAGCAATGTAAGCAAGAGGTAGAAATGCTCACTGTTTATGAGAAAATTGTGATTGGTGGAATGAATAAGCGGTAATTGTTCTGCATTAAGTAAACAAAGGAAACTATCATATATTAATGTACTCTCCATTTTATTACAGCTCAGTCAGATACTCTAATCAACTGCGACAGGTACTGAATGAATTGGCTGCACCCAAAGGTGCTGTTTATTAATTTATCTTAACAAATAATGATGGTGTGTCAAAGTAAATTATGTCGCTTCATATGTTGCATGTCTTTGTATTGAAATACCAGCAGTGAAAAAGATTTGTTCACTTGCCCTTTTCAAAGTCAGAAGTGTTAAGCTATCCGTGTGTTGTAGGGTTTTATGTTTCCCTCCCTTTTCCCTATAATTCAAATTAACCACAGGGTAACTGTGCAGACAAAGATAGACACCCACGCATGTGCACATGTTTTCCCAGACACCCTCCCAGACTCCTGTTTCCATATTCCTTTTCTTCTGCACAGGGATAGTTAAAGTCTGTGGAGATTATTTATTGTCTGATTTAAGTAGCATTAGTTCTGGGAATCCACACCACAGATTGCTTTTCAAGTGGAGATTACATATATGTGTATGTATCTCAATTAGCATTTAAATATGAGTAATATATACACTTGTATGTACATACGCACACATAAATTCATAAACTAAGAAACTTTTCTTAAAACTAAGGGACAGCCATCTATAAGGGTAGAAAGAAAGGCTTACTTTCTTTTCATCGATGAGGACGGACACATGAACCCATAAGTGATTTGCCCAGTGCCTGAAAGTAATGTAGTGTCACAGACGGGCATGTAACCTAGATCTCGTTCACTCCAGGCCTCAACCATTTCAACCTTTGTTTTCCTCTCCAGTAATACTTCTGATTTCTTCCTCCAGCCTCACTCACTTGCCAATGGTACCTTAACTTCTATAAATAAAAGTCTTTTTGACGTCAAATATCCAAATTCAGAGTTCATGGAAGGAAAAGCAATTTCACTGGGTTGGACTGTATTGAACTGATACCAGTTCCCTGATTAAAAGTTACACAGTTGATAGACCACTTTGGTGCCTATTTTTTCACATTTTTCAAGTGTAAACTTTGAATCACTGCATTTGTATTACATGGGGATGAAATTTGATCTGAATAGACAAGATCTTTCTGACAAAGATGAAATAAGGGGGAAAAATGTGTATGTGTGTAATGTTAATATTATTGCCTTGAATTTTACAAACAAAATCCAATTTGTTGCCAGATACAAAAATTAGTTTGCAATACTGTCCTTATAGCAAGTCAGAAAAATGTTTGTATTAGCTGGTTTGCTATTCTGAGAGATTGTTACAGGACATTTCTGCAATGCACACAATTTAAAAAGTAGTTGGGAAAAGACATGTCTGAATATCCACTTTCTTCGATATATAAACTTATTGATGTTATCATAGGGCGTTGAATGTTCATTGTAACAGCAGTAAAGGATTTAAAAATAAACAGGATACTCAACAGTATATACATAAAACATGCGTAATGTGCTAATTTGGAAAAGAAGATGATGGGGGATTGCATCTGTCAGCCTAGGGATAGGATCTGCAGAATGTTCACATTGCCACCAAAATCCTGCCACGCATCCTGAATTCCCCCTTGCCTAGCAGTCAGTGCAACTGCTTTTCTCCAAACCTGCCTGCAGATCTTGTTTGGAATCAAGACCTGTTTCTCAGGTCACAGAATCACAGAATCATAGAATGGTCAGGGTTGGAAGGGACCTCTGGAGATCATCTAGTCCAACCCCGCTGCCACAGCAGGGACACCTACAGCACGTTGCACAGGACAGCGTCCAGGCGGGTTTTGAATGTCTCCAGCGTGGCAGACTCCACAACCTCTCTGGGCAGCCTGTGCCAGTGCTCTGCCACCCTCAAAGTAAAGAAGTTCCTCCTCATGTTTAGATGGAACTTCCTATGTTCAAGTTTGTGTCCGTTACCTCAAGTCCTATCACTGGGCACCACGGAAAAAAGACTGTTCCCATCTACCTGGCACCCTCCCTTAAGTATTTATAAGTATTGATAAGATCCCCCCTCAGTCTTCTTTTCTCTAGACTAAAAAGACCTAAGTGCCTAAGCCATTCCTCATAAGAAAGATGCTCCAATGGTGCATCTGCTCCATCTGGTACAGATGATTGACTGCCATCACGGCCTGGACCTCACTGTTTTCCTAAACTGAGCTTCTGCTTTCTGCTGTGTTTAGCGGTAGAAAGCAGTGGTATCCCTGGGCAGGTGATGCATTGTCAGAAATTGTCTTTTCAGATGAGTCTTTTCAACTTCAGTTGAATATAAATAACATGAATCGAAAATAAACATTTTTCAATTCAAAACATACAAAACAAAGAGACTTTCTGTTGCTGAGTTAAATGAGTATCAGTATGTCGCTATACAAAGTGATTAAGAGAAACTAAACCAGTGAATTGCAAGGAAAATATGATCCCAGAGCACTTGGCTATTTTTAAAAATACTGTGCTTAATATGCAAACTGCTATGTGTATATTAATAGAAAATATCATTGCTATACCCTCACAGCAAAATTCTAAAACTAGCATAAACCAACGCATTTTAGAGTTACTTTGCGTTTTGTAGCTGATTTATATATTCCTGTATTAGAATTTCTATGTTGTCAGTAAAAGAGAATGCAAATGCTTCAAAATAAAATGGAACACATGTTTAGTTACCCTAGCCTTGTTTCGCAGAATGATTTTGATATTTTTTTAAAGCCACAATAGCATGGGAAAAACTGTTAGAGCAAAAGTGTTCCATCTGGGTAATCCATTGCTGGGTGATTCTGTTAATAAGCTTCAAGAACTTTGTCAAAAAGGCATCCTTTATGAAATATATCTAAGAAATCTTAGGAAAGTCTAATCAGACCATGTTAGTACTTTATAAAAGCTGATAAATATTTCCTTGTCTTGACTGTGAAAGTGCCACAACGAGCAGAAAGAAATGCGGCTATATTTTTTTCTTTCAACCAATGTGTGTATAATTTACAATGCTTAGAAAATTACCCTGCTTAGAATTACACTTCTCAGAAAAAGAAGAGTTTCAACTTTTACTGAATTGCGAAGTGTGGAGAAAATCATGATGATGGCATTTTGACTAAACAGAGAGGAAAGCAGTGGAGAACAATAATGTAATTGTTTGAAAGGCCTAATAGGTTTGGATTATTGCTTTCCCTCTTTACTAGTTCAGGTATACTAATCTTTCAGTTGGTAGACATAATAACAGAATTTCCCTAAAGAATGAATAGGAACTCCATATATGAGGCCAAAAGCTGGAGTGAAATTATTTTTGGTTTAGATGTCTAAGCAAAATATAGCTGTAGGATTGGGTTTAAAAGCAGGTGATTGCAACCACTAGGCAAATCAGCAGTATTGACGAAGAGCGACTCAATGTGCCTGTTTACTGTGCTCTGAAGTACACTTCTTTATTCACTCATTTAAAAGGACAGCAGCCTCAAATAGCACTGTATGTCCAAAGGCACCCAGGTTGGAAGTTCCCATTCTTTTCTTTACATTTTAGGATTAGGGCTATGAACACAATATGTCTGAGGTGAGCTAATCTGGTGTGATGAGAGAGAACATTCTTTAATTGTGATTTAATTAATTGCATTTATGCTTTTAGATGTGGAAATTATTGATGCTTACAATGAAACCTGAGAATTAATAGGACCTGAAGTATTTTGCTCTATCTTTTATTTCTGACAATTCATCACTTTCTCAACTGTGACGACTCAAGTTTACTGCCATGAATCCTCATCTATCTAACTAGATCATAAATCTTTCAGTGGGTATAAACTTGAGCTATAGATCTTGGTCATCATGACAATTTATTTTGTTTCTGTGGATTTTTTATATTTATAAAAATTCACCATCTTTTATATGATTTTACAAAAATTAAGTCGTGGCTTTTGCATGTGCAAAATAAAGGGTGATTTTTGTTGGGATTTTTACAGTGCTAACTGTGACATTGGTAGCTCATGCTATAGACCACTGTTTCCCTGTGATACTTTGACTATACAGCTGTTATTAATGTAGGGTAGGTTTAAACTGGATGTCGTACTAAATTAAGGGTTAAGATAGAATTAAATTATTTTACCAGCGAACGGTCAGCATCTGAATGTGAGTAGAAATTAGCTTCAATTTATAATCTAAGTTGTCTGATATGTAAATGTAATCAAGGCCTCAAGTGTTTTGCCGAATTGGCACCATTAACATCCATTATTTATATTAAAATATATATGTATGGATGTGTTCAGAGCTTTTTTGTATTGTTTCAACCTTCAGCTCTTTTGTCTTCAGACACAACGCTACGCCAAAGTACTTATCACAATTTTTCCAAGAAACTTTGATTGGGGTCCTCAAGTATTTCAGGAAAGATTGGGATAAACAAAACAGAAAAAAAAAAAAAAAGAAGTAAATAAAACTACTTACAGCTCCTAGCATTTATTCCTTTTGCTGGCATGTTCTGAATCACCTGCATGTTTATTTTTTATGTACTCATATACATACACACGCATAGAGCTTTGCAGCTTTTACCAAAGTACGATTGTGTAAGGTGTTCAGAATTGTAACAAAAAGTGGGTAACTGAATTGGAAATTAGGCAAAAGAGAAAAAAAGTTTAAGAATGAGGTGAATTGTTCAGTGTCAGCACCTGATGTGAGCATGGATATGTTTTACTGTCATGAGACAGCATGACTGTATTATGACTAGAAGATTGATTTTTTATTTCAATTTTAATTGAGCTTT
This sequence comes from Pluvialis apricaria, assembly GCA_017639485.1. Classification (NCBI taxonomy): domain Eukaryota; kingdom Metazoa; phylum Chordata; class Aves; order Charadriiformes; family Charadriidae; genus Pluvialis; species Pluvialis apricaria. The sequence continues at coordinate 23,604,228 of CM030011.1, read as the reverse complement.
CAATATATGAATTCTGTGGACATGTGTCTGAGTTTAATAACCTTCAAATACATGTTCAGATTGAATGACCAAGTCAATTATTTCCTCAAAAGTACTTATTAGGATTGTGTCGGAGGCATACAAATAGCAAAGGAAACATTCTCATGAATATGCCACTTGTTTCCAAATTAATTTCTCTCAACCTTGGCAGCATGCTTTTTGTTAAATAATTATTCCTATATTTGAGGCGTTCTTGTAGTACTACAGCAAATGAAAGTTACAGCACTCCATGTATTCGCTGAATAAATGAGCTTACAATTACAATGCCATCTGAGTCAGTGCTGTATTCTCAAACGTAGTGAACGTGGCTTAATTGGGTACTGAACAATGGAACCTTCCTGTAACAGTGGTGTTCAGTGACTTGATATGTTGTGTTTTCCCCCAGACAGTATTTACCAGTATTACCTAGGTATTTCTGGTATATATTAATTGTGGGTGGGAAGAGGGCGGGGGGATGGCAGATGGAGCATTTCTATATTGCTGGACAACCACTGTCATAACACTAAGGTTTTTTTCTGGAACACCTTGCAAAAGCAAGTAGCATGTTTATAATTTCTTTTTTCAAAAGTTTTGAGCAGCTGTGGTTCTTTTGCACTGAACTTTGAGATGTACTATTGCTTAAATTACTTTTTTATCACTCACCTTTTTAATGAGCAACAAGGTAAGGCGCTTTGTGGAAAGAAAAAAACCCGGGTTTTCCTTATTAGTGCATGTTCCTTTGTCAGTTACTTGAAAGCAAACTGTGCTGTGTTCAGAAGCACCACTTCTTGCACTGGGTAATTTAGCAAATTTTGTCACTGAGAAAGGCATATTTTGATCATAATGTGTTTCCTTAATGCACTTAATCTGCGTGTCATGAGAACACTTGGCCTTTGCCCCTTCCTTCTACTCTACTAATCTCCTGGCCTTTTTATCTCAGCCCTCACACTGAATAATACCGTAAACTAGAAAACCAAAGGATGACACCAAAGAGAAACAAAGAACTATTACCGAATAAGATAAATGTAGTGCCACTTCTGCTAATCCTAATTTACTTAGAATTTAGTGAGGATTCGTCACATCATCCATCACAGACAGACATTAGGGTGGGAGAAAAGTAAGCAATTAAAAACGTGTTCTTCATTTCAGGTATTTTGTGATTTCTTATTCAGTTAGGTTCCATGGACTGTTGCACTCTGCCTGCCAAGTATAAAATGATTTGTCAATTTTTGAGGTTAAAATTAGTGTCCCTGAAAGGACTTGCGTTGAAAACCACTGAGGATGGAGTATAACTATATGTTACTTCTAGAACAGGTGCTGCATTAGAATGACAGTTGAAGCTTCCCCAGGCTGCCCCATTATCATGTACTTCCACCTTGGCCTGTGGTGTAAACTCTTAGTGATGAAATCTAATATTTTGACACTCAGGTCAGTGGACTTTCACACAGCACAGTCCACCTGGAGCATTCCCTGCCTGAGGAAGCTATCAAGTCAAGTGCTGTACAGGATCTCTAACAGGACTGAAGTATTTTATATGCAGTAAGGACAGTTGGAGCTATGCAAGCTAAGATAATAAGTGTAATCAAATTTCATACTCCAAGGAATACACTGATTGCCTCAGGGATCAGGAAAAATTTAACTCCATATCCTCACCTTTCGTGCTGCTTCATGCAAGCAGAGCAGAGGCAGAAAGTAACAGGGCAGAAAGTCCTCTAAGGCATCAGTTGTTGCCCATTTTTTCTGGCAGGGTACCAAATTGTATAGATCAGTAATTCAACAAACTAGAACCTATAGAAGAGAGGAAATCTTTGGTACTATTCAAAAAATGACAATTTGGAGTGGGAGAGAGATTTTCTACACTGGAGCAGCTCAAGTTAGAAAATGGTTTACTTTAGACTCCTGTTTGTCTTTGATTTGTCTCACATCGCAATCCTAAATACTGCAATTCCAATCTTCTAGCTAATATTTTTACATGTAAATGTATCAACCAAGTATTCCCCGAGCCAAATCCTGGCTCATGCAAACCCTTCCTCACACCAGTTAAATCGGGGAGCTAAAGCACTTTACACCAGCTTAACATCTTGCCATTAATTATGGAATGCCTTTGTTTCTTGATTTGTGTGATAGAAAAAATCCACAGGTACCTTTGAGCAGGCTGTCGACTCATTTGTGACCCACAGGTAAGGCCACCCACACATTTTTCTGTGCCTGTAAAGGCGGTGGGGAAGCCTGCTTACCTTGCCCCAGTGAGGCTGCTTCATCCCTCTTGGTGTGTAAGGTCAATTTAGAAGGTGCAATATGTAACTGATGTCTTTGGCATGCATTTGGGACTAAGATTAGGGTTTAGTTCAGGGGTACCCAATTTCTGACATTCCTTTTAGCCATAAATAAAGTTGTAAGATAAGGGCAGGCACCTTGGTTAAGAGCACGAGGGAGGATTTAATGCTGGATTTTGTGCTTTGAAATGTTGTTGCTGAAATCAACCTACTCAGTTGTAACAGGTGTAACCCCACCTGGTGAAATAAGCGGCATTTTGTGAGGGTGCTGAGGGCCCTAGCAAATGTTAACAACCCTGACCAGTCTCACCTGGGCAGCAGATGTTGATGACCCTGACCAGCCCCACCTGGCTTAAATACCTGGTGCTATTTAAGCTCAGGCCAGGGCTCTGTAGCCTTTCCTAGCAGGGCTGTGGGCAGCTGCTCTCTAGATCTCCTGGACTTTCCTCAGGATTTTCAAGGCTGGCTTTGGACCTGACCTGGCTTGGTGACCCTTGAGCCTCAAGGGGGCCTGTCACCATCACCAGCTGCTGCAGGTATGTGGGTCGGCAAGATCCCTGCTCCACCAGCATCTCCCAGGGTCCCTCCTTTCCCTCCCTTGCGCTGCAACCCCACTCCCAGCCCCATCTGACATGGTGACCTGAAGGCGTTGGGGTGTACCCCTCGAACAAGCAGATATATACCTGGTTTTGAAAGCCTGGGATTTGTGATGTTTATTTCTGTCTCATGTATCTCATCAAAATGATGTGAGGCCTCTTGAAGTGATGAGGGCACAATAATCTTACGGGGGAAGGTGAGGGTTGAGGTCTGCGTTTGGCGTTTGTGGGGCTTCACTGGTCTGTTTTAAGTTGATGTCCTGAAGTGTGAAATTTTCTGAAGCACTTTGGTTCCTTCCTAGTTTTCTTTTTTCTTAAAAAAAAACCAACAGCCTAGCTGTTTTTTCATTTGTCTATAAAAATATGGGGTTTTAGGTGGTACGCTCTAGAGAAGAGGTGAAATGTCAGCTTACATTCTTGGTCTTCCTTACATGTTATTAAATCAAGGATAACGTGCATAAGCCTGTGATGTACCAGTGCAAAAATAGTTCTTAATCAAGAAACTGACTGATAATGGTCTGTTACATTTTTACCTATGTGTCCTCTGGTATTATCTTTGATAAGTTGTCTTTTAAATTTTGGTCTTTGTTTTGCTAATTCTAAAAGAAGATGCGTGTGCTAGCGAGAGCGTTTGTGGAGGTGCAGGTAAAGTCCTTGAAAGATGAGGTGGTGGAAAGCTTGGGCTTGGGGATGATATTCAGGGCTCAGAGAAAACTGGGGCGGTCTGTGGGCAGAAGAGGGTGGAGGGAAAAGGGGCTGATGGTGGGAGGATGCTTATTACTGCCTGATGGCTGCTGGCAGAGGTGAGGATGGAAGTAGAAGTGCTGTGACTATACTCGGTGTGAATGCCACAGCAGCTTAAGTCAAGAAAGGTGTCCTGGTGATGGAAATAAATTGTGTGCTGGGGATTTGCAGAGGAAAACACAGTGATGGAAAGATGGAGAATAAGATGTTAACTGCACTGGACTTGAAACTGTAACTTGGATATTGAGCTGAAGTGAAAACGGCAGAAGTAAAATTAGCTGACTTAAGAAGTGGGGCATGTAATGCTGAAAGTAAAAAACAAGGAGACTGCCTGTCTATAGAATATGGAAGCTTAAAGGAAATGCAGCTTTCCTGGCTGTGGCCCTGTAGCTACCCATCTGAATATCTAAAAAGTAATACATTGTGAGTGAAAGGCAGCTCTTCCCTGGTCTTTGCTAGGAGAGGTATATCCTGCAGGTATGAAAGCACTATCCAAAAGATAAATAAGACTAAACCCATTTTAAGTATTAATATTCATAATGCTGTCATAGACTTCAAGGGTAGTTTTGTCACTGGTTTTATCATAGTACAAAATGGCAACACTTGCTCCCAGTGCTTTTTCTCAGGCCTCCCTGTGTGTCTCGTGAGTCCCCTGTTAGATCTGGGATGTTAGCTGCCACAATTACATCTGTTTAGATTATTTGGGTGTGATTGGGGAAACAGAAAGAGGAGTTTGCTGGTGCAGCTTCTTTCGGAGTGGTTGCAGCTTGTGCTGGCTGGGCTGCCTTAGATCTGCTAGTAAAATCACCATCTTATTCTTTGTACTGCACAGCTTCTGTACAGAGAATCAAATCACCTGGGTGGCTGCTGATGGTTTAATAGTATAATTGAGCAGTCTAAGCAGTGTCTTAGCAGCTGCTCCAAGAGGCTTTAACCTCAGTGTATACACATTTCCTAGGATTTTGTTTTACAAAGAGAGGGATTATTGTCATATTCATTGTAATCACTCTAAGTACTGTAGGCCTGATTCCTGACTGCCTTGTACCTTCTGCAGTCATTTACAGCTGTCTAAAAGGACTATAAAATGTGATGACACTAGAACAGCTGCAATCTTACTACATTTGCAGAGAGATAAATGGTTGTACATTGTATATGGCAGTGGAGAACCAGGCCATGTGCAGAACGAGTGGAAAGTCAGAACAAGTATAAAGTCATTGCTGAGGTGTCAGTGAGTACATGGTAGAAAAAGGCAGTGGAAGGAAAAAAAGGCAGTGGAGACTTGATACTGTAATGCTAATTGAGGTTTCTGTTCAAATCTATCTTTGTGTTTGCTGTGGTGCTTGGGCTTGCTGGGGGTTGTATTGATCCTCAAGGCAGTCCTTACACTAGACAGTGGTCTGTGCTGGGTTGTTTGTGTTTGGTTTTGGTTGTTTGGGGTTTTTTTCTGGACTGTATTCATCAGGCATCTTCAGTTGTCTGCAGTCTGTCATACCAGGAGTGGGCTAGGTGCTAGGAACTGGTTGTAGGCAGCAATGATTTTGGGTAAACATAAAGGAGAATCTGAAGGTGGAGTTTGCAACTAAAATGCATCTTAAGTGTACTTAAAAAGAAGTGGACGGTAGGTAGACTTTTGGTAGCTGTGTCAAAGCTTGGATGAAGCTTGCAGAACCCTAAAGTATGAGCTCGTTATGGCTATACTGCTTCAGAGGCAAAGTATGAATGGCAGAATTTCTCTGCCCTGAGAGGCAGCTCTCTACAGACAGAGCGGAGTACAAAGACAACAGACACCTGGAGGTTCAGGCTGGCAACTGAACCTGAGCTGACAAGATAGCCCTTGGCTTGTGGTTAAGACAAATCTCCTTTGGCCATGTATATCTGTTTCAGCCTGAATGTTCTAGTTGTATTTCCACTCAAGCTGTAAATAGCTAGATATCCTTACAAGTGCTGGGGGGAAAAAACGGTGAGTCACCTCTTAGGGGCAGCTTATATGTCACTGTCGATGACTCCACTAGCACAAAATGTCTCAGTCATATAATACCAAATCTTAAGTATGACAAATAATCCTAAATTATATTAACATTTATTAAGGGGAAGGTGGAGAATACATTTCAGAGATTTAGTGGTTGTTTTACTAAACTTTCGTATGCAGAAATCGCTCCATTATTATTGTTTGGAAGTGCTGTATTTCCAAGGTTATGCCGTTGTCAAGGCAAAAGGTTCCATATTGCATTTCCAACCAAGCCTGACTGATTAAGGGTGTTGGAAGGAATATGCTTTCCTTCCAGAATCTTAATTAGGTTGACTTTAACTCACGACAGGAGATTCTGCCAGCTGTCAGCTACTGCTTGGATCTCTTACTAATTAAAACTCTGAGGAAGCCTATTAAAGGTGTTCAAAAAGCCAAATCTCTCTTTAAAACATCTCTGGCACTGCAACAAAGAGTGTATGACAGTGATATTGCAGCATAGATAACTCGTCTTTTGCTTTTCATCTTGGCAATATGCCAGTTATGTTACTTGGCTATATAGGCTCTTCATTCAAAGCCCTTACCTGTCACCTTCCTGTGAATGGATTAAAAGGAATTTGAGGTGAAATGTTACTAGTATTTAGTTTCGATATATCTGTCATTCTGGGGTATATCTGTACTTTAAAGCTTTTCCAGTGTATCTGTTTCAGAGTCAGGTTTAAAAAAAAAAATAAAATAAAATCCTCCTTACATACCTAGTCAATTTTCCAGGCCAACAAAAGTCCTAAGCAAGGTACAGAGAATGTTTTGGCAGTATCTCTTTCTCCACTGGGGACCTGGCAAAATAACTCTAGCTTTTGTAGGCTGTCTGCAAAGGCAAAAATTTGCTAGTATAGCTGTATTTATGTTCTCAGGTGTAGACGGATAAAAATCTAAGAAGATTTTGCAGAAGGAAAAAGGTTACTGGAAGAGCAAGAGATTTTTAGATGGCAGGGACATTGAATGGATGGCAAACAACGTTTAGTTTTCCAGAAGGTTACTGAGTTTAGAACTTCACTCAAATTGTTGTAATTTGGTTCAGACATGGGTTTCTGTGCAGGTTGCTGGCTTCTTGGTAAGGAAGTTAGAGGCTATGAGAAACATTTTTGTGACAGATGAGAAAGCCTCTAGGTGAAGTTATTCTTAGTAGATGTCTGCTAAGAAAATTAACTAGCCATAATAAGTTCTCCCCACATGTTCTGGAAGGTGGCGTGTGGCAAGACTTCTGATTTGTGGAAGAAAAAGCTTAGAGCTGCTGCCAGGATTTAAGGTAACCTGGGATTACTCAGAAATGAGATGCGGGCTTTCTCCAGAAGAGAAGTTACAGTCCTTCTGACTTCGTATGTGACCTTTCTCTGCTCCCTCAGTCACTCGTAATGGCATGTGCTGCTGCTGCTTCTGTTGTCCTGGCACCTCACAAAAGTTTAAGAAAGGTCACTATGGTCCTTCTAGACATTTAGTCCCATGCCAGGTGTAATTGTATTGATGCTCAGACCTTGATTATGAACCTTTCTGGTGCTCCTTTTTTCCAGCCAGGGGAGTCTCTAGCGGCAGCTGTCCAGATTGATGGCTGTACGGTGGGTGCATCTGGCTCAACAGTGCAATAGTTAAAGCCGTAGTCGTACACTGATTTCTTTCTTGCAGGCTATCTATTCCTGTTCCAATAGCTCCCTTGAAATATGTGCCTTTTTGCAAATAGTTGACTGATGTTCATGCTGTGATCCTCTATGGTCTCTAGATACTTATTTGCAGAATAAGAGCTGTTTTTCCCAATGTTGCATTTGTTCATTTACTTATTCCTATCCAGTGATAGACTTTGAGTCAGTATTACGTTAATCTTATTTTTACCAATCTTTCTTCAATTAAGCATGATGTCGTGCCAAAGGTACATGTTTTATATTACATACCCATAGTTTTCACAAGGTGCTAAAGCAATTCTTCCAGCATTTAACAACTTAATAGGTTAATTATAGAGTGGGGTTTTATTAATTGAATTTCAGACAGTGAGTTCCATCAAATATTTTGGGAAAGATAACATGATTATTGAAACCCCAATACCTAATTTGCTTGGGTGTGTCCATCACTGGAAAGAAGAATGAAAGTTTTAGCAAAAAAAGAGAAGTGTTAATTTGAGCAACAACAAGCTTATTTGAGCACTCCCAAAGGGATAAATTAATGTCATGCCTTTCGAGGAAATACTTCAGGTTTATGCAATTCTGTTCTTTGATTTAATAACAAAACAAATTTAAGAACGGGATTATAGATTCCCTCCCCCCCCCCCCCCCCCCAAGTAATACTGTTTTGGAGCAAAACCTGCTTAGTGTGTTTCTGTATGTTTACACAACAAAAAATTTTTATTTTTAACCTGTCCCTTTCCTTCTCTAAAGGAAAGAGCATAGCTTCTGTCCTTACTCTTATAATGGATTATGTAGGGTTTTTTGGAATAAAGATGCACGTTTATTTCATAGGCAGTTGGTTCATCTAGGCACATTTGTATCTTGGTTGTTTTTGTGTTAAAGTTGATTCGAAAACCATTTCTTTCCTAATTAAACTGCACAGAAAGGAAGAGTGAATTTTTTTTATTGGTAAAAGCTTCACTTGAAAGGCACTAAATACTCATCCATATATTAGTCAAGTTTTGTCACCTGGGGATACTAAACTATTCTAACACTGTAATATAGCGCTGTCAGTGTCTTAACTTAGTGGTATAGAGTTATTTTTAGGTATTATTGTGGGGGAATCTGGTAACATTTCATTGGGTAAGAAGCAAAATAGATCATAATTATCAGTGCATCCATGCAAAGTTCACATGGCAAGTACTCACATTTGGAGTACTGAGTGGTACAGTTGGTAGTTCTAGAAATGTGTGCTTACTTTGCATCATTTTGATCTAATTAAAACCGTGTGGTTAGAATCACAGAATGACCGTTGTGTTATCATTGTATGTTGCATTTTTCCTTATATCTGCTAGGAAAAAGTTTGCAATCATGTTTAAGTATATATCTATATGCACACATGTAAAATTTGTGGTTTTACGTGGATTGGTGTGAAATCTGAAGTTAACAGATTTCCTTCCCACATCCAGATAGAGTTATGCACCACTCAAGTCTCCTTTGGCAGCATATTTCTCAGTTTTCGCATCAGCATAGGTACTGATTTATCTCATCAAAAGATAAGTTGCAGCAAGGAGACTTTACCTTTTGACCTGTGATAGTAATTCAAGGTGTTATAAAAAAAAAAACAACCCACAAGTTGTAGAATTTGCCAAGGTGCTCTGACAAGATATAAACTATTTTTTTTCCAAGTAATGTGAAGACAAACAAAATCAAAATACAGATGGTATTGATCTCTTTTACAGGTAAACTTTTAAGTGATTTAAGATCTAGACTTTAAGTTTGATCTGAGGTGTTACCCCTTTGAACTAACAGCCGGCTGAGAATGTTAACAGGGTGTCAGCCCAAAGCTCTACTCTAAAAATACAGGATCTGTATTTTAAATTGGAAATTTGCTGTCCAGCAGAAGGGTAGCTCTGCTTTCTCTGCCTCTGTGAAAGCCCTGGTGACTTGGGCTAGTGACTGCCCCTGGGAAAGGGCCAGGAGGGTGGGGGTCTGCAACTACAGCTGCGGGGAGATTCTCCCTGTGCCAAGCCTGACTCCTGGGCATCCGCCCTCCTGTTTGTTCCTGGCCTGTCTCGTGGCCCCACATTGTCTCTGTGATTCCCTCCTTTTGCCCACTAGCTGGGGATATCTGGCGATCTTCTTGCCAAGGATTTTCTTCCCAGTGCCCCTGTGAGGGCAGGAAATTTTTGTTAACATCAAGTATAGAGGCCCAAGTTGACAGCACATGGGGTTTAGTTGCTTGTTCCGGGTATTCACAGACAATGAGTAAAAAAATGCCCAAAGCCCTTGCTTCTGAGATCTGAATGCTTACTCGGACACAGGACCACCTTTCCTCTCTGCTGGACTGAAAACTCACTGCTCTTATCTTGAGACTAACACTTCAAAACTCAATTAAGGCGGTACTGATAGGCAGCCTTTTCTAGCTTCCAACATCAGGTAGGCTAAGTAAAAGAAAACAGCAAGACAACCCTTGTGAGTAACACCTGGCTCATCATGAAAGGGCAGTGTCATCCTTGTGTTGAATTACATCCTTTTTCTGTTTTGTGGTCTTTTATGAGAAATGACTGTCCCTCCCATTTTGTGCTGTTTGGCAGGTAAGTGTTTATAGATTCTGTGCAAGAATGATTTTCTGGCTGCTAAACTCATTTGCTTTATTGTGCATGTAAGGCACACTAATATGCCAGCAAAGGGGACCATGGTAACTTTTAGACAAAGATTAATTTGTTAAACAACAATTTAATACTTCAAATATAGAAACGTTAAGTGTATAATTCATCTTGATTCAACTCTTCAGGTACAAGTCAGCACTTCAGGTAGTTCACCTTGTTGCATCAGAAAAATAAACCCAATACTAGTCGTCTTACTCTCTTGAAAAAAAATCTACTTATGGGTGATATAGGAGTAATGAAAACCAGAAAGTATCATACGGTGTCTGTGTATTGGGTAGTCTTGTATTTTAATAGCGTGTGCTGTAAGAACATTGTGTGCCAGTTTTATAGGAATGCCTGTGGAGAGTTTACCACTTAGACATTTTCAGTAACATTTCAGCAAAAACTATGGGCGAAAAAAAATGTGGAGGCCTTTTGTTCTCTTCAAAATGCCGTCGTTGGATTTTTCCTGCTCTTGACTCCCCAGTTTAAATTAGTGCTCAGACACTTTAAAAGATGTTGAGGGATGCAAAGTGTAAATAGTTTGGTTTTTTTTTATCTTGTGCTGCTAGTTTTTGTTCAACAGCAGGACAGAATGACCCTTCTCTGAAGCTTGCAGCCTTTTCAGAATATTCTAGAGCTAGAGCTGGTTGCCATAAACATCTCTAAGAACTGGGTTACTGCAAGGCTACTAGGATACATAAATAAGTTTGTTGAGCCCAAGGGATGTGCATTTTTGTTTTATATTGGAAGAAAACTTTTTCTGTTCAAGGAGATGTTTCAGGAAAAGTCTGCACAGACTACGACAGGAAAACAAATTACACAAATTGTGTATAATGTATTTGAAGGTACACTTCTAATTAACCTCCACAGTTAATATGTTATTTCATTAGTGTAATTATTGATGTTATTGAAGAGATAACAAAGTCCTTTGATTTTATAGAAGCTGTAATAAACACTGCTCTTCTATTGGATTGTTGCCCAGATGCAGCTTCTTACCGCTTTCATTTTTGATGAACTGTGCTAAAGGAAGAAAGAAAAGAAAAGTTAATACACACTAAAATTTTCAAGTGTAAATTTATTTGACTTTTTTTATGTGACTAAAACAACTTTCTGGCTATTTCTTGTTGTAGTATCTGGTCATATTTAGTATAACTGATTTTTTTTTTCTGCAAGAACTTCAATTTCTGGGAAAAAAAAATCAAACTAAAGAATTGGCTTCTTTCTTGGCAGCTAAGATGCTGAATGGGATATGTTGATGTTACTGACTAGAAATGGATTGACAAAGAGTAGGTTGTTGCTTTAACCTTACTGCCTAGAGAAGCAAGGTACCTATTTGTTACCATCAGTTTGCATTGTAAAGACATATTTAAGTTGCAAAGTGTGAAAAAGACAAAGTAGTTGTTTATGGTCTGTTTAGGTATTCCGTAAGATGGTACTTCCAGTGCTGCTTTCATTTTGGTAAGCCTCCCATGCTAACGTACATAGCAACCTGCTGCTTTTTAAATGATGGAGGTCACAATATAAATGCCAAAATCTTGCGTGTTTTCCCTTTTTTGGTTCTCCCCCCATACCTTTGAGTCAAGGCCTTGCATTAAGTTAGAAATGAATTGCCTTTTTTTACTTAAAATTATTTCCACTCTTTTATTCTATTAAAAAACAAACTATCAAAAATACTTGTCAGAAAATCCTCAGCTGTGATAAAATTGTATGCAGTTAGCAAGTTCACTATCATGTTTTATTTTGGGGTAAACATAGAAAATCAGGCATGAATGAAACACAGGTTTCTGCCATTCGTACTTTGAGAAGTGATGTGATACACTTCACAACAGCTGTGTTTAGTTTTGTAGATATTTGGAGATACATTAAAACCTTATGGGACACATACAGATCTGTTTGTTTTCTGTCATATCCTTTCTTCCTGATCTTTCCTGTTAGCTTTTCAGGTCTCTAGCACCTGTGCAGTTAGGCAAGCATCCCTGCTAGCAATTTTAGTGTCTCTGCAGAGATTTTCACCTATACTTGCCAACTCTCTTCTATCCCCTGTTCTCTCAGCTTTTGCTAAGAGCAGGATGTATTGGATGTGATATTAAGTGCAGAATCACTTTCAAAATTGGGAGTTAATGCAATAACCCCAGGTATGTTGTCTAGTGGGGGAGATCATGCCTACAACTCCTGGTTCTAGAAACTTAAGCCACTTTTGCAGAAGGAAGAAGATATTGTGCTCCTGAATTAAAGGCTTGGAAATTGTTCTGTGTCTCAACAAAGGGAAGGGGACAGAGAACTTCAATGCACCAGTCTGTTACTTACGACTTGTATAAGATATTACTAGTAATGTCATAAAACTGATACACTTTGAGAGGTCAGAAATCCAGAAGGATAGAAGTCATAGGGTCATTATAAGTTCATCTTCAATTTTTTCCTGCTCAGATTTAGTTTAGACTAACGGGAAGAGACTAAGTTTAGAAGCTGCTTCTCCTTCCTCCAAACCAAGGCTTCAAAAAATTGTTCAAGGGAAAACATTTTGAAGTCATGATATTAAGTTGCTGTTGTATTCTCTACGTTGGAATCCTCTATGCCATTAAAATGGTGAAGAATAGAAAGACAGGGCGTCATTCCATGTTCACACAAGATCACCTGTCAGCACTCGTTTAACTCAAAGTGGGTATGTGTTGAAGCTTTCTAAACAAGTTTATGCTGACAGAGAGAAGTTGATACTTAGCATGTGATAAGTTTGAGTGGCATAGATGGTGCAGGACTAAGTCTAAAATTTTGAGACGAAAGTTCATGTCTGAAATGGGAACTCTTCCAGCAGTATTTTTACTTGTATTTGTCAACTATAACCATAGGCTCTGTCTACATTAGCATGAGCAGTATTCTGAGAAAAGAATATGAATATTCTGGCATGTATCACTAGTTCTGGGGCTAATATATGTGCTAAAGAAAAAAGTAGTATAGAAAACTCAACAGCACAAACCCCGTTATTTTCAAGGGGAAAGATCAATGCATTGCTCCTCTTTTTAAAAAGAAAACTACGAAAATGTTGAGCATTCCTGTATTTATACAGACATAACTTATCAGTGTTTATACATGGAATCCCAGGCATTAGTCACAATGTTATACAGCAGCTGCAATCTTAGTCTTATGTAGAAGTCTTGATAGTAACGTGTGATCAAATGTGTGTAGAAGAGCCCTAAGGTTATTGATTGCTCCAGTCACCCCTCCATCTGCTATCCTGTTGTTGCTTCACACCCTTCATTGCATTTGTGTATTCTGCATGGCATCTCCTTCTGGATGGAAGTGTTTGAGGGATGGGTGTGTTAATTCTTCAAAAAGAAGGATCCTAACTAAGATCCTTGATTACTGCCCTAATAGAAATAAAATGAAAATAATGAGAAGTCAACTTCTGCTGGCCTAAGATGTTGTATGAAGTAATGCATGGTTAGAAGTTTTTTAGATGGCAGCCTGGTAAAACTGATTTCTCGCTTTATTTGGAACTAGAAAAAGAAATGGCTTCATATACAAACCATTTTGAATTAAAAACACAGTGGTTTAAACTGTTTGTTACCTATGTAACTGGTACATATCTAATATTGCAGATATTGTTTTGAGGGAAGAAATGACAGCACAAATGAAACGTCCATAAATAATATGGTCAACAGTACATATTCTTATTCTGACCATAATGCAGTGTACTCTTCAGATGTGCCTAAGAGATGAGGGACGAATATGTTTTCGTATTACAAATGCTATAAGGTGTTACTTAACGCAATATGAGCTCAGATTTGCATTACAGCCTCTCAATGGGAAATCAAAATCACATCCTATTAGTGTGAAATATGATCTTCTGTTACTTTTTTTTAGCTGGTTAAACCTGCTCTTTAGCAGGATCTGTTGCACTGATGTAAACCTCATGTTTCCCCCTGGAATTCCTGAACATTATGTAGCATTAAGGTCTAATAGCATACACTGCTACTTTGCTCTTGCTGAGTACAAGACAATGTTTTTATTATGTTAACATCCATTGGACTTGCAGAGACTCTTTACAGTAAAAAGTTCACTTGGTGCAAGTGAACAGTGATGATATTCTCAATGTAACACACATTACTGGGTTCCTGTGATTGGACATAGGTCACGTTCACCCCTGGTGCAACTCTGCAGCTATGTCTGGGATGAATTTGGACCTTAATGAGCATGTGGAAAGAGGTTGCTAGCGTTCACAAGAGGCATTTAGGACTCAGAAATGTTCCATGTTATTCCAAGCTGCTAAATACTAATGGGGAGCTGCAGGGGGAGAGCGTTCAGATTGCCGTTCAACAAAATGTAGCTTGGGTTATTTTTCCTATGTTTTTCTTCTTTACCTACCAACAGTTAACAGGAAACACTAATCATGATTTGTAAATTGCTGGCTAAAGTTAAAGCTTCTAAAATGTCTACTGTAAACTCTGGTGGCTGCTGCTGCTGCAAAAGTTAGTACTGCGTAGATTTTCCTCTAAAGAGTCCTTTCCTGATAGCTTTCATTTTTATTTAGGTAATGACGAAGCTGGAAAATCACACTTTCTCTACCAAACTCCTTTACTGTTTATGCTAACATTTTTTGCTCTGTGTTCCGAATAAAGGCAAATACAATCTGGCTATTCTAAAATTTTTGTGCTTACCTGTGTCATTGGTGAAATGCACACAGAATGAGAAATACTCTTAAATGATTCAACAGAGCCACCATGTTTGCTAGTGTTCTAAAAGCACACTGCAACATCTTTCTCTGGGTAAAGGGCTGTGCTGAGATCTGATGAAATTGTGAGTCCATGATGTTTTGCATTTTAAGCCAGCAGCTTGAATGTTTATTTTCTGGTGAATTTATTTAAGATATCATTTTTTTATTATGCTTTTTTCTGCGAATTAAAAGCGTACATCTGAATAGGTAGCCCAGCTCAGCTAATGTCTTGTATTCTGTGAAGCTGTAGGTAAAGTAATGGTATATTTGAGCCTGTTAGAGGCAGGGTAATTTAAATTAAATTATGTCTATATAATGTATACTTTGAATTAAATTATGTTTGGGCAGAGACTGAATGCTTAAGTTTCATATTAGTAGCAGCTGAACAAGCCTTATGTTGACCCTTTGCACAGGGATGAACTTTGCCTAAGGAAAAAAGGATAGTAAAATGTCACAGAAGTGTCTCGTATTCTGCCTACATTAACTTCACATGGAATGTAGAATCAGAATATGTTCAATCTGTTCTCTGAGGAGGAGGAAAGGAAAAGGTGCTGAAAGAGTGAAATGAGATTATAAAACAGATATCAGTGCTAAAATGGGAATGTGACCTTATTCTTTTTGCTAAAGATGTATATAAACGCTAAGCAGCAAACAGGTTTAAAATGCTTATTTCTGTTATATGCAAGCAGAATATTTGATAATTAAAGTGGCCAGCCCAGCCCAAACCATGACATGACGAAAGCAAAATGGGTGGTGGACACTGGACAGGCCTGATAAAAGCCAGTGCTCATTCCCAGTGACATGATGAAGACATGCAATCGCTTAAGCCAGACAATAAAGAGACATTATGACTGTCTTCTATACATGACACCTGGTGTTGCCCTCAATGTCTGTAGTGGTTTTGGTACTTGCAGATTGATTTGTCTTAACTTGCCCTCTTTCCTCTATAACTTCTATCTTGTCCCTATCATCCATGTAAAGCACATCCTTATCCATATTTAAGTTAGTATCTTGATTATTTTCTATGTATTATCATAATTTGTTTTAATTGTATTGTTGGCATGAAAAGAATATCCATTCAACCAGGAATACCCAACTTGACGTAAAAGCTACAAAAACTCATTAATCTTTTCAGTTATTTTTAAAGCAAGCACCAGAAGGAACTACAATCGATACCAAAGGTCACGTCACATTAAAAATATTCCAATGAGCTTAAAAATTCAGGCATTTAGCTATTACGCAGTTATTGCTGATAAAACACTGGACAGAAGTCCTTACATAAATTTGCATGAGCAGCTTGCCATGCTCCTCTGGTATTGATAAGATGTTCGAGATGCACAAATTATTAGACAAATACCAACAGAATGTAACAAATAGGGAGATAGCAGTGCTCATTAATACACTTCTAATGTGTAGTACTATTGAAATAAACCTCTGCAGATCAATACTGTAACTGTTCAGTAGAGACATCTTTGAAACAAGTAATTAAACAACGTCACTGGCATAAATAATAATAAAGATGTTGTGAACAGAAAGATTAGGCAAGGGAAAGTTGCTGTAAGATGCTACTGGGCTTGTAGCAGCATGAAAATTCTGTTTTCTCTTTAGAAATCTAAGCTAAGTGCATCCTGTAATGCCTTGGCATTTTTTCTCTTTAACTTGCCTCCTTTCCCCAAATGTGCAAAACAAATGAAATGTTTTTACAGTTATGGCAAAATGCAAAAGGACCTTTCAGGAGGGTGGAGAGAGTATATTAAAAACATGATTTAATCATTGATTTAAAAAACTGTGCCTGATCTTGCACTGTTTCATGTTGCACTTGTGCTGAGCTCCATTTCAGTTGTGCGTTGCGGGTGCAGATCCCAGGTTTATCCATTGCCATGCGTCCAGGCAGCAGCATCAGAGCTCAAACTCATAAGTTTGGGGAAGAAATAGTATTAGCTTCTATTTCTTATGCTTGAAAGTGATTGTTTACCAGTAGTAATCCCAGTGGTAGCCCACAAGCCTTTTGGGGAAGAATAGTTAGTAATTGAACATTGGATTGGTATAAAATAAAATTCCATCGAAGAGGTAAGTTTCTCTAGTTAATGGCTGTATTAATTTTTCAAAATGTTCATAACTGTGTAACCTATGTCTTTCTCTTGTAGTTACATTTCAGAAAGTGATTAACTAAACTGGCTGGGATCTTGCATTGTTAAGCTTCAAGAATTGTGGGAGTATTAGCATTTTTCCTTGTACAAATATAAATTAGGTGTTGAATGCAGTTGTCCCTCCAGAGTAATTAGGTTTTTGCTATGAAAACTTCAGTGCAATCAGGAATGTCCAATAACTGAAGGCTAGGTTCTTTCAAAATAACTTAAAGGTAAAGATGGACATTCTAGGTAGGTTTTGCCCTTTTCTATTTTTTCTGTAGTTAGGAGGTAGAAAGAATTTAGTACCTTTTATTGTATGCATTTGGGCACTTGAATGGATTTTTATTGCTGGTGTTTGAGCTACCATTCAGTTCTTACTTGATATTGTTGGATAAAATATTTAAAATTTATTACCACTTGACATGAGGAAAATTTGTTGGTTACACAACTGGTTCACTGCTAGGAAAGGTGTGGGGTTTTTTTTTTACCTTAGGGTAGCTATCATGCATTAGACTTGGAATAAGTCAAAGCTCAGACAGGATATCGCATGTTACTTGCACTGCAACATAAACAGATGAGGTCATCTACAGGTGTGGAGCAGAGTGAAGACAAGGTCTGTAACAAGTTTTGTTGACCAGAGGGCAGTGAGACACGCACAGTGAAGATGATACACCAAAGTGTAGGGAGCAAAAGGAGGAGAAACAAAGCAAGGGAGACCGATACTGATACACTTCTAGGGATCAGATGACAGCAATAATGATGAAAGTGATGATTTTTATTCATATTAATTAGCTATGCATGGCGGGGGGGAGGGAAGATCAGTAAGCAGTCCACCTCTTTCAAAAGGTATGTTAAGATATAGGGCATCAGAATAAGGGAAATTCTCTTCTGTCTTGAGAACACTTCCCTTTAAGAAAGCTCCTAAGATTCCTGACAGCAGAGTAGAGCTTGAAAGTAGGACCTGAATAAACTTAAAAAGTGGAATCTTATCAATGGGCATATGATAGGAATTGAAGGTGTCTTTTAGAAAAAATAATCTTCATGAACTTTAAATTGATTGCAAGACTATAGGGACTGCGGATAGTGATTCATGATTTTGTTGTACCTGCACTTGGCAGTTGCATTCTTGCACAAAAGATGCTAGTTATTTTTATTAAAGTTTATATGGGTAGTTCAGTTTGGAGATGTTCAGCTGAGACTATATGCTTGAACATATTATCTTTTTGGTCTTAATATCTGCAAGCAGGTAGAAAGAAACATAGAGTAAAGCAGCGGTGTGAGAGTGTTGCACTATATGGCAGCATCAGACTACTTAAACTCAGCCCCTTCAGCTCTTCTTGTGTCCCTGCTGTGTATTGCTGTCCCAGATCTTGCATGATCTTGAGAGAAAAACCAACCATACACTAAAATGCAGCAGCAGCCTTTACAAATTCTTTTCCTGTTTGGTAGAAGTTTTCAAACAAAGCTCACAGCTTCACCTTATTCTGCTTTTCAGAATGCCACTTTTAAAAAAAAGTTACATTTGCTTGTTTCCTAATTTCCACAGTCAGCATTTGCAAATAGTGTAACTCAATGTTAACTCTTGTTACTAAAGAAAAAAAGCATTGGAGATTTCATTGGAAGAACAGGCTTTTGCAGCCCTATATACGGAAACTGTCTTGGGGCCAGTTTAAGGCTTAGACCATATAGGCCCTAAGCTCTAGGAACACTAATCTTAAAAATTTAGCTTTTCTTTAAAATGTCTTTTAAAAATTTCTTTAAAGTCTTTCTTGTTATTCCTGGTTGTTGAAGAAACCTTTAAAAATATCACTCACTGTGCAGTGGTGAAATCTCTTTGGGTTTTTAAGGCAACATGACCACAAAAATTGGTGCTGATGGGTCTGATACGCTGCATACATCTGTGATTGCAGGGCACCCAGCCCTTGGCATTGGCTGACATAACTGAATTTTTATAACAGTGAGAAATTGGGTGTATATCAGTCTCTGTTCTGACTAAATCAGCTGTTCCAAGAACTATGCGTGAGGAAGGCATGATTTGTTGTACTTGCTACTTCACTTTGTTTTAATCCTGGCTCAGTTAGGTTTCTGACATGGAGCGCGAGCCACAGTGCAGTCTAGAATTGCACCCTGTGAAAAATAGACAACAGCACGGTCCTGTAATCCTACAGAGTCTTATATTCTGCTAGGTTATCTTCCAAGAAGTAGGGTATGTTAACTTGGAAATGTGGTGAGCATTCTAACAGTTGTCTCTCTTCCTGGTATTAAAGCTGGTTTTTAGTACCTTTTCACAGCACTGTATTATTTGACATGTTCAAATAGAAACTGCTTTACTTTCAAGCTTCTTCTCTCCAAGACATGGTGAGATTCATATATAACTCTTCCATTTTACTTTATGTTACTGCATGCTCAATACAGGTGAATGATTGGATTTGCCAGTCTCAGTGATGCTTGTTTCTTCTCTATCCTAGAAATAGACTACAGACCAAAAGGCACATACTCAGTTCTGCCAGACCTTCAGGGCAGCTTCTGTGGTGTTTAATAGCAGAAAATGAAAATGCTTTACTTAACTTGGATGGGCACATACTACGGGGATTAGAGATAAATCAGTACCTGAAAAAATGTATTCATTCTTACTATTGGAAATAATGATTTTGATACCAGAAGTGCCTTTTTTTGACAACAGAAATTCTCAACAACTGGGTTAGGTTAGACATCTTGCTTTTTAAATGGCTAAAGTTAAATGAGCTGTGTCTCGCCCTAAGTGCCCGACTTATTGCAGCTCTGGGTAGACACTTTCTTTTAAATGCCATATTTGGAAATGAAGACTAAGGCTTCCACAAGGTACTCTTGAAAGCATTTTTCTCTGTTAATATTAAACACAGCTCATCCTGAATTAGCCTTCTGAACCTGCTCCTACACAGTGCTTCAGAACTACTTCTAATTTTTTGTTCCTAGAGCATGTTGTTGTTACTCCTCTCACAGGACATACATTATATAAGTTTTTGTTGTATGCTATACTGGCTTTACAAAGAAGCAGCACTTACACAGATGCTACTTACTGCCTGGTAGAGCACACATGCAAATGTGTATATATTTGAAAACTAATAGTCAAAAGTTTCTCTGCTGAGGTGCATGTGATTTTAAAATTCATGGCAAATTATCTGCATAGAATTTGGTGAACAGAGTTGGATTCCTTCTTTCACAAACCCTTTTCTGTGTTGTATATCTTACTTACCTGGTATGTGTTTAACCAGGATGGCTGCTTTATTGGGACATCTCCCAGGAAACCAATTTAGCCTAATGATAGTGAATGACAATGACTGCTATTTAATTGGGACATTATTAGCCAAAATACAGCTTATATGAAAGGTAGTTGGCCGGTGGCGGTGAGGTTAAGCAGTGTTTAACCAGGTGTTAAATAGACCTACAGGCCTAAGCTCTCCTCTCTGAAGAGGAAGTAGCTGGATTTATCTAATATATTAAAAAACTTGAAGTGGGTATTATTTCTCCTTGTTACGCTGTTAATATAGGACAGCATAATGCATGTGTTCATTTTTTTAAAAAGTAGATATTAAGTGGACCAGCTGTACATCCTTAGGACAACCTGCAGCCTGAAAATGGCCTGCACTGCACAGTGGCTTTGAGTGCCCATCGCTTTTTGGCTTTTCCGCCGTGGCTCTTGGCATCGTGTTAGGGAGGACAAATTTTAACACGTGCTTGCACCCTAGGGAAGCCAGTTCTGGCTGCTTCTGTACTTGATTGAGGAATCAATCCAGATTCAAGCTGGTTCTGTACTTGAAGGAGGAATGCACAAATTGAGAGAGTTGCAGACTGCAACTGGATGATTCAGATAGCGGCACTGTCTTAAACAAGTGTCTGGGGGGTTGCTAGAAGCACAACAGGAACGGGACACAGCCCCTGAGACAGCATACAAACTTAGTTTGGGATTTAGTGCTTATTAATAAGTGTAGAAGATCTAAATGAAGTGTACTGTTTTCTGGTTGAATATATTCCATGTTTAACTCTGTAAAATAGATAGGAGTCCTCTACGTTATCTCCAGTGGCTCTGTCACCTAGAAGACTGGGCCTGTGCTAGAAGAATCTTGATGCCTACCTCCATTAACATCAGCTTAACCATTCTTTGTTCTAGTTTTCCAGCTGTAATTTTCTAACAACATAGTTCTCATCTTTTGCTTTCTTTTCCACTTGAATTCCTACGCTATCCCCACAACGGAGCAATAAAGGCACATTTCTTTTGCTTCATTCATATTTTGACCTTAAGATCTTTAATTCTTAAATTCAGTTTCTGAAGCAGTTCTTACTTAAGCGTTAACATTGGATCATACTAACATTTCTACCCCATTAAATTGAGCACTTTTATTAAGAAAATAGTGTCATTAGTGGAACATGTATTTCGTTCCTTCTTCCTCTGCTGGTGCCTGTATGTGGTTTAGGTGTGTTGTCCACTTGCATCTCTCCAGCCTGTCCTCCTGGGGCAGGGTGCCTTGCCCCCTTCTGGCCCTCCTGGCCTACAGGAGGGCTTCACAGGGCAAGAAACAGCCCTCCACATTGGAAAAACACATTGGGCAGCAGCTCACCATGGCAGTCGCCCACAGGAAATGTCTGTGATGCACTATAACCAGAGTGTGTGTTGTCCCATGTGCCCAGGTGTTCTGCAGAGCCTTCTGAAGGGGGCATCTGTTTCAGGATTATCCACAACTGCAAAGGACTAGGCTGTAACATAGCAGGTCTTTTCCAGTCCTATGTTTCTATGAAAATTCAGCCAAGTTATACAGTAGCTAAGAAAAATGTGGGGTTCCCATGGTCTGAACTCACCTGTTTCCCCTCTGGAGGAACTTTGGTGCAGCCTTTTGCAATCAGCAAGTCACTCTTGCAGGAAATGGTGAGTCTGTTATTTCTGACACTTTCAGAAACTGAATCTTGGAGACAGGCTGATTACAATTAACTTCATGCGTGCAGTTTTAAAAATATATGATAGGGTATAATTAACAGTGAAACATATATATTCCATTTGATAAATGGACCACTCGGTGGATAAAGAACTGGTTGGACGGTCGCACTCAAAGAGTTGCGGTCAATGGCTCGGTGTCCAAGTGGAGAGCAGTGACGAGTGGCGTTCTTCAGGGGTCAGTACTGGGGCCTGTACTATTCAATATCTTTGTCAGCAACATGGACAGTGAGGTAGAGTGCACCCTCAGCAAGTTTGCTGATGATACCAAGCTGTTTGGCGAGGCAGACACGCTGGAGGGGAGGGATGCCATCCAGAGGGACCTGGACAGGCTGGAGAGGTGGGCCCATGCCAACCTCATGCAGTTCAACAAGGCCAAGTGCAAGGTCCTACATCTGGGTCGGGGCAATCCCAAGCACAAATACAGGCTCGGCGGGGAATGGCTGCAGAGCAGCCCTGTGGAGAAGGACCTGGGGGTGATGATTGATGAGAAGCTCGACATGAGCCAGCAATGTGCGATTGCAGCCCAGAAGGCCAACCGTATCCTGGGCTGCATCAAAAGAAGTGTGGCCAGCAGGTCAAGGGAGGTGATTCTGCCCCTCTACTCCGCTCTCGTGAGACCCCACCTGGAGTACTGCATCCAGCTGTGGAATCCCCAACATAAGAAGGACATGGACCTGCTGGAGCGCGTCCAGAGGAGAGCCACGAGGATGATCCGAGGGCTGGAGCACCTCTCCTATGAGGAGAGGCTGAGAGAGTTGGGGCTGTTCAGCCTGGAGAAGAGAAGGTTCCGGGGAGATCTTATTGCAGCTTTCCAGTACCTAAAGGGGGCCTACAGGAGAGCTGGGGAAGGACTTTTTACACGGGGATGTAGTGATAGGACGAGGGGGGATGGCTTTAAGCTGGAAGAGGGCAGGTTTAGATTAAACATTAGGAAGAAGTTTTTTACTTTAAGGGTGGTAAGGCACTGGCACAGGTTGCCCAGAGAGGTTGTTGAAGCCCTATCCCTGGAGGTGTTCAAGGCCAGGCTGGACGTGGCCTTGGGCAACCTGGTCTAGTGGGAGGTGTCCCTGCCTATGGCAGGGGGGTTGGAACTCGATGATCTTCAAGGTCCCTTCCAACCTAAACCATTCTATGATTCTAATATCCAGTTCTTCTGTTCAAGAAAAATTTCCCATTGTAGAGCTCATTTGCAAGGTCTGTCTTCCTAGAAAACTGAGAAGATGGCATAGAAATTTTTTTATAGCAAACCCACGAACTTAAAGTTCCAAGTTAAAAATGTTTTTCTGGGGTTTGTTTAGAAAACAAAGCACAACACCTATGCAAAGTTAACTTATGAAGTCCAGAAGGTACAAAAACTAAATCTGTGTGAACTTTCACACCAGGTGACCACTTAATTTTAACAAAAAGCCAGATGAAGCCCTATTTTCAGTTCTTTTAGAAAGCAACCCTAATTACAGGGCTCCTACAAGGTGCCTTAGTTAATACAGAGTTGAGTTTACAAGCTTCAGTACTTTGATTTTTACTGTTTTCTAATGGCAAACAGAATTTGGTCCTGCTTTGGTCCATCGCATTGGTCTGTCAGAATAGTCATTTCCTATTTAATTGATGGATACAATAAATATAATTGAGATGATTTTTTTGCTATTTACTTTCTAAAATAATGGCATTACCATTGGAATAAAATAATACTCAAGAAGTGCGAGTGGGTAAGGGTTTGGTCCTAAAGTACTTGTTATAACACAAGATAGTATCTGAGGAAAGAGAGCATAACTATAAAGCTCTATCCCCAACGGTTAGATAAAGTGATAGAGAGAACTAACACTTAAGGGCTAATAGCAGGAGGGAACATGCTTGACACAAAACATATATCTATAACATTGTAGCCATTGCATTGCTTAACCCATATCTATAACCTTGGCCATCATGTAAGACGTTTAATCAGGAAATAGCAGAGAAGACCAGAACAGCCATGGCCGGCCTTGCTAAAGAAACTTGCTGGAACTGACCTTGCGGTTGTGGAGTCTGATAAAAGACTGAGCTTATGCAGGAATAAAGAGTCACTTGCAGTGATGAAGAAGAGAGGGTTTGCCTTCATCCTCTCGACCCTCAACGACCACCACCAGAAGAAACCGCGCATGCTCGGTGGGGAGGAAATCACGGAAATGGCTCATTTGCATACGAAGCGGGATAGATAGTTAATATGTATAGGCGTATTGCAAAACCTTATGAATATGTAACACTTTGCATAAATATGATACGAGCTGCCGCGTTAGGCGCGCACGAATTTGGTGGGATGACCCCCCGTGCTGCCCAGCGCTGAATAAAGCATACCTACTTTACAACCTTGCGGTTGTGGAGTCTGATTTCCGCACGTCAAAAGAGTGCTTAAATGTAAAAGCAAGTCTCAAGATCACTTCATGATTTTTGTATAGGACCTTAGTATTTGAATTGTGTGTGCTTGTATACAAAAATGGTTATCTAGTTCCTGAAGTTCTGATTGTGCTGCTCTACTGTTGCAGTTCTTCCATTTTTATAAATGAATTAAAGATTTATCAGACCAGCAGCAGACTGAAAGATTTAGTTATTCAGGGCCTTTCCCTCAGCAGTAGGAGAGATGAGTATTGCTTATGTGGATGTGTCCCAGTGCAAAGGTGGGTGAAAATACCATAAAGGAAGAACGAGATGAACTTGAGGACTGTAATAATGGCAATGAAATTGTAATTCGGTTGTATAAAATGCAAATTCATGCCCTTTGAAAGTAACAATAGGGATTTCTGCTCTAAGTGTGAAGCTCATCAGCTGAAAGTGGCTGAGGGAGGAGAGGACTTTGTGTACTCTTTCACAGAATGACTATCAGGTGCTAATGAGACAGAGCCATAAGAGAAGTGTGATCCTTCCAGATGCATCAAAAGATGTTTTTTCCCCAACTGAGAAAAGGAAATATTAATGCTATTGTGCAAAGTACTGTAGTGACACTCCTCAGAAAAGCTGACTGCAATTCTGGTTACCCAGAATTGTTTCAAAAGATGAGTTCAAATGGGAAGAGATAAAGAAAAGGTTTAGTAGCATGAATGGGGGGCTTGTCATGGAAAAGAGAGTAAAACGGTGTAACTGTTAGACCTCTGATGCACTTGTAGAAAGCGATTGCTTTTCCAGCTTTTATTTTGCTCTGCTGGGAAGAAAAAGAGCTATTTAAATTCAGAACAAATGCGTGTTCTGGTAAAGGATAGATGTTTGGCTGAGAAGTAACTTAATTAAGAGGTTCTCCAGCAGCTTTCCAGTAATTGCAGTGGGGGTCTACGGACTCTAATTGGTTTTAAAAATGGAGCTGGATCAGTTTGTTAGTATAATAAGGTGAGGTGGCTGTGGTCATAAAGACAAGGTGATACTAGAGCTATGGGATGCTTCAGCAGGAATGAGTATTCGGTGAGTCCTAATGTCCTCGAGGGTGGTAACTCCACAGGGAAAGGGACCTGACTGCACACCCTTGTTCTCCAACAGCTGGGCCTCTCAGTACAGCAGAGGTGTCCTGAGAGCCACCAGTCACACAGAAAAGCAATCCCACTCCTCTCCTCTGGCTGTCTTGCTTCTGTAGAGGCTTGTGTAGTCCCCCAGTAAGCTCCATTTTAGGTGCTAAACTGGGCAATATTTAAGACTGCAAAACAGTATGATTGGGAGAGTATTTTCTACACGAGTGATTCACACCTGTGAATCCTCTCATAATGGAGAAAAGCGTTGTTGATGCAGAGGGTGCATGTTAGAGTATGTAGTGAGGAGGGAGACAGGCCTGAGCCATTAGGCCATCCTTACTTCAGCATTTTCAGTTTAAAAGGTGCTTTTAATTCTATTTTACAAGCTTCCTAGGAAAATATCAAGCTGAAGTACCTCTACTTCTTCCCATGCCCCTTTCCCCATTCAGACATTTTTCTTCTAACAGTAGCAACTAAAGCTTAAAATTCAAGGACAGAGCCCAAAGCTGTTAATGCTGGCCCAGGAAAGGGACATGGTTTAACACATGCTCCTGCTTTAGTGTTTCTTGATGGCTACTACACTCGTAGAGGGTGGCCACTGTGAATCTGACTCTGCAGTATTCTTTGCAAAGATTAATTTTTAACCAATTCTGATTATTTTTAAATACTTCTTAAAGTATTGTAGAGTGATGTTTTCAATATCTTAACTATTGCATTAAATTTAGGTTGTTTATTTGCAACTGTGATCACAAAAGTGAGGTATTAGATTTTATGGATTCTCATACACAGCTTCTACTAGTTGAGCAGAAGTGCCAGTAATGTAACTTGCAAGAACAGCAATAAAGAAATCTTTCCAAACATCCCCATATATTAAGAAGTGTGTGCCAGGTTTTGAGCAAGAAAGGGAATAAGTGCAAACTGCGGAGTTGACCATGAAAGGTACTGAATACCTCCTGATAGGTAATCATTTAGCAGTTCTCAGGAGAATATTGGCAACTTATGGGAGTGCAGTCAGAGACAAGGAAAGAAATAGAAACATAATTTTGTGGTCAATAAAGATGGTGTGTTTATTCATAATTACAGGAAGACCTAGAAATGGGCTAAACAAGAAAACACATGAACAAGCAGGCTAAATGGAAGGAACTAATCCAGTAACTATTTATTGAACTATGAGCATGACAGATTAAGGGCTTGGAAAAACTCAAATTATTTTGGTTTCAGGGTAGTGTTAGGCAATGTTTCAGGTTTAACTTAGAAATTTTTCTCAAATACTTTTTTTTATCTTATCTCATGGAAAGTCCTTCTTATTGCAAGTATGTTTGGGTGTATAATAAATGTGTATATTCTATTTATATAATATGTATGAAGTTAAATATAGAACATGTGTTACATGTATAAATTACATAATAACAAGAGAGCTGCATACTTACAGATGTTGTTGTACATGCTGGTGGCTGGTTTGGACCAGAGGGCATTTGCAACAGTCTCCTTAGAGCTATTCCTCTGCCCAAGATTGCCCTTGCTCAGGTAACACACACATACTACTCTCTTGCCATGCCTCCCTGTTTCACTGTTGTGGGACCCATAGTAATGGGTTTGTAGCTAGTACAGGGTCCACTGATGCCTTCTCCCCAACTTTCAGCTATCTTCCAGCAAGGCCTCCTATTGCAAACCTGAAAGATGAATAATGAAAGGTGTTGAGGAACACGGATATAGTTGGTGCTACTGCAAGCAGCAGCGCTATGGCAAAGGGCCTCCATTTTCCATGCTCTTGTCTCTGTTCTCTGGACAGCAGTGACTCAGGAGGAGAAAAATAGTGGAGGCTTGCAGTATCAAAGCACACACCTGTATCGCTCCAAGGTGAGCCTTCTAGAAGAAAAGTTATGAAAAGGGACCAACCACTAGATGGAGACATGTACATGTAGACTGTACAGGTATAGTGTACTGTAATGTTTCTAAACTGCTCCAGTAAGACTGATATATAATGTTGTCCTGGTTATAGCAAAAAGCAATAGAAAAATACATAAAATTATGTGCTTAGATGCACTTGTTCTTTCTTATTGGATGGTAAAGTTCAGTAACTTAGTGATATGCGTATTGTGTAGTACAGGAGCTGGCGCAGTGATAAGTATTAAGTCAAATATAATGAAAAGCCTAAGGCAGATAACTAATGCAGTGTCATTTTGGTAAATGTTCTCATTTTCTTTTAATAACAGAAGTAAGCTCTGGGTGGAGGTGGTTTTTTGGAGGTGGGAACATGGTCAGCTTTATTTACAATGCAATTAGCAGTATGGCACACCATAGTAACATAACACTTTATAGACTTTGTAAACATTATGATTACAGGAACACTTAAGGTATCAAAGTCAAGCACCCAAAAGTTAGGAAATACAAGAATTAAGGCTTGCGTATTAAGAAAAAGGAACGAGTTGCGGGCTTGTTGGTTGCAGCACTGTGGCGTGGTCTCTAACTGCAGTGTTGCCATTAATCTATGGTGTCTTTGTGTTATTCAGTGTACGACTGGGAAATGCTCACAGAGTGAACAGCCTTCAATATTTTATCTCACCCTAATTGTGCACAGTGTGGCCCCAGCCAGCTCTACTGCACAGGCACGTGAAATCTTCAGAAATCTTTTTGCCTTTATGCATCCTCTGTGAAATGAACGCATGGCATTATCCCCATGTTATAGACAGATGCGAGAAACCCAAGGAGAAGTATCTGCTGAACACAAGTACCCAATATGTCTTTATTTTTCAGACAAATAAGAGCCATGGCAATATTTCTATCTATGACTGTGTTCACATACTTCAGTTGCAAGTCATCCCTCCAATACCCTGGATCCCTCATACCAAGTATTTCAAGCACTACATCAGATAAGGTAGAAATTCTGTGAAATGCATCTTCTTGCATCGTGTGACACTGACTTATCCTACCTACTGGTCAAGTTAATTTCCTATTTTCTTTCTTGCCCTTGACAGCCTCAGTTTTGTGAAAACAATGACACCTTATCTTTCACAGAATTTTGTTGCAAGCTGATTAACTCAGTATAGCAGTTATCTTTTCCTAGAAGACAAGACACTATAGAAATGAGAGTTACATCTGCTTGCCAACTACCTTATATGTCCCAAAATGGATATTACTTGGTTTGAAGTGAGAAAGGTTATAATGTCCGGTGTTGCTCTCTAAAATGCAAATATGGGAAGCTCTAGAGGGAGGAAAATTGGAGGATATAGCTGCCTGCCCTGAAGGAGAAATTAGGGGAGAGCAAAAGAAATTTCTCAAATGTATCCATCATGTACTAGCAATAAGTGTTACCTGAAAAAATTGGAAATTGCTAAGGGAGAGTAATTTGGCTGAATATATTGATTAGGGAGCTAGGAAAGTAATAGTGGAAGGAGGCAAAAGAAAAATCCTGAATTACCTTTAAAAAGAGTAAACTGACTAATTTAAGGCTTTGAGTTGAAAGTGAAGAATTGAAAGCGAGCTACTGAATCTAACATGGGCTCATGTCTTATCTTATAAAAATAATGGAAATAGCATTACAAAGACTGCAAATTCTAATAACAGGCATGTTTGTCTCCTTCAAAAGAGTACATTTTGTGTAATGCAATCATCTGTTTTAGAGAGCTCACTGAGACACCCTACCTCGTTACTTTGTTTTCTGAACTCTCTGATTTTATTGTGAAAGAATAAGACTGATTCTTCTATGAGTCTTCCTCATTAGAGATTGCTCGGATGTTCCCTTTTGCAAATGGTGCCAAACTGGAGGTGTTTCTGGTGAAAGGAGGAGTAAAGTTTTGACGGGTAGCTTTTGTGCATGCCTGCCTGGCTTTCTTTTTATGAAGATTTTGTATTTCTAAGGTTACCCCTAACATATGTTTTCTTTCTGTCACTGTGACAAATGTGTTCTAATAGTTCTTGATTTTTTCTGTTTTGTATAAGTATCATTCTCCATTTATTTCAGGGAGGAACTTCTCTTGAAGGGAGAATGCTTTTTTGAAAGAGGCGTTTCTTATCATGGTTCAGTTAATTGACTTTTCTCGTATTGCTTCCAGTTCAGCCGATTGCAGTAGTTTGCAATTACAAACGGTTTTATATGGCTTCTTCCATATAGTATATTGAAAAATGTTTTATTATCATTTATACAAAAATAGATAATGAATTCAAAGGCAGGTGCACAGTTTATGCAAAGCAATTACATGCTTTCTTTGAAATGGAGCACCTGAACATGGCAAAGTGAATGAGGTTGACAGAGTTTGTGATATACTGAGTTTGAAGGAGTTCATAGTGTTTTGGAGTGAAGGTTAGAGTTTGGGACAAACTGAAGCTTATTATTTGCTTAATTGTGGAAATAGTAATGAAATTACATATAAAGCTTAGATTTCTGGTCTTAGCAACTGCAATCGAAAGGTATATTTTCCTATACTATGTAATGTGTGGACCTTACATCTATAAATCTCAACCCACCTGCAAAGGAGACTGAGTTAAAGTATGCTGCTCTCCAGCTGTACAAAAAGCCCATGTGCACTCAGCATGTGTTGGCATGAATCTCTGCCTTCTAGGAAGTAGCTTAACTATTGCCCCAAAATATCAGGACATTTTTTCAAGGGAAGCCAAGTGTATAGTAAAGTTGATAGTGCTGGCAAATAGATTTGCTCGTGATGCTTACTGCTGTCCAGGTGTGGTGCCCCTGTCGCAAAAAGGGGCAGTAAGGTCAGTAAACCATGTAATGGCATAGAAATGCAGTAGGAAAAAAACCTGCAGAACTTTACTGGTAATGAACAAACTCTGAAAGATCCCGAGTTCTGGTTTGCCTATGTCAGAAATGTGGCTTCTGGTTTTGCCTCCTTCCCCCCCCCGCCCTTTCCCCCTAATCTCTTACACTGAAAAGAATAAAAATTTAGGGAATTACTCTCCCATCGGGACAACGTGATAAGATACTGCCATCTACAGGTGACGCATCTTCTCTTGAACTTGTACCATGCACAGAAATCTGTGGAATGGTGTGTAGAACCCCGGTATTTCAGACCCTTTCTTTTGAACTCTCAGAAAGTATACTTGTTAAAGAGAGTCCATGGGGGTTGCATGTAGCTGCAGGGTACATAGCAAAAAATTTTATTCTGTTTGCATGGTGTCTGAGTAGAGGTATTTTGGACAGTACTGAGAATTTAAGTTCATGTCTGAACATATTTATGCATGTGAAAATCTTTGCACCCTGAAGAGTCCCTCTGAAGTCCAGAGGGCTCGTCGTGAGCAGAAAAGCTAATAGTGTATTCAGTGTCTACTCATTGATGCTCTTAGGATCATACGACAAGAAAGCAGAATTCTGATGCATTATTTGACTATTAAGCTTTGAATATGACCAGTATGGTTTAATAATAGCTTAAAGTTAACCATCGTATTGAATGCTTCTATGATTTTTATCAATTCAATGGATGAACAAAAAAGCAGGATGCTAGAAGAGCAGTACTGCTTAAGTTAGCATTAGCCTAAAGATTTTTTAAACCATTTTAATATCACAGTTTCTATGGCTATTCAAATGCCCTCAGTTTTAAGGTATTTGTTCGCTCAAAGGATTTGAGGGAGGATTTGAAGCCATTAACTCTATATTGGACTTTGTTTCAGGCCTAATTGATTGTTAAGGGATATTACAGGATAGTCATGCTCTGGGAAGTAATGTGGTAGAAATAATCCTCTCTGAAGAATTGTATGGTTTGATGTACACTGCTGAAGCAGGAAATGGTGACCTTTTATTAAAGAGATAAAAAGCCTGAAAAATAAGTTTAACTTGTATGGATTTATTTTGGAAGCAGGATCAAGTATCAGCATAAACTGCTTTTGGGTGTGTATCTCAAGTGCAGAACAACTTCTTGATTAGCTATTGTTAATACTGTTATAAATCAGAAGAGGAAATCTGAACACTGAGTAGTGAAGAGGAAGAGATAGTGGGGGTATTGGTGTCCCAGTTCAAGAAGGCATTTAAATTCTTACCATCAAGTAAGTCCTTATGTCTGACTTCAGCAAAATGCTTTTCTGAATTGTGGCATGCATAGGAAATACTTTTGACTGCATACATAAAGCTACCGGAGTAGTATGCAGATCATTCTAAACATATGGCAATTAATGTCTTATTGAAGTACACCATCCTGCATTCCACTATACGTAGCCATCTCTCTTGTCTCTCTCATTCTCTTTTCTCTTTCTCTGTTTTTCTTTATTATAATGGTTAGTCTTTCGCTGCTTTTTCATTCTGAAACTCTTGGAAAAGCTAACTTGATACCAGGGGTCTTCTTGACCAGATACTTTGACCGGAAATGCTGTTGTCTTCTGCCTCATTAGATTTTTGTATTGTTTCATCACTGGTTACTTGAACCCTTGTTAGACATGGGGCTTTGGGAAGAAGCTCATTGTTCATGATTTCAGCATTCTTCACGTCCAGTGGAAATACAGAATCTTAGAGTAACTCCAGTTTACATTCAGTCAATGACTTTAATCTTCTGGAATTTTTATGCTCTTTCAGATCTATTAAATGAACTGAATTAATTGGTGAGACAAGTCCGTAGCATTCAGTCCAATGCTCCTCATCAGAGTTTGAAACTGGCGAAATCCTGAGTTCTTGAACTCTGCTGAAACCCGCTCATCCCCAGGCAGCGAGAGGCACATGGCTAACAAGGTGCACCAAAGCCAACCCAAGGCAAGGGGAGGCAGAGAATGGTGAGGCCCTATAAAGGTGTAGGAGAGAGGGGCAGAGGTCAGTATGGTGGAAGGAGAAGAAAGATTACCTGATACGTTGGCAAGCAAAGAAGGGAGAGACAGTCTGGAAAGGTGGAGAGGGAAGCTGAAGGAATGAGGACTTGGGAAGGGGTACAAGGAAGGGGGTAGGCATGTCCAAGGGAGGAGATATCTCCTGGGAGGACGTCCCAGTAAAATGGATTACCGAGTGCTGATCCAGCATGTTATGCATGCTCTTAACTTCAAACACATAAAGTCAATGCACTTAGAGTAAGTGCATTCTAAGTACCTTATTGAATCAGAGGCAAAGTGCACAGCTCCATGTTTAATTTAGCCCTTACATACATTTAAATCTTCAGTGGGACTTCTGTGAGCTATACCTTTTAAAAAGTTTGCAGAATCATGTGTGCTTTTGTATGAGAGAATTCATCCAATGTAATTTCATTGGCAACACAAATGTACAGCATATATATGTGTAGAATTGGGCATTTATTTTTTGATTATTTGACCTAGCTTCATGACTCATTTGTTACTCTTTGTCCAGAACACTGGCTCCATTTTACTTTGTGCAGTGGTAATATATGATCTGATCCAAAGCCTACTGAAGCTAGCGGAAAGACTTATTACTTCCGTAGCTTTTAGATCCGACTTGTAATATCCACAGAGGCCCAGATGAAAAGGGATAGCTTTTGAATATCTGCAGCAAGAGAGGCACATTATGCAGCTTTAATACTGGAGTGTCGTAAGACTTCAAGAACCCACTTTTTGCCTTTTTTGTAAGTTTGAGCTATTTTTATTGCACCTATAGGTTTGTAAAAATTCTTTCCAGTCTTAAAGGAAGAGGTTAGCACTCTCAAATTAACAAGATCACTATGCTAATTATTCCTTCTGTTATTTCCATTTATAAAGGTCTACATCTCTTTATTGCTACTGCTACTGTTGCCTCCAGGGTCATTTTCAGGAACTTATTCTGATTCAGTCTACAGATGTGTTACTGAAATGCATATGAAATGGGCCTGCTCTGACAATAAGTGCCATGCCAGGGTGACAGAATTGGATCTGGTTGAGTTTGCTCCCCAAACTTATGATACTTTGTAAATGACATTTCCAGATCATTACTCTTTGTCAAATATGACAGAAAGCTTTCCAAGACAGAAATTGATGTTAAATACCCAAACTCAGGAACTTTCAACTATTTACATCCTTTAGGCTTACTTGCATGATCCTACCTTTCATTGCTGGGATGAGCAGCAGTGGACACAGAGCTAGGAGTTGGGAATTGTCAGTACGGTTTAGGGAATTCAGGAAGCCCACCAGACAAACTGGGAGGCTTGCAACTGCACTTCTGCATCAGTATGCAGCTGCAGAAATCGCTAGTTTGATTTCCAGAGATGCTGAGCACAGTATGTTTTCCATTTTCGTAATGGAAGAGAAAGTATCTTGTGAACAAAGCACTCAAGATTTGGAGCTAGGGCTCTGGAAGAGAGAAAACCAAAGATGCAGCAGGAAAATAGTGAGCTGTACTGGACCCTTTCAATGCCACTGTGAGGAGTAGCCCTGTCATAGCTTGACAACAAACCTGAATTATGCTGAATATCTTTAAAAATGAAGACAAATTATTCTAATGTTTTTTTGATCTGGGAAACCTCAAGCTATTGGGGAGTATAAAGACTAAAAAACAGCAGAAAACTTGATTTTGGTGTAATTTAGTGGGAAAAAAAAATAAACTTGTACTGGCCTTTGGGATGGGCACAAAGCTTTCAGGAAACTTTACTGTGATTAAAAGGTGGTTTGGAAAAAAAAAAAGCTTTGGAATCTCAAACTCTTTTGAATCCTGGATGCTAGTTGACCGCATATAAGCTTTCAATTACTTGGGCGTGTATAGGCCTCAAAAATTGGTGCTAAGTCTATTTCCCTTTAACCTATTCTTTTATACAGCTTCAGCAAATGTAAAGCAGCTTTTTCCAAGCCCAGTGTTACTCTTTTTTCTTTCCTGGTGATAACTACTAGAGTTGTTAAGAGTTAGCATGACCTGTGTGCTCTGCTGTGATTCTATTAGAGAGATGAGGAATGGACACTGCAGTGGGAACTCCAGTTGTTTGGTTGTCTGTCTAATCATGGTGACTGCCAACCTCAAGCATCGGCTGACTCATTTGCTCCCCACCCTGGTTTGAGCTGCTTCAGCAGTTTCAGTTTATATTCCAAAAGTTTTAACTTTCACCTCTTTATGCCAAGGTCCATAGGTGACTGCTGCAGGAGTTTGGAGGCCTTTCAGCCATTCTTGGACAGTTACTTTGCCTATTTCCAGTTCTTGCAGAATAATTTCCTAAGTGTATCAGACAAACGCAGAGTATTTCAGTGTTTGGAGTTCTGGAAGGGCTAGTTTCGTGCTTGATCCTGGACACTGGTCAGATTGTGTAGGTATTTGTCTGTGAGTCTGGCTGAGATGGAGTTAATTTTCCCCATAGCAGCCCTCATAGTGCTGTGCTCTGTATTGGTAGCTGGAAAGGTGCTGATAGCACACCAGTGTTTTGGCTGCTGTTGAGCAGTGCTTGCACAGCATCAAGGCTGTCTCTCCAACATCCCCCCCTCACCAGTAGGCCTGGGCGTGGGCCAGATCTTGCTAGGGGATCTAGCCAGGACAGGTGACACAAACTGACCAAAGGGATATTCCATACCATATGATGTCTGCTAAGAGGAAGGAGGAGGAGAGGAGCGGCATTTGCTTTTATGATGCTTGTCTTCCAGTGCAACTATGTGTATTGAAGCCCTACTTCCCAGGAAGTAGCTGCACGTTGCCTGCTGATGGGAAGTAGAGAATAAATCTTTTGTTTTCATTTGCTTCCACACACAGACTGCCTTTATCTTGACCAGTGAGGGTTTTTTGGCTTTTTCCATCTTATGCCCCCCCTGTTCTGCTGAGGAGGGCAGTGATGGAGCAACTTGATGGGCACCAGCCAAGATCAACCCACCGCAGTCTATCTGCACGTTTGCGGTATGGTATGGTTTCTCTTTATTGTATTCAGGAAATGCATCTCTCAAGTTGATTGCTGTCACTTTTTCTTTCATTCCTGGTTTCTGTTTTTCACATCCATTGTATACGTTACAGTATATCCTGTCAAAATAGTGATTTACTTTGAGACAAACTGTGTTCTCACAAGTTTCCAACCCAGAGAGTTGGTAGCGGCTGTGTGCTGACTGTTCAGTATTACCGAGTAACAGAGCTAACCTTTATTGTAGAGTCAGGATACCTGTATTTGTAAACCATCTACAACAGGTAGCCCTGATATACTTTCTTTAATAGGATTTCATCATGTTTCTATGAGCAGCTGAAATAAATCGCTTTAAAAAAAAGTGCCATATCACATTAAATGGGGTTATGTGCAGTTATCCTCTGTCATGTGAAATAATTCACAGTCTCACAAAATGCAAGCTGGGAAGCCACCCCCAGGCATTTTAAGACTTTTTTTTTTTTTCTTCCTAGCCTTGGAAATAGCAATTTAAACAGAATCCATAGCCCTGTATAGCAGTAGTCTGGTACAGATTTTTTTTCTTCTTTAAGCCTGATCCTGCCATCTTTATAAATATCAGCAAAATATGCTAACTTAGAAGAAGTTTAGTGAATTCTTTTCAAGCTTTTTTTTTGAGGATACCTTAACATTTCTTGGTTTATAACAGATTTTGTGTGTGCTATAAAATATATTTTGGACAAGAATTTTAACTGAATCATTTAGAAAATATCAGGACTGAACAGCTGAATTAATGTTATTGATAAGACCACTTTATGGGCACACAAAATTAGCATAAGTCTCAATTTATTATGAACTGTTAGATACTTTCTTATAACTGTCTCATTGAATTGTCAATACTGTGTTCAGCAGATGATTAAATGTAAATGTTTTATAATTTAGAAAACTTGAAGTAGGCAAAAATGCATGAAACTGAATCTCTGTGCATTCTTGACCTCTGAAAACACAGAAAATATTCCAGAATGAAGGGCATACAGTCCTTTTTTTTTTCTTTTCCTGATGTGTTCCCCAAACCCAGCAAGTTTTGGACCTAGTGATTTAACACCTGGTTTTGAAGGAAGAGCAGTCAGGTTTTCATTTTTACTCCAGAGAGGTAAGACATTGCTCGCTTTGGAGGCTGTCATATTGTAATGTTTTAAAAATAATTTATCTGTAAACAAAATAACTGATATAAGAGCATCATTTCTTTTTTAAGTATAACTCTTGAGTGCATTTCAACGTGAAGCATGACTGTATGTTACTGGTCTCTGACAAAAAGTCTGGGTCAGATTTGTCCCTATTGATATACAAAGATATTTCTGTCCAGAAATATGTTGATCTAGAAGAGTTTGTCACTAGTACCGGCTACTTATGCTTAGAGGTACCTTCACCCTTCCTCTGCCTCCCCTGAGCCCTGTGGAAGCCAGACAGGCACGGTAGGCTTTTGGGCAGACCCCCTAGCGCTGCAGGTACTGACAGTACTGCTGCCATCATTCCCATAGCCTGGGCCCTCTACCCCAGTCTGTGGGATCCCATCTTGTAAACAGCAAAATGAATATAGTTCATTTCCAACTGTCTGAAACTGCTTTTAGTATTATTTTGCAAATATTTTGCAAAAATTATTTTGCAAGTACTTAATATGCTTTAAGAAATATAATTGGGCTTGTGAATGACTTGCAAATCATAAAATAGTATATTTTAATGAATATTCTGGTTAGTTCTATGCAGAAGTTTTTGAAAATGTCAGTAGTTAAAACATTGCTAAAATGGGCTCTGGTGAACCTGGCCATAAGTTGCTTGTATGTTCTGTAAAACACGGATTTTCTGCTTCTTTATTTGTTACTAACTATGAATTATCATGAGAAAAGGCACGAAACTCTGGTATGTGAAAGTAAGGGTGCATGCAGATGTATACTTTGTTAGACACAAATGTAGTCTTGTCTCAGTGTTATCTAGATAGCTGTTTTCAAACTTATTTCTCTGTATACACAGTATATGTCTGTCTTAAAACTACAGTTGCTGTATATATTCTTTAAATTTAAAACTGTACATACGCAAGTGTGTGAATATATATAAAAGTGGTAAGAAAGCTGTTTTCAGTATTTCCATAGGAGCTTAGTTTTGATACTCAAAACATTGACATCCTTAATATCTTTGGTCTGAATAGGTCTAAAGCCAGTTAATCCAGTAGTTCCAGTGAGAGTGCTCAAAAGGCTAAAAACATAAGATAACTGTAGACTTTAATTTAAAAGTATAGAAAGATAAGTACACTATTTTTGCACCTGATTGACCCATTGTGGAGTATCAACAAAGTGCCTGGAGATACAGGGCCCAATAACTAATGAAAACAGAACCATGAAATGTGATTTCAAATAAATCTTTCAAATGAGCGTAAACCACTCTGAATACACGTGGCTTAATAGAACATAATTGTTTTAATCAGTGTTTGACATACGCCATCATTAACTACACAGATAATTTCTGCCTTGTTTAATAGGATATTAATCCCACAGCTATGCAGCAGTATGTGGAAACTCTGTGGTATCCAAAGGGGAGCATCAGTTTTCTTTTTTCCCCTAGCCTAATTATGGAGCAAGAGTACTTGGATAGTTACTGGTTTTAAGAAGTTGCTTTGATTTTACGTGTAGGAGTTTAAGCTGGTGTATCACAGTACTTCAGTGGTGCTCACACTCACAAAAACAGTCTGTCCTTCAGACATCTGAGGCCCATTTCAGAAGCATTTTGCTTTGCCGTTTCACCAGCAGAAATTACTGAAGGACACAAATCTATCTACTTTCCCCTGTACACAGAAAAAGCCTCCCAGGCAGAGGTTTCAGTTCAGCACATTCATTACCTTTTAATTGCTTCTAAATTGCATTGTGACCTGCTGCATCAATAGCCGAATCTAACAGAAACTAGCACAATCTGAGCATATGTGTTGTTAAAAGCTTAACTGGCAGTTGTTTTGCTACTGGACTGCATAAAGGACACTGCGTGAAGGACAATGTGATTTTTTGGGATGTTTTTCAATAGTGTAACATTAAGGTTGTTTGGAAGTGGCTTTAAATATCAGCTTGTTTATATGCCAGAAATGTTTCTTTTGGGCAATGAGCAGAGAGAACCTTGTTATATCATTATCAGATGTAAATATATATGTTTTAAGTTTTACTTCTCACTGACTAAAAGTAAAAGTTTCAATGTCAGCTGTGGCATGTAAGAGCTTCCATGGAAAATGTACTTGCATGCAAAGTCACAACTGAATAAAGCATTTTATTTAAGATTCTAAGCCATGGTATAAAAATCACCCTTGGAGAAAAGATAAGCTTGAATACATTTTAGGCTGAGCCACAGCAGGCATGATGCCATAAAAGGTAAGCTATCATACCAACCACTGCGGAAGCTAAGGTATAAAAATCATTGCTCCCCTGGAAGACTTATTCAAAGCTATTTTGCAATCGCTTATAGAATGTAACCACACCATACTACCTACTAATAATTTCAGCCAGCTAGCATGTGTTTATTATTCCTTTGTTTTACTCCTCATCACCACCAAAAAAAAGTATAATTACCGCAAGCCTGAGTATCTTTGCTCTGTATTGCAACTGCACAATTCCTTTCCTTCAGTCTTTGCATTTAGTAATGCATACGTATATGATAAGTGCAGCTGTTACTTCTTCACAATTTTTTTGATCATGCTTTTTGTTGGTGGTGGTTTGTGGTTTTTTTTTTTTCTGGAAGAATATTTGGTTAACAGTGAAGAGCACTATTTTTACATGGCATCTTCCTCTGAAATTGCCCTACTTCAGGGATTGTATCTGTTGTAACAGCTTAGCACCAATGACTTTTGTCCACTACAAGGACTGCTGTGGCTTTGTTTTGTAAAACATTTTCCACTTGAGAGCCAGGCATCCTTTGGATTGCTCCACAGGCTGCATCAGTCTTTGCAACGTGGGACACTGGAGGGAGACTCAAAGGAAGGTGGTTTGTCCCTGTTCCTGGATGGTTTGTCTATTGGATAATGTACACTAATTCATACAAACGTTTAGATCATTCTTGTGCTGTTTTTGAGTTTTAAGGCCACTGTTTCTTGAACCCTTTCATCAGAACAGGCTTTTCCCAAGCATGCTGGGAAATTTAGAAATCCTAGATATCCTTGAACTGCAACAGCATCACCCAACTCCTCCCAGGTTACTAGGTATTAACTCTTGTACTATGGTGAAAGAGAGACCCTTCGGAGGCAATGAAGTGTTGGAAGTGGCACGTGGAGTAAACTGGCAATGCTAACAAATGAGAAGAAATAGCAACAGGTTTCTGTGCAGTGATTCTTGGTGGATGGGACCACCCAAGACCGTAGAGAGGCACATCATTACATGTTTACTGCAGGATAGATGGATACCACATCCAGATATAGGTTAAGCCCTCAGGTCCAGTTTAGCAGCACCATCTTTCAGGTTGTATTCTTAACTTCATTTACTCATGTGAATGTAGATGCCTGTTAGGGTACTGAGAGATAAGCATGAAGGGTATTGCAGCTGTGCAAAAGATTTTTGCTTCCTTATGGACTACATCTACCTCAGCTATTATTGAACCTCAAATGTCTGCAAAGCATTCAGGAAGTGTTGCAGACTGAAATGAAATGTTTGGCTGGAAATCATATAGGAGACTTATTGCCTTTTGTCTAGTTAGAGGCATTAATGAAATTATTAAGCTAATTAGATTTCTATTACATATAAAGAAAAATGACTGACAACCTGTAGCCACAGTTATGTAAGAAATTAGACTACATGGTTATACTCTTCAATTCTGACCTTAAAAGCATAGCATCTATCAAATATATGAAGCATTGCTTCAAAGCTACTTTCAAATCTATCCTAAGGATGAGTAAATAGATTATTTACTAGCACTAGCCTGGTTAAAGCAAAGTATTAGAAACATTAACTATATATTTATCAACTGCTCTTTTTGAAAGCATTTTTCTTTTTGCTGCATTAAAAAAAGCCCACGTTTTCCGCTCTGTGCCCTAGAAAGCTCTCCTAGTACAAAAGATCTCTTAGATTAATGCATTTCAATGGATTATTTCAATGAAAGGTCTATCCCTATTTTTCTCCCTATACGGTAGCTTTCAAATGTTGACAGATGTGATCTACTGCAATGCTCCAAAACTGTCTGATTGAAATCAAAGATAAGTTTTTGCTCTCCTTGAGCTGAGCAAAAGTTGACTGACCTTGCTACATAAAAAGCTAAATTCAGAAGTATTTTTAAGGAAAAAAAAAACAACCAAAACCTAAACAAATACCAATGTCTTAATTTCAAAAGCTGGATGAGTCACTCAAGGCTCAGGCTTTCACAGGAATTAGTCATTGCACTGTGGGTCTCCACTGTTCTCAGTAAGCACCATATGATGTTTGAAGCAAGGACTCAGTTGAGCTCACTGTCATACTCTGACTCTGCCAGCAGGAAGCCAGCCGGATGCAAACAAGCTCAGACTTGAAGCCACAGCTCTCTGACTGCCCTTCATGAGCAGAAGGAATATCTGATTATCTCTACCTGTTCATTTATGCACGCTCTTGAACCTATTGATTTTTCCAGTGAGGCATGGGTCACTAAAGGCAAAGCTTACAAAGCCAAGTTTAGGCACAGCACTTGTGCCTAAATCATTGGGTAACTATAGGGTGTGATAAACACAGCATAGCTTGTAATTCACAACTGTGACATCAAAGTACTCCAGGAAGAAAAGTGTTCAGATCTTCTGCTGTCCAAACATTTGTCATATGCAAAAGGGAACATTTTCTTTAAGCTTCCAAGTGTTATTTCTGCTGTAGA
Source organism: Pluvialis apricaria (assembly GCA_017639485.1). NCBI lineage: Eukaryota > Metazoa > Chordata > Aves > Charadriiformes > Charadriidae > Pluvialis > Pluvialis apricaria. The sequence goes on along the minus strand of CM030011.1, from coordinate 23,563,471 downwards.
TCCATTCCATCTTCTGTACAACAAAAACTGTTCTCAGTCACCAATCTCAGTTGCCCTAGGGCTCTGAGATACGAGCTAGGGCTCTTTCATGACTCAGTTCATGACTGCATGAACTGAACAAGCAGGTCAGTGTGTTAGGCACAGGCTGGCATTGCAGCTCATGTACTAAACCCTCTGTACCACTCTTGAAGTGAAAAAAACCCCAAAACAACAACAACAACAAAACCCACAAAAAACCCCAAACAAACAAACAAAAAAAACAAACAAAAAACCTGTGTAAACTTGCCCAGCATCCAGTGCCACTGAAAGGGATTTCCTTGCTGGTGTGCATCAGACTTGTAGCTAATCCAAGTCTGTTTTGTCCCACTTCTTGGTGAAGGGGCAGGAAAGAGGGAAGCTGCCTTGAAGCAAGAGGGTATGAAGTGGTGTCAGGTCCCCTCAGGCAAGAAGAGACCTCTAAGCTCTTCGATAACAGCTTTCAGTTGCACCAGGACCAGTATAATAGAGCTGCCTTGCTGACACTTCAAGTTTCTTCAGACTGAGGCTCAGAGGTGTTTTCACTTAATGCGAGTTAGGCTTGGTTTTTACCTTCTGATAATTGGAGAGGTGACGTCCTTTTTCCAGGGTCACACAAGAAGATAAAGGGATCCTGGGAAGAAAACCCAGGTGTCCTGGCTCTCATTCCTATACATTAGTCTCAAAACATCTTTTCCTTCTTTGCCCCTGCACATTTATCTCTCTTGCTTCCACATTGCTCGTAGGGTTTTTGCTGTACTGTTCAAACTGCCAAGATTTGAAAACACAGTGTTGTAGGTAATGAATGGTATCAATTTTCTTGTAAGTACTGCGTATGCATAGTATAACCATATTAACGCTGGCAAGCTAGCTTTTATGATTGGTGAATAAATTCTGAAGACTAGGTCCTAAGTAAAGTTAATATCTGCCACATCGGTATTAACCAAGGGAATAAATTGCACTTCTTTGAAATAGTTTTGGTCTTTGTAGGACTGTGAAAGTTTAAATTACCCCATAATCTGTCATCAGAAAATGTTCACAGAAAAGCTCGAGATATTAAAATGGACTGAAACCTCTTACATTTTTCTTCCTGATTAAGATATTGAAATATCGGCATCTCTTTAAAATCTGAAATGGAAACAGGACAATATGTAGACAAGTATTGCATAATGAAATAAGCACCCATCAATAAAGTAACTTCACTATGGAATCCTTCCATCCTCAAATTTACATGAAATTCTGTTTATAACTCCAGCTGAAATGCTATTTAATGAAAATCGCGTACAGTTTGAGAACTAAGTTCTGTTGTGTTAATGGTGTTCAGTGGGAAAAGTATGAGAAACTACCCTGCATATGAAGTAAACAGAAAAACGATGCCAAAACAGAGCAGGAAGAAAATTCTGAATTATAGCTATCGCTGCATCAACTCTGCTTCATAAGGGTCATGTGTTACAGTAGATAATAAATATTGCACAGTGTTCTAAGCCTACCTAAAAGTGCTCTATAAAACCACCGCATATAGCCTTGTGTCCTCGCAGTGGTGAAGTGAGCTTGAATATATGCTGGTAGCTGAAGAAAGCTCCTGTAATTCTGGGGATAGCAGGGGTCAAGATGGATTCCCCCATCCTAATTAGAGTAGCCTCTAGGCTGCTCAATTTTGTGCTCAGCTGCATGTGTCCTCAAGAGTCTGCTTGGAAAGGGAGGTTTTCTAGGGCATGGTGAATTATAATTACACCTGTGAAGGAAATGGGGGTAGCGTATGCAGCAGTATTATGTTATTTGGGGACCATCTCATCCTGGGGAAATTCTTGGGGGATTACTAGATTTCAGTGGTATTGGAAAATTAGATTCATCATTCTGTGTCAACTTTGAGAGTTAAAATATCCAATAAAAACCTCTTTGTGTGGGGTTGTGAGATCACATAGATCAACCATGTAAGAAACAAAAAGGAAAGCTGGGAAGCTCTAAATGACTTGTCGCTGTGGAGGAGCATTTTAGTCTGTTCTAATCTAATACCTGAATCAAGATATAAAAGTAAACCAATTTACACTTACACATTTAGGGGTGAACCAGGGGATTTTCAATAATAAATATTCCTTGATCTGTAGCTTTTGATAAGGGGTTCACAGAACTGAATGAGATTTCCTGAAGCGCTCTATGAGTCGTTGTCTATCAAGCTACTCTTTCTCTTTGGGGTTGTCTCCCAGCTCCAAACATATTTATGTGCTCTTTTTTCCAAGTCTGCGTTGGTCGTAACCCCTCTAGTCTTTGGAACTATTACTCATGTTTCTTTTATTCTGGAAACATAGTAAGTAAACCATTGCAGTTGGGAGGCCACAGCTAATAACACCATAATACAGCTGGATGTATATAGCTGTATAGGTCCAGCAGCTTGAGTCGAAGTACAGTCAGCTTTGCCTGCCCTCTTATAGAGCACACATCCTAATGCATCATAACACATATTTGCTAATTGGTTTCAGAGCTTATTCACTTACTGCCTATACCAATCATTTTTCTTACTGTGCTCCAGGCTGTATTCCCTGATTTCATGTGTCTTGCTGTGTAACCTTGGAAAGGGCAGGAACATTGTAAATTTTGAAATTAGATTTGAAATTAGCTTTCTTTGTGGTCTTTTTTTTCCCCACCCCCCTCACTATAGTCTTGCAAGAGAATCACCTTTAGGCTTTTACTAAAATAGTCTGGCTTCTAAAGTATTCGGTAACAAATTGTACGTTCTAATGTTATTTCTTTACAGTTGCAATAAAATTGTTTGTATACAGAAGACCTCTTTAGAGTTAAAAGGATGAAGAACAGTTTGGCTGGCATACCAGCACAGTTTATCTCATCTATTAGAAATTTTAATTTTCCACTTGAATACATATTTCCGGGATAGTAAGAGGTGACTGGAGAGCTAGAAAGGACCCTGTGAGTTGTGGGAAAGTGCAGCTGGGGGAGAGTCCTGGACACTTAGGGTCTATTTTAGTTTCTTCTGTTGATTTTTAGATGATTACGCTTATTTAGTCTGAGAGCCGTCTAGGTTCTTTTTGTGGGCAATTGACATCTCATGTGTTATCAGCTAAAACAAGTGAGATTATCTATTGTTTCGGGATGCGCTTTCTTCTTTCTGCACAGTATTGTGAGAGCCTAAATAGCTAGCGTATACCACATGCTTCTGCTTAAGTAGCTACAGGGAGGTGAGGTGAAACCCATTCCTGGAAAAACATTTGTGTCTGAGGATGAACTTCTAAAGGCGTTTAAGAGAAACGCTGATGGAATAAGAATATGCTAATAGATTACTTTTTTTTCTTTTTTTTCTTTAATTTCTCCTTCCCCCTTCAGTACAAGGCTCTTCACTTAAGAAAAGTGGCTAAGAAAAATCCTGTCTGGGACATTAGTGAAAATAAGCCCTTGAAACAAGTAGTGAAATAATTAGTGAAGACTAATCTCTGAGTATGTGGAAATTTCATTGCTTGGATGCTCATAGTGAGGTTGGACAAAATGTTTGCTGACTTCAGTGGATTTGCAAAGATTTGCGCTGTCAACTGGGCTGGAACTGGAGCTTCAAAGTCTTTTCAGCCAATCATAACGTGCTTCTTTTGCCAGTGTCTCAAAAAAAATCAAGGAACAGTCCTGTGTGTACAGAGAAATGAAGGACAGAGAATATATTAGTTGGTCCTCATATTGTTTTATTAATATTGTAGCTATTAAATTTTTACACAGACAAGATAGGCTTTATATTTTAGGCAGTTAAGCTTTTTAATTTTAGAATTGGTAGGGAATTTTATTGTGTAATAAAATTGTTTCTAGCTCCATATTTGCTGAGAGTTTGGATCGAAATAGAAAAAGGTCATCAAAACTTAAGTAATTCAAGCCTATCATCTTGTGCTTATAACCCCATAACATCTCAGAAAAGAAACTCATTATTGATCGTGCCTAAGGCTTAGGATAAAGTATGTCTCTATATAGTTAATTGTACCCCACGGTACTGCATCATTTCTGCTGTGGCAAGCTCAATTTAGTTTTGTGAAAGTATTACCCAGTAAGACTTGCAGATGGGTCTAATAGACACCCATTAATTAGGTGACCACAGGAAATGTGGAGCTGTCCGGTTGGGAAATGGGACTTTGTAATGAATAATGTTTAGATGTGCCAGTATTAATGGCATCTCAGCATTTGGTGATATGTACCAGGGAAAGCAAATCAGAGAACTATTTATATAGGTTCAGCTGAACTTGTGTTTTGCATTGTAGACAGGTTAAAAGTGGCTAGTTCAGAATCAGATCCTAACCTGTTTCAAGTCATTGCAACATTAAGCTCACAGGAAGTTTGAGACTGAACCTCACTTATTTACGTCTAGTCACATATCAGAAGTAGAACGAAGAATAAAAACAGTGTTTGCAAATAGTGAAGACTTGTGAGCCTATATCTTTCTCATTGCAACAATAAACTTGTTCACGTAGTAGTACCCAGTTTTCTGGACAGACTCAGTCCATACGCTCTTGTAAAGAGGCGTGAAGCACAGCATTTTGCAGGAGCCTCTAAGTTTTGACTCTGACCGCACTTATCATGGGAATTGTTGCATTTAAGAACCATTTTAGCAACAAATCCATATATCTGCTGTTCTTCCTGCAAAGTGGCTTGAAACCAAATACGCACCAGAGCTATGCTAAAGTAGTATCTCGACTTCTGAAGTATATGGCCTACAATGAGATGCCAAAAATCTCCTTATTCTTTAGACTAAGTCCCCTAAAACCATAGCGTACCCAATGATTGCATCATCCTTTTGTTGCATGGCAGTCTTACAAAGTACCACTAATGTGACTTTGCTCTTCTAGACATGTCTCTCTTTTCCTAGCTACTTCTTGCCTGTGAGTTCTCTTTCTCAGCAAGGCAGAAATCGGTCAGAACTTAGTCTAATAGTATGAGAAAACCTGTAACATCCGTTTCAATAGTTGTATTTTACTTGATGAATGCTTTGCTGTGCCACTGTGGAAACAGAGTAGAAAACAGTTCAAACCGAAAAGGCTCATGCCCCCTAGGACAGTGTTTCTGCAGTAGCTGTTTACCTTCTGTGATTAAACCTCTTTTTAAAAATGACTGTGGAAAAACAAGGACTACCTTAAGCAAAGGACTTCATTGTTATGAAGAATATTTTTTAAGCATAATTAGAATTAGCAAAATTGAAACATGATAAATGCCTGTAGTAAGCATCCAAATTGCTCTTTGAAATAAGCAATCTGTTGCACCTCTGTCTTTGCAGAACAGAAAACTGATAAACTGGAGGTGTTTTAACATTTCAGGTTACTTCTTTAGATTTTATTTATTATTCTCAGCGTTTTCAAGTGTTCTGTGGAACTGTAAATTGTCTCTTGTTTTGCTCAAAATAAGTTATATAACAAAAAACATTGCCAAGAAAATAGCTGCAAATGTGGCAAATACCCTTTGGTATTCAATCTAGTAGTCTTCAGTGTGTTAAATTATTTTTTGGACTCTCAGACTAATTAGTGCCGTATCAAGTTTTTTGGAATAAAAGTAAACGGAGTGGAATTTGCAGAACTATATTTTTGCTTAGTAGATGGTTTCCATGGAAAGCCCACGCTACAGCAGAAGAATCTTTTGTGCGTGTGTGTCACCATTTGAAGAAAAATAGGACTACATGAAAACAAATTCTCAGATTTATAGATTAAAAGGAGGAAAAAAAAAATCTACTTTGTAAGCATCAGTTAAAACTCCAGGTTCTAATTCATCAAGCACACACAGGTAGAAAAAAAAGAAATACTTTCACCAGAATCAAGTATTATCTTTGTCCAGAGCAACACCAACAGCTCATGTATCATTTCACCGAACTGAGTGATTTATGGTCCATGTTGTGTTATTTTCCAGGATGATTAAACAATGAAACAAGAACATGAAATAATGGAGAAATTAAGTTGGCAGGGTTTCTATAGCTACGATTCTTATGACTTAATTGTTTAATGGAATTGTGATGAGGTTTATACATTCTTAATTGGAGGAAACTATAAGCTGGAAACATAATGTAGCACTTCAGCTGGTTGACTGATTTCTATGTTCAGCCCATGTGTACAAAATTTTAGATTAGCTTATTGATTATCTAGTTGAAATACCTACCATGTGGAACACTAATTTTTGTTCAAGAAAAAATTAAGAGAAACTTCAAAAGCTCTAATGAAAGTGTTACACAGTTATGTACTTATTAAGGCAGTACATTCATTTTTAGGTGCACTTAGTTTAATGAGTCTGCTGCTGCACATTTAATCTTTACTATCTTTCACTTTATAAGCTCAGTATTAATTCTTCACTGATTCTGCATTTAAACAAATGTATCCACATTTGCAGGCTACATAGATAACTGTGTTAGACGTGAGTTTTCCAACAAAGCAAGAAGCGAGTGAGTTCTTGTAGATTACAGAAAAAGAATGGTTTATAACCTGTTTGTAACAATGTTGAACTTGGATTATATAGAAGCTTATTGTTTTAAGTATAGTTGGAAAACATTTTCCTATATGGTCTAAGAGGAAAGAGAAATAAAACGTGAGCAGTGCCTAAGTAGTCCCTAAAACAAATTATAAAGCACAGTGTTTTGCAGAATATAATGAGCGGTCAAGCACAGGTTCACCCTGTCTTTCCACTATCTAGTTACCAACAGTGTCTGAAGATGATGATGATGATATCTCATGAGTTAGGTGGCACATGGCTGAAAAAAATTAAATGTTTCAGTCAACACATTAGAGTATTCCCAAAGGCTATTGCACAATCAGCAGTTGTTATCCTTTCAGAAGCCAAAAGTGTGTTCTACTTCCTGTGGCACCTTGAGAGCAATCATCAGTTCTTCATTATACCCATTATGATGTTTTACCTGTAAGGAAAACGTGGGTCCATCTGTTCCACATGCTGCGGAGCATAGAACAGAGCAGCTTATCTGTCCCATGCACCATCAATGCAACGATTGCAAGAGGTGCTGTAGGAAAATGCAGTATTCAAAACAACAGAAGACTTTTATAACTGAAAGCTTATAAATGGAATCTTTAATTTCAGTGATTTTTTTTTTAGTGTAGCTAAGTGGATTAGAGCACAACAGGCTCATTAGTTGAAAGCAGAGAGTTCAAAGCAACTCACAAACACAAACTGATTTTTAATGCACTTAAAACCACTTGTGCAAGATCTCCCTTTTAAGGGAAGTCATCAAAATACATTTAAAATTAAACTTACTGAAATATAGGAATCTTTCTTTGAAATGGGAACGCAAATGGATTTTTAGAGAAAATTAGATTAGATAGATACTTATTGATCACTCAGTATCCCCATGGCAGAATTGCAGAAATTCCTTTGATTTCTGGAGGCTGTTTCAGGACAGTCCTCGCTGTACCCCCATAGCTACCTGGGACCTTCTCCACCATTTCTCTCTAATGCATAAAATGCAATGGGGAATGCATCTGCCTAGAAAAAAGTCTGATACTCTTTATTTTGGTGACAATCTTGATCAATGGAAATTGTAAATAAGAACATGGTTGATTGTTCAGGACTTCTACAACTGTCAGTGTTCTGTTGATGCTCAGCTAGAAGTGTAAAATGTTCATTAAAAGGTCAGTAACAAGGAGTCTGATTAAGAAGGTGACTATTTTTTTATTTTTTACTTTGTGGAATTATTAAATACTTTGTTTAAATAATGCATTTTATTGACTGTCATGCTTGTGGCACCTTCGGTAAACATATTTGACTAGAGGGCGGCTGGTTGTGATGGGGCCTCAGGGGACAGAAGGAGGCTTTTTAAAATTTCTGTGAGAAAACAAAATAACCGAGGGGAAAAACACATTGTGCCAGCATGCTCATAGAGTGGTGGCACACTCCATGCTAGCCTCTTTTTTTTGTTACACTTTATGAAATACATGAGTAAGCATCAAAAATATAATTATATTAACAAACCCAACATTCAGCTGTGTCGGGGAGTATTGACAGTTACAGATCTTTTAACTGAAGCTGTTAAGTAAAATGCATTAAATGGGTGAATAAAAATGCTTGCTTTTGAAAAAGCAGATCAAATGAGAGAGAAACCACTATATTTAACAAAAATATTCTTTCTTCAACGTAACGTCATAGAATAAATGCATATAGTGCTCAGTGGAACTTCTGAATTCTGGAAACTTAGTCATACATTCATTTTTATGCTTCTCTCCATTGTACCTCCATTGCTTTGCGTATTGAAGTAGGATTTAGAGTTGACTGACAAATCTTAATATATTATTTGAATATATATGTATTGACAAACCTGGAAAGAATGGTACTGTGCAGATGAAGTGCACAGCATCAGGAACTGTGACAAACCTGCATGTTTTACTATTACTACTAGCCTTGTGAATGTTTCTGAACGGACATTAAAATTTCAGATGGGGCCACAGATTTTTCAGTCGTCACACTGCATTTCCATAGTAACATAAGACTACTAAATGACATGCTGTTGAACCTGAATTTTCCATCTGATGCAATATCTTGCTTACTTTCCTTGGTATCTCATCCAGGTATTTTAGACTGTGCTGCTTTACCAGCCCTTCTATAGCCAGAGCAACAACCTGGGGTTCCTCGGTCCTCCTCTTCCTCGTATCTTTCCATGCTTTCTATTTCAGTGTGGAGTTTCAGCTGCACTCACAACTATGGGAAGAAACAGGAGGGTGACTGTCAGAGAAGGCAGATTATGGTTTACTTCATATGTGTCCTGATTCTTTTGTCAGAACAGAGGTAACAGTAGTGCCTGCAAATGAGGGGGCTGCAGAGATCTTAATTAAATGCTAGTGATCAAGTGGCTTATCTCGCATACCTTTGTGCAGCCTTGTCTTGAAGGCATTTCCCCTTGCATTAAAGTCTATGCTGCATGGCAATGCACCGAGGTCAGTAACAGGAATCTTCACTTAGTCCGGTATTTGATATCTTGAAAAAAAAAAAAACCAAAACCAAAAGTGAAGAAATTACAGGGGAACAACCTTTCTCTCAGAAATAAGTACCCTCCAGGTCGTTTTGGTGGCCTTTGTGGTATGCTGCTTAATGGTACCATGTAGTAGTCAGTATTTCGTTCATATGTGTAGCACAGTTGTGAGTAATATGTGCCAACAAACAGAATTTCTTTCTCCAGTCATGACCCTTCCCCAAATTCTAGTTGCTGGTTTTTAATTATGCTGACAGTTCTGTTAGCAATCCTACCTTTCTGGTTGATCTTAATTTTTAGCTTTTCACAATATATTTTTCCTTTCTAGTAATTTCTGGCTGATCTTGCTTCCCTGATGATCCTTGATCACAGACCTCAATGTCAAGTGAAGTTTCTGAAATCCTCAAATATTGATTCCTCCCCATCAGCTTCAGCTGGGGTGTCTGTATTTTCTCATGAGTGTGTGTGTTTACTTGCTCTGCTCTAATGGACTATGATTCTGCCTTTTGGCCCTTCAGTGTAGCCACCGATAACGGCCCAGCAGCATCTCTGCTTCTATCATTCTCAATATAAATTGCAATTTCTTTTTCAGAAATACTGCTTATTAATTCCGGCAGATCATTGTATTAGAGGCTAAAAATAGCACTCAGGTTGGGGTGACAGGGTTATGGAAGTCCTTGACTGTTAAGAGACTCCTCTCACAAATGTCTGAGATCACTGTCTTGAAACATTTCTCTTGCATTCATGCCTACATTGCACAGCTACAGTTCTGTGAAATACAAAACTTAAGCTCAAGCACCAGCAAGTTGGTCCATGTTTTATCATGGAGGACGTGTCTCCAGTGGTATCACATAATACATTTTGTGGTGACTGCCTTCCCCAAGTCCTTTTCATGTATTCCTTCCGTCTCAGTATATTGGACACTTTAATGTAACTCACTGTAGCTTATACCAAATATTTGCGCCCTTCAGAATGAATTTTGCCTCACAACTGAGAGTGTTAGCAGCTTGTTCTCCAGCCTTGTTTCCTTGAATTGGTGGTGTGCTACAACAGTGGTCGGATATGGGTTTTGCATGTAATGGGTAAAACACCTGCTAAAACCACTGAAAATTTTGGACTACACTTGGCAAAAACCTAGAGATATGATACAGTTGATCTCCCTGGATCATATTAACTCAGGACACTTGTAGTTTAAATATAATGCCTTTTTGGCTTATGGATTCCATGGGGAATCCAAAATAGTACCACACGTGGAACCTGGATGACCAATGACTTCGGCTGTTGACAGAATTTGGGCTATGTATAGTGTACAGAAAGAAACATTAATTGAATAGATATGATCTAATAACATTTAGTAAGGCTTAGACTAAACCCAAGAGTCTTTTCTGTACTAGGCATAATGTAACTACAGCAGGGATAATTTAACTATAGCGAAGCCATGTGAAAACAATTATTTCTATAGCTCTGCTCTGTCCCACAGGAAAAAAGAAATCAATAATGCAGTTCCCATCTGAGGTTTATTTTTTTTAGTCAACAATTGGATATGTATCTAATTGAACAAAAGGTATATGTTTCTTTGGTTTCTATACTTCTAAATATTGTATTTAATGTCTTTCTACCCAAATAAGATTCTAATAGGAAACTCTACCCTAGAAAGCAGATGCGCATCCAACGCAGTAGGTGATGACACTAAGTTTAGGAATTTTTCCCCAAGATTTATAGATTGATATCTTCAAGTTGGGTCATAATATGCTTTTTGAAGTCTTTCAGCTGTCCAAAAGATCTGTTTTCCAGCTTGTCACAAGTAGGCATGAATTCATTAATCTGGAGGTTGCCAGATTTTCAATGTACTATGGTCTTTGAACCTGTTGACCCTATAGTCGTAATATACACAAAAGACAAATGCCCTTTCCCTGTATTATGTACTATCAAAAGCCAGAGGGAAAACGGTATATTTTATAGAAAAACATTAATTCTAGCTGGATGGTTTGTCTGTGACTTGACTGCTTTCTGGGAGCCCTTAGAAACTGTTCCCTACACAAATTGGTCTCTGAGCAGGTACCTGCTCTTACATATTTCTCCACCAACCCTCAGACGTGCAGCAGTATTAGTAATTTAGTTGTGATTACTTATGCAAGTATGGCATAGTTCATTCAGATTCCACTGCTGCCTTTGGATAAAGATGCTCAGTTCTTTTATCAAAGTGTTAGTCTTATCATAATAGTAGTTTCACAGGAAAAAAACAAAATTAAGGAAAGCATAAATCTATTTGACCCACTGACACACAGCCCTGTTCATAGAGAATATTACAAGAGGCATAGCAACTATGTTATTACCAGTGGGAGTAGAGCTTTTGTGGCAGAGAGGATCTTATTGTAATCCTTCCTTAATTTTTGATATGTATCCAAATCATTTTCAGTAAGTGTTGCGATAAGTTAAAGTCGGAAGCCATTAAACAACTTCGCTTTTCTCTTTCAGCTTACACTGCAATATGTTATTTCTCAGGTGGTGCTTTGCTTTAGAGAAGTATGATTGACTCACTGCCTCACCAATTGACTGCCTCTTATGTTTTGTACTGGAATTAGCCAAACTCTGTTTTCCATATTCTGTATTCTCTTGGTAATAGGATGGTAGAAGACCTGAGGGGAAAAAAAAAAAAGTTTAAAAAAACTTTAAAAAAAAAAAAACACAACAAAACCAAACAAAAAAAAAACAAAACCACCCAAAAAAAACAAAACAAACGAAAAAAAAAAAAAAAAAAAAAAAAAAAAAAAAACAAACAAAAAACCAACCAACCAACCAAAAAAAAAACAAAAACCAACCAACCAAACAAAAAAAACCACACAGAAAAAAACCCTAAGGGTCCTAACAGCAGTAATCTCTGTAGATTTCTTTGAATATTTTTTGGAAATACTGTAGTAACGGTAATGGAAGGTCTTCTGATTCTGCCACTAAGAATAACACTTTGGAATACGACTTTGTATAAATTACAATGAACTTCCATTGTTCCTTTTATTAATGGGTGTGGTTGCAGTTCTGCAATATGGTCTCGTGAGCTGTGACCTCGCTGCTTCACAACACATTTTCCTGCTGAAGAACTGAAATAACCTGACTGATTTCGTTTCAGCTGGGCTTGCTAAAGTACTGTTCTTGAGGATCATAAAGACATGCAGGTTTTCAGTTAGTAAGCAATAAATTCCAGAGTGGAAAACCTGCTGGACGTGTTTTGGTTCTGTTCAGATACTGAATTCCAGAAAGATGCAAGAAAAAACTTCAGTAGAAGCATCTCTGAGTAGTATGTGATTTGACTGTAAATATCAAAATCATCAAGCTTTCCAATCCCTAAATAAGATTCCTTTCAAATTCAGGACCTTACTAAATTCACAGAAGTAAATTTAGGAGCTAGGCTGTAATTGCATCTGAGCAGCTAGAAAAAGATTTTTAAAAAAGGATTTGTATGAGAAGCCCATTAAAGGGGAGCCTAAGCAGTTTATCTGATTGTGACTAATGCAGAATAAACAAGCAAAGGTGGTGTTGAAAGTGCCACTGTGCCTGAATATGAGGAGGAAAAGAACCTTATACTGATTCATGTGCAACTAATTCTGTATGCATGCTTTGTTATTCACAGCTGCCTGGAAAATATAAGGAATTTGAAATAAACTTGATGCGATTTTCATGCTGCTAGCATACAATACCTTTTTAGACAGAAGGTAGAGGAAAGCTGGAATGTACTTTTCAGTTTCTGTACGCCATGACTACTGCAGGCAGTCAGGAGCTGGCTTCTTATTCCTATGAGCACCTGTGAACAGATGAAGGGCCAGTACTTACTTTAGAGCCAAGCCAGTGCACGTCTGGATTAGTACTGATTCCAGAGCAGGAGCACAGAGCTGGAGGTAGATCATACACTAGGGAAATGCAACAAAAAGTGGTTGAAGGTATGATTGTTAAAGTTAGGTATTTCTGGGTAAGGATCCGCTCTTGGCAGGGAGCATAAGGTTGTGTGCTTGGAGAGTTCAGCTAGAAGGGGTGGAGAAGCATACCTGATTTGTATACGTGCCATCTTGTACAGGGCTTGTATCTATAGCTGCCACCAGCAATATACGTACTGAGCACCACCATCCCTTCCCATAGCATCACTCATGGCTGGCCGTTGCCAGTACTTGAGAAAAGCACGTTTGGGAATCCTTGAGACAATCAATATCCAACCACGGCTCTGAGTGGTTTCCACTAGAGAAAAAAACCCCAGCTGGCACTATCAGATTTTTTTGTTTGTTTGTTTCTTTATAAAATGCATGTAAGTTGTACTGCTTCCCTGAATACAGTAGACTTTTTCCTTGGTACAATTTCTAGGTATCCCAGTGTGTCCTCAGCTTTATGCTTTTTAATGTCTTCTCCTGTGTTTGGAGCTATCTCTTGAGTTCCTGTTTTTTCCCTGGTGTCTTCAGTTCAAACTTAGCCATGTGCCCACTCCTGTGTGTGGAATTGGTCACTTGGGAAGCGCTGCTTTTCTCTCCCAGTTAGTTCTTGCTCTGTTATTGCCATGTAGCTCAATATCTTTAATGGTGGCATCTATTATTTTCTTTATCTCACTCCATAAAGAAGCTTAATTGTTTTGTTTCAAGCTTTTTATGTAGCCTGAATGATGAGCATACTAACTACACTACAACTCCAAGGTCTGTGATTGCCTATAGATCAAAGACACTTATGATGCCAGCCGCTAACTTTTCTAGGAGAAGAGGTTGTTTAGCTAGCTGTATATTAGTGCTGCTTTGCAAGTGGACGTGAAGCAAACCCACATGATGAGACAGTGTTCAGCAGACACCCCCCGCCCCCCTAGTGTGCCACAAACCACCGTGTTTGAGAGTCATTCAGCTGCATTAGCTGGGCTGACTTTTAGTGGGTAATAGGGCCCAAAACAATCTCTCTGTGTGTTCGTGGTTCGTATTGTGTCTACAGGTAGACACAAATGGCTATTGTGTCCTTTTAGGTAACTTGTCAAAATCACAATGGAAACAACTTTCTGGACTTGTTATAACTGGAAATAAATGATATTGCTTTTTCTGAAGAGTATTCTCTGTAACAAGGTATTTCTTGTGTCAATGATTTCCACGATTCTTTCCATAATACTTCAGATCTGTGAACGCACTGATGTAGATAACTTGATTTGGACAAAAATAACAGGGAGTTGGCCTACTAGGAAGAGAAAAAAAATAAATGCATTACCTTGCTACTCATGGTCTTTTGCTGAGGCTAAAAGAGCAAAGAAGGCTCTGCCAAAATTAAAGCATGGCTGTGTAGCTGTGACTTCAGTGGAGCTATCTTTGATTTGTTTAAAAAAAAGCCACAAACAAAATCCAAACAAAACCCCCAAAACCAAACAAACAGAAAAAAATCCTGCTATTAGAAAGCACCCTGAGCAACAGTGTTGGAAAAAAGCTGACTGAAAAGGATGATATATAGCCTTAGACTGTAAACCCCTAACTCATTTTAGAGGTTTCAGTAAGCCTATTTGTGAAAAATGGTAAATTTTTTTCAGAAAGAAATTGATTTAGAATCTAGAGAGAACTGTTTGGATGTGGTAGTCATTTAAAATGGATGATAATGCCAGGAAAAAGGAAAATTAAAAAAGCTTGCATATAGCTCAAATGAAAATAAGGAGTTGGACAAATTAGCTTTTATTTTTTTTAATAGATACTGCCAGGTACCTGAGCAACATTAACCTGGCAAACTCTGTTTTCCTTTTTCAACTGGAAATATTTCAAGGGTTTAAATTTTAAAAATAGAACCTGTAAGTACCTTGACAGAACAGAATGCAGAATATACAAAGCACATGTCAGGAAATAATCATTAAAACTATAAAACACCAAAGTAGTATCCCAATTATCTGCATAGAAGTAAATAATCTGGACAATGTAGCCTGAAAAAAGAAATAAGCAGTATTAATTCTGATGATATGGGAATAAAAACTGTATCCTAATACAAATTCCAATGTGCATCTTCAGTATTGAGTGCCCCCTAAAATTACTGCAATATCAACCCTTTTGATTACTGTTGTAAGTAGTTTGGGGAAAGATATGCAGATAGTAATGGTGGTTCTGGTTTATTAACAGTCATCAATGGGAAAACTACAGGACTAAACCCAATAGAACTTTAGCTGAGAAGTGGGTTACTTAAGACAACTCATCTTAGTGTAAATATTTTTGGCTTAGTTTTTTGACTCATGCATCAGAAGAATAAGTCAATGCAGTATCTTCTTGTTCTGACTGGATGTGCCGGTTGTCTTCCCCCCGTCCCCCAAGAAAAATATACATGGCTACATTTGAGTAGTAGAATGAGAAATCTGCTGTCATTTGATGACAGAGTCGGTGTAATCTTTTGTTTCAGTTGAAGGTTTGTGCAAGTATTCTAAATGCGATTCCAATAAAGGAAACAAACATAATGAGAAACTGACTCCTTCCTGTCCTGAAAAGGTACATTTTATGTTCCTGCTAACTTTCAACAAGCACATACATTTTGTAAACAGGGAGGGAACCAATCTAAATTTTGCATATATGAAGTTTATTCACCAGCACATTGTCTTATACATAGATATGTGGTGTATATATATGTACTTATCTCTGTGTAAGGATGTAGCTCAGGGACTGAAATTCCAGCACTGACATCAGAAATGATATTACAAAAGTTTTTTTCTCTACTCAGTGCAGTATAAATGGCTCAGCTGATTCAAAACAAATCATTAAATCCTTTCTGGTTTGCATGGTGTGGTTATTTTTATTCTCTTCCTTCCTTTCTGCCATCTGTCTATAAACCTATTGATTTTCCCCAGTATTCTCTGTTTTTGCTGTTGATGCAGTATATCAGTTTCCTTTTTATTATAGGGATTTTTTTTCCTCCTGATCTTTGGAGGACATTTATGTAAACTGAAACAAAGATTAGTTATAATGATGATGTAAGCAGGGGGATAAAACTACATTGATCCAACATTGACTGCAGTCAGGAGGAATAAATCACACCCTAGAAAAAAGGGATGGGGTCAATAGTTTTGAACCTCGTGCTTATTTCATATAATTTTGATACATTAAAGTCTGGTTATTTTTTCCCTATGTTACTATTTTATTTACCATAAATTATATTGACAGGATTAAAAGAATATTGTCAAAGGCCTGTAGAATATTTTTAGAGAGATTGGACATTCTAGTATGCAGATTTGGGTAGTTAACAGCATTCTGGATACGCTGTGTGGCTCTATCAAACCACTTAAAGAGAAATGATGGATCAGGCTCTGCATAACAAAAATAGCCTTATAATTACATAGGTACAGAATTAAAGCAACTACTTCTTGTGAGGCTTTTTTCCAGATTCCTTTTAAAGTTACCTAGCAAGCTCTGTTCATTGTAGAACAGGGCAAGTATGGGTTGATCCTAAAAGTCAAGGTTCAAATTAGAATGGATGCAATAAATCATGTCTCTGAACAGAGAAGCCCTATTCAATATATTAATCCTTATGAAGACTACACAAAAATTAAACCTAGCGGCGTAACTCTAGAAAATCAGTCTGTAAATAATATTTCTGGTGCTTCTTGAAAGTACCCTTGCTTAGGTGGAAGATATCTTCCTATGGTGTTTTGTCAAATTGTTTTTCCCATGCAAATATTACATAAAAGGAGTGTTCTCATATGATTGCTCCTGTTATCCTAAGGCTAAAAGCCTGGAACATAACTCAGAAGGAGTGCCAATAAATTACATTCATAAGTGCAGATCATCCTCTTCTGCATTTTCAAATCACACTTTTCTTAGCACTTAATAAGTTGGCGGCTGCTTATTAAAGACAGAAATCACTGACCTTTTCTCTTTCTAGTATTTTGATGGAACTCAGATAGAACTGCTTATTTCAAAAAAGATATTTTCTGATCTTAAGGTCTGCTGATTCAGTCTACTGTGCTATAGTTTGTGTCAAAATGTCTTTCAAGGCATGGTGGTGTTGTGTAGGTCAGTGGTCCACTGGCGGAGCCCATTCTGTGTCACGGAGAGGCAAAAAAAGTATAAATAGGTTCAAAAAATAACTTGCCAAATTGGTATGGGATGGGTAGCTTTTAATACTGTTGTCTAGATGTAATCTCTAACTTGATAGTGCTAAATTGGTTGTTGGAAGTTGGGTAGTTATTTTAGGCTAGGATCATCTTATGCATCTTATAATTGTTCTCTTAGTATCTGCTACCAGGTCCCTTCTGACGCAGTGCTGAAATAGAGCTCTCTGGTGCTGTATGGCCATTGGCTTCTCTGTGTTTTGATTAAAGATCTAGGATTTACTAATTTTTAAGCTCATATAGCTACAACTGAAAAGGAAAAAGCTTTGGCAATTGCCAGAACTAATAAAGCTCTTGCAGAATTTCTTAAAGTTCTCAGTGTTCTTTCTCAGAAATGTGGATTTGTCAAAATCAAGTCTTTGTTGCAGGAATTGTATATTAGTTTTGATAGGGATAGAGTTCTAAATCCTCGTTCTCCACAGAAGAGCTGATGGATAGTAATGAACCTGCATCTCATACCCACGGAGAGTGCCTCGGGGACTTTCCTTCTTTCATGCATCAGCTCTACTTGAAATGGTTCTGAGTTCATCCCGGTGAGATGTGAGAAAACTTTGTGAGACTGGAAGAGAGTTTTACATCCAGATTTTTCTTTATTATACTCATTAGATACTTGCTATTTTGCTAACACCTTGCTGAACAGTCTTCCTGCACTGACTATAAGGAAGACAAAGCTTACGCTTTACCTTCCTCGCGTAATTTGGTTGGATTCACCAAACAAAAATGTAACCATTAATCTTAAGAGTGAATATATATTCATAGATTGTGATGAAGGAATGTGTCTGAAAAATATTAATTAGTTCTTCTCAAAATGGATATGGAGAATTTTAATAAATTGAACATTTCTGCAGAAATTTTAATAGCACCATTGTGCTTAAGTCCTATATCTTTGGAGGACCCAACAGCTTAATATAAAACAAAGCTTTCTATGTTCTTGGACTGTGGAATATAATAATTTGCTCCCCTGAGACGTTTCTTAGCAGGGTGTTTAATTAGATTACTGGAATTACCATTCAGACTGGGATTTTCCACAGGAACCTAAGAAGGTTTGAACAGATGCTTGCAAAATATTTTAGACCCCCAGGGTTGGCAGCCTGCCCCCAGGCTGGGATCCCATGCTCTGAATTGCTCCTTGCTGCAGGAACATGCTAGGTCTCCAGAGCATACCTGGGGGTATTACATGTACTTCTATGTTAAGATGTTGCATCATAACTTTAAAAAAAAAAAAAAACCACACCCAAAAATACCCCACCACGTTTGCATGGTGTCCAGATTTCAGCTGGGATAGAGTTGATTTTCTTTCTAGCAGCTGCTGTATTTTGGATTTAGTATGAGGATGATGCTGATAACACATACTGTTTTAGTTGTTGCTAGGTGATGTTTACATTAGTCAAGGACTTTTTTCAGCTTCCCATAGAAGCTGTGAGGGGGCCTAGACGGAATATTCCATACCATGGGCGTCATGCTCGATATATAAGTGGGGGTTGGCCGGAAGGCAGGAATCTGTGATCACTGCTCGGGACAGGCTGAGCAACCCATCATTGGGTGTGAGCGCGACTTTTGTTGTAGCACTTTTTGTATGTTCTTTTAGCATTATTATTAGTAGTATTATTATTTTCCTCTTCCATTACTGTTCTACTAAGCTGTCTTTAACTCAATGCACAACAGTTTTTTTGTTTTGTTTTTTCTCCCTCTTTTCCCCACCCTACAGTGGGGTGGGGGGGGAATGAGTGAGCAGCTGTATGGTACTAGTTGCTGGCTGGCGTTAAACCACAACATGTGGCAAACCCCTACTCTTTTTCTTCATTAATGAAAGAAATAATGATTTTTTAAATTTTTTTTAAAATCACTTGAGGCTAGCATTTTTTTCTCCTTTATAGAACTTTTTATTTCTGAACAAACACAACTAAAATAGAGGACTGTTTCAGAGAGATATTTTTGCAACTGCAGTTCTCTTGGAAAGAGTGTTAATTTGCAAGTAGCTCTTAGAGAAACTTCTCCTTTTTAGTCTTGTTTCTTCTGCTGCTGTAATAAAGACCTTATTTTTAGAGGTACCAAAATCCTCCTCCAGCCTGTTGGCACAAGCAGAAATTCTGTGGAAAGCTTGGGCAACTTACAGTTCTTCTCTTAATAGATGCTTTGCTTTCTCATTGAGAGGGCGGAAACATCTTACCTGACTTGTCCTTGATAATGAATTCTCCTCAAGAGAAAAGGAGGACTTTGTTCCCCAGCTAAGGAAAAATAACAAGAAGACTTTCTTCTGACAACTGTATAACTCTGTAGTTTCTGTTACTTTAACCTCTGAAAAGAAGAAAGTGCTGTTGCCTTCCAGTGCAGGGAGTGTAAGGAGGGGTTGTGGAGTGGTGTTTAGACCCACCAGCTGTCACCCTCTGCTCTGGTGTCTGGAAATGGGAGGGAAGCACTGGGAATGGGCGAGGGAGCTCTGTGGTTTGCCTTCTGGGGGCACGTGGGGAGAGAAACCTTGAATGTTTAAATACGTAAAGCAACAGTGGTGGTAAGAAGACAAAGAACTTGAGGAACTGATGGGGAGGAAAACAAAAAAGTATAGAAGGATACACTAGCAGGATAGAAGAGAGATTAAAAGAGAATTAAGAAGAAACCAGAAGGAAGCAATAGTGAAAAAACAGAGGGAGTATAATTCCTCGTGGGAAAAAAATGGGTTTGGGTTCATTTTGTTCTTGTATTTTTCTCTTAGAAAAGGGACTTAAAAAACAATGAAAAGGGTAGGCAAGAAGAAACATAAGAGGAGGAGAGGCATCTTAGGTTAAACGCATAATAAAAGAATTAACGTGGAAAATATCAAAACAGGTGACTGAATGAAACATTTCCTTTTTCAATTTAAAAAGGATATGCATAAGGATAAAAAAACTACCTAATGTACAAAAAGCGATAAGGACAGTCTTGGGTACTCTGTTTCTCTGTCTGGATTTTTTGACTACTGCTTTTCTGACTTATATACCCTGCCTTAAGTTTTTGGAGAACCATTTTATGAAATGCAGAAAATAGTAAAATGCACCTAATTATCCAACTTTAAGCCTGGCTTTGTGTTTAATATTTGGGATATCAGCAAGATCTATGCTAGTTCGTAGGAAATTGATTTCATTTTGTTAACACATAGGCTAGCCACTTGTATTGAAAATTTATTTTATGGCATTTCATTCAATAAAGTTATAACATACTCTGTCTTCTACAACATATCACATCTCTCCTTGTTTATATCATGTCCCCAATAATGGTTTGTCTTTTGAACACACGTTGTGAAATCACATGCTGTATTCAGTGCGTGAAAACTCATTGGAAAGTTGGCTTTGTATCTCTCTAGTCAACACAGATTTAACGTAGGCTATTATCTACAGCTCTGGTAATTACCTGAAACCTTGGGTACGGTACATTCCTGCCAAAAGGTCAAGATACTGAATTACTAACCTGGTACTATTCTCCTTATGACTTGCAGTATTTAATTTTTTCATTCTTCTCTTGAAAAAAAAAAAAGGGGGAAGGCAGTAGCATAGTAGTTAATAAGGCAAAGCTGCCTGCTGTAGCATGCTGAGAATACTACCTAAAACATAACAATATGGGTATGTGTAAAAATGAAATGCATTCAATTTCTTTTTCAAATGAAGATGTGAATGAGCTTGACTTTGTTTTGTATACTTAAAATTAAGTATGCATTTTTGTTTGTTTTTTAACTTATCATGAGAAACTGATGTTTGCAGCTATGAATTTTTCATAATAATCCATGTAAAATTCTCCAAATTATTTGAGATCAGTAAGCAGAAGATATTAGAGAGACTACATGTGAAAGCTTCGTTGACCATAATAAGGCTTTTAAAAATATAGGAAACAAGATCAGTTCAGTCAATTAAGTAATTTTTTTCTAGAATGGTATTTAGCAAAATATAAGATGTTGCTCAGTAAAGATCACTTCAATGGCTGTGGAGACCTAAATCCCCCTGGCTCTAATTCAAATAACTACTTATATTCCATAACCAGTTAAAAGTCAAAAATTTGTTACTGGGAGAACCAGGAAATAAAAATTACTAGTAAATAACATTACAAACAGCTTTGCATGATCACACTTCAGTGGGTTTGATTTGGTAAACAGTACAATGATATCAAATTGAACTACCTAGTCATTAAATAAAGAAATATGACCTATACAAGGTAATTCTAATTAAAATCCAGTGTCTGTGCACTGAAATTTATTGCACCCTTTTCAAGCTTTTTGCTTTCAAAACTAATTAGAGTGATACGAAGTGAATGTGTTTTGATTTTGGGGACCTCATATTCATAAACTTGTGATACCTAATGCTTGTTCCATGCTCGTGTTTTGCTTAATTTATCCTCAAAAAATACATGTGCTTTGTGGCCTGCTGTCATCCTTTCACCATGACTTTACGCTGCCTTTCATTTTGCTTGTCTTAGTTGTGCTGCCCTTGGAACATTCTTTTGAAGTATGGGGTTTTTGGAGGTAGGTGTGTGTGTATGTGTGGGTTGGTTAGGCTTGTGGATTTTTTGTTTAACAAAAGGGGATTGCTTGTGGGAAATGGTAATTTCTAGTCTCTGGGCTGCGCTTTATAAATGCTGCCTGTACAATTTGCCTTGCTGAACTGTAAGCAAGGAAGGAACTAAACTAATCGAGAGTAATTTTCAATATCAGCCTGACTTTTTTTGTATCTCTCTGCATTCCATGCTCCTTACTGTACATCAAAGGTTTTAAAAATTGTTATATGCCCCTACTCCATTATAAAGTAAATAAGGATACTGGCTTTGCAAAGTAATTTACGGCAGAATTTATTTGAATGCATTTTATCTGCCTATTGGGGAGTATTTCACAGCACTTACAAGTGTATCATTAGGAAGAGACTTCACCTATCACTGATTAGACTTTGTCCATAAGGGCATTTTATATCTTCTGAAACATATGTCTTTGTTCGAGGTAGGACACAGCACTAGATGGATTATTGATATAATTTGTAATGGCAATTCCTATTATTTTCTGTGCTTGTAACTCAGTTGTAGTTCTTCAGTTAGCCAAGAGAGAGCAGAACATGGGCAGGGAATGGCACAATCTGGATACCAAGCTCTGCAAGCATTTGGACTCCTAATAAATGGCATTTGAGTACTCTCTAATATTTGAAAGACCTATGAGATTGCAACCAACATTTTCAGTGAAGCATTTCTTTGAAGTATCCTGTTTTGACGTCTTTTCAGGATTAGGCATTATTTCAGTGTTCCCAGTGCAGCATGTCATATAATGGGAGAGGAAAAGACTGCATTTTTTGAATGCTCTTGATGTATCTGAAATCTGTTACAGTGATGCTTGCGGAGGTAGCCTCTTCCACCAAGCACCACTGCATTCTGCATGTCTACATAACAGCATCTCTGCAACTGCTGTTAAGTTCACTATTGCTTTTAGATTAAACAATGTGGTTGATAGCAGAGGTGGACTTTCAAGGTACCTACCCATTTGCAGTGTAATAGTATGACAACTGCAGTCAACTATCCACTGTGGAGATTAAAATAAGGCATTCACTGTTTGCCTTAGATTGTTTTGCACTACTGGTTAGAAAGTAATCAGGGGTTCAGAGTATCCAGAGTTTACAGTGTTTTCTGTTGCAGTTAAAAAGATATTTGTTATGTGGATATGTTAGTAAAATATTTCTTGGCTTACCATAAACCATTTGAGATCACAGGCTCTTGTCAGTGGAGTAATAACAGCTGATCTTGTTCAGCCTGTGTTTGCTTTGGAGTTTGCAAACAGGATAAAAAAGACATCTTAGCATTGGGTAATCTTATAGAATGTTATTGCAGTAATGGTGTGTTTTCAGAAATCTCGATTGAGTAATGTTTGCCAAGCCTGTCTAACCAGGACGTGGTAATATTTAAATGCTTTAAGGGAAAAGTTTTAATAGTAAAATAAAAAATACTGTATCTGGTGTGGTGTGCATGGCCAATAAGTGCAGTTTGCAAATGCGTGCACCAGTTACAAGGTTTAAGACTAAAACAGCATATTATAGGACAGCATATTCAGTTTAGAGAAAGGAGAAGCAGTTTCCCTGAAAAGAAATCTCTGATATCTGTTGTTTGTTTTACTTTTATGAAGCCAAAGGGATTGTGAATGTGACAACCAACTGTTAAGATTTGCTTCTTTAAATCTTGTTCAATATATTCATCAATGACCTGGACGAAGGGATAGAGTGTACCATCAGCAAGTTTGCTGATGACACAAAACTGGGAGGGGTGGCTGACACGCCGGGAGGCTGTGCTGCCATACAGCGTGACCTGGACAGGCTGGAGAGTTGGGCAGAAAAAAACCTGATGAGGTTTAATAAAGGCAAGTGTAGGGTACTGCACCTGGGGAGCAATAAACCCATGCATCAGTATAGGTTAGGGGCTGACCCCCTGGAGAGCAGCTCTGTGGAAAGGGACCTGGGAGTCCTGGTGGACAACAGGATGACCATGAGCCAGCAATGTGCCCTGGTGGCCAAGAAGGCCAATGGCATCCTGGGGTGTATCAAGAAGAGTGTGGCCAGCAGGTCGAGGGAGGTCATCCTCCCCCTCTACTCTGCCCTGGTGAGGCCGCATCTGGAGTATTGTGTCCAGTTCTGGGCTCCCCGGTTCAAGAAGGACAGGGAACTGCTGGAGAGGGTCCAGCAAAGAGCTACAAAGATGATTAGGGGACTGGAGCATCTTTCTTATGAAGAAAGGCTCAGGGACTTGGGGCTTTTTAGTTTAGAAAAAAGAAGACTCAGGGGGGATCTTATCAATACTTATAAGTACTTAAGGGGAGGGTGCCAGGTAGACGAGAATAGCGTTTTTTCAGTGGTGCCCAGTGATAGGACTAGAGGTAATGGGCACAAACTGGAGCACAGGAAGTTCCATCTTAACATGAGGAGGAACTTCTTTACTCTGAGGGTGGTGGAGCACTGGAACAGGCTGCCCAGAGAGGTTGTGGAGTCTCCCACACTGGAGACGTTCAAAACCCACCTGGATGCCGTCCTGTGCAATGTGCTGTAGGTGTCCCTGCTGTGGCAGGGGGGTTGGACTTAGATGATCTCCAGAGGTCCCTTCCAACCCTGACGATACTGTGATACTGTGTAATGTAACCTGTAGAAGTTACTAAGAGAGCAATGGCTTATTTAACTGGTTTTACTTGGTATATATGTAACACTTTCCTCATTTAAGCTTCTGTTTTTATATAGCTCCATCATAGCCACTACCAGAGGGAGACTCTTCTGGAGACTCGTAGTTCTTGTTTGAAGAAGGGGTGCTAGAAATGAGGCTTTCTTCCTTCATGTACATCCTGGCTGGTACCCCTCCAGACTAGAAACTTTTTCAGTGGTTCTCTGGGTGTATTTAGCATAGTTTCCTCGATGGCTTGTTCAGATCAGGAAAAAAAAAATGAAGGTAGAATACATTAGGGTTTTGGTTTAGAAGTTTAAAGCAGGATTTTGAGATTCAAAATACAGGTACCAAATAGAGAAATCAGATAATAAAGTTGGGTATTGACTATGTGGAAGTCAGTGAGATACTTTTGGCATTTTCTGGAATAGTCAGAGAAAAGCCTCTTTTAAAACTTCTTTTAGCAGAATTAACAGATGAAGCAGTATCTAGGGGGCGAGGTGTTAAAATAAAAAAAAAGTTAGAAGAGGATTTCTAGCTCTCAGTCTCTTAATGTAGTTTACGGTAGATAATTTGGATATTATAATCCTACAGCATTTTCTTTATCATGCATAAAAAAATATATGCACTTGAAGGCATGGCACTATAGCATCTGAAGACCAGTGTTTGCCTCTTTATTTTAACTTTTAACATTTTTTTATTCCTTCTTCCCCTGAGAATGATTCCTCTGATTTGTTAAATCATTCTCTGCTCAGGGTTTAGGAGGGCATTTTACAATGCTGTCAGCCTTAGACTGGGATGATGGCTGAGTTGAAAATGTCCTTAGCAATTGTAGTTAATTTTAAGTGTGGTGATATAGTCTGACAAAAATAACTTTGTCATAGTTTGTGTTCTTAATATCAACCTGACTCAGGACAAGGTAAACTTGCTTTAAACAGATTTTTTTAAAAAATGTGATATTCTTATAGATCTCTATAAACAGATATAGATATAGAATAGGTAGTCTTGTGTCCAGCAGGTAAACATTTCCCTATTTCTTTAAGCAGATAATTTGTTGTCATCTTGGTTTTAATTTATTAGGATAGTAATTAAAGTAAGTCAACATTTCTTTATGCAGATGAGATATTTAAGCCTAGGTTTGCTTATGCCTAAGAGTAATTGAAGACAAGTTTTTCAAGTGTTTGACATATACCTGCTTTCACCAAAAAAAGTAAATCATTTGAAGAGAAACTGCTAGTATGTGTAATGCCCCCCCCCCCCCCAAAAAAAAAAAAAATCTTTTGATATCTAGATCCACACTTTCAGATGCATGTAGTGGTCACTTTTAATTATACCTGGAGTTAAAATAGATAAATTAGAGTAGTGATGTGGTTTTGTTCTAAGCATTGCAATGTCCCAGGCATGTCTATGACTAAGGAGGTTCACTTTGTATGTTTTGGGGGCAAATGAATTCTGTGCTTTTCTTTGTAACATCTGGTGTAAAAATCTGTTTTAATATTTCCATTATTTTTTTTGGTCAACTGAAAAGATAAACAATCAGTATTTTCTGGAAAACCACCTCTAGCAGGTTTCACTGCCAGCAAACATGAGTGCTAGTGGCAAGCAGTAAGACTTGGCTTAGAATTGAATTTCCAGTGCTTATTTCTCTAGTTCTTCTGTAATTAAGTCTTAAAGTATGAAATTATAAGGTAATACCAAATTGTTTCCGGTGCAGTTGTATTTATTAACACAATTCCATTTTACTGACTTTCCCTCATCCTATTTTCAATGTATAGATCAACATATATTTGTTTTTCTGTCAAAAAATACTAGAATATAATTGCGATTTAAAATGCAGTCCAATTTTGCATGCTGTTTTTTTCTCGTTTTTTTTTTTTTTAAGTGAACAATGCAGTATACTTAAGACAGATTAAAATGAAAGAGTTGCTGCTTTTTAGGATTTTACTGTCATAGAGCAAGACTCCTGCCTACTTCCTTACACAAGGAGATGCTGTTTATCCAGACTGTTGGATATAAATCCATGTAGATTGCTTATAAGAATATGAGCATAGTTGTTTAATGTTTCCGGCACAAAGTAATTTCTGATCCAAGTGAAATGATCCTCAAAAACCAGAACTCGATATAGTGTTCTGAAACGAGAACAGCAGGGC
Organism: Pluvialis apricaria; assembly: GCA_017639485.1. Lineage (NCBI taxonomy): Eukaryota > Metazoa > Chordata > Aves > Charadriiformes > Charadriidae > Pluvialis > Pluvialis apricaria. The sequence goes on along the minus strand of CM030011.1, from coordinate 23,537,139 downwards.
AGGGTACACAAGTTCTACATTCTTTCAGTGTAGTTTGGCTAATTTTTGATTCCTACTGAGTTACTATATAATTTTCCAAATCTGTGACTTGTGGTATTTTTCAGAGATATTTGAAACTTCCAAAATGTATTAGATTTTTGTGTCAGTTTGATATTTTTGAGAATCTTGGTATAATACTGGAAGGACCTCCTGGTTACTTGATCTGATTTTGCTGTCATAGATAACCATGCCATATTATCCATTATATAAACTAACAGATATGCAGATGTCTTCAGTTTTGGAGCCAAACTTTGGTTAGCTTTAATTACTAATCATTCCCCCTGTGAAGTAGCCTCACTCCATTCCATGTTTTTCTCTCCTCTGCTTTCGGGAGAAGAAAGACTTTTTGCATCACATCAAGCAATGATCTACAAATAAATGTATCCCTTAACCCCGACCCTTACTTTTTTCTTTTCCCCCCCCCCCCCTCTCTCTCTGGTCACTGGATCTAATACTTTCTTTTGTTTGTGATGGAATACTGTCTGAAGTGGATAGGAGCTTTGTCTTTTGCTGAAATATCCTAGAGTGTCAAACCCAGTCATTAATGCAGAGCTTTGGAGGAAATGAGGATGAAAGGAATGGATTATTATAAGATTGTAAAAAGTTATCTAAATTCATTCCAAACCTTAATGAATAAAGCAATGCATGAAAGATAACTCTGAGAATACTAAATATACAGAATATCATAAAAAACCTTAAAGATTTTGCCAACCACAATTCAAATTTGTATTTTATGTCGAGGGAGAAATGACAGAGGTTGTTGCCTTGTTGAGAAGCATGAGGAATACATAACTGTCGTTCATGTTTCTTTAAATTTTACCATACCTCTGAAAGGAAGAGGGATAAAATATCAGCGATCAAATGAATCTTGAACTTTTCTAGCAAGGTAGATTTGATGCTTTCTATGAACAGACACCTTGTTTGATTGGAAAATATCTTGCCTCCAATTTCTTGTCAAACATGTTGGTTTCTTGCTGTCAAAAAGTGCTGTTCCATTTCTGGTATTTCAGCATCAATCTCTTGCTATTACAAAGGTGGTGCCGTTGGCTGTCCGGCCTGCACAGTCTCAATTGGCAGACTTATCTGTCTTCAGCAGGATTAGACAGAAATATCTCATTCACATGATACTCCAGCCTTAGGCTGCACCAGCCCCGGGAAAGTTAAGTACGTTAGCTTCAAAGAAACTGTCTGTAACCTCTTCTGACAGCATACTCTACAAAGTACCCTCTAATCTATTCCTCAAGCTGTTTTCTCTGTGTCTTTAATATTTACTCTTTGTATTGTATAAATACTTTACCACTTGTCTTGTCTCTGGCAGTTAAGTTTTGTAATAGAAAGTGTAAGACCATTCTTATTACAAGTTTACATTAGTTATATGCTAATATATTTCAAGATATAATGAAAAAATAACATCTGGTCCAGTACAAAATGGTCCTATACTTGGAAACATAAGATACACATAAACAGCATGACAAGATAGTGAACTTCCCAAAATTGCCACTGCATCCTGATATGAACAGTTTTCTTCCAAACACTTAATATGTGCTATGGCTTTATTTGGTGGAGAAAATAAGAAATAATGTGACCATCATCTGTGAAGTTCTTGTCATCAGCTTATTTAGGCACCACTTCTATTATTGCAGTTTTATATTAAAAGAGCAAAGCCTAACTTCAAAACATAGTTATCTTCATTAGTCTGTGTACATGCCGTCATGCTTATTTATTTATGTATACGTGCACACACTTACGACTGCACATACATAACCTCAAATGAACGTTTTATTTCCTAGGAAATAGCATCTCACAGAGCAGTCCTAGTTTGCATGTAAAATATTAGGCCATAAATTGTGTATATTCTCTTTGGGTTAAGCTATGTCATTCTTCAAATAGCCTGGTGTTGTGTATTACAGCATTTAGTGCCTGTGTAAGCTGCTTGTTATCAGTGATTGTATTGCTTAAAATCTGCATTTTCTTAATAGTAACATAGTCTACCTTGTATTTTATGTCATTTCAAATTATATGTACCTCAGCAACAGCATATCCCAGCTGAGCCATGGTAACTAAATAAAACTGCAAAACTTGAAGTCAATAATATTACCCAAAAACTTGGTATTTAGGTATTCTTACTGTTTTGATTCACAGGAGAAATGAGATCTGCACTTTACTGTGAGAGCGTTACTGGGTTTATTGCTCTGACTACATAGGGCAGGCAGGTGTACAGGGAATATGGCTTTGAATGCATCATGAGAACATGCTGCCTTGAAATTCTCAATTCTAAATGCAGCTGTGTTCACAGTGCTTTTTTTTTTTTCTTTTGGAACACTTACACTTACCTTTTGGGTTAGCAGTGAGCAAGTTTGGTTATGGATGCATCTGCAACTTCTTCTGTACAAAAATATCTATATTTTGCTGAGATAAGCTTTGCAATTCACCCCTGCTCAATCAGGCTTTGCTCATGCTTTGCAGGTGAAAGATCTCTTTGTGGCTGATATGCAGTAGCTCGGGACTGTGTGCTTGGGAGTACAACTTTCTGAACAACTGCAAAACTTAGGTGGCTTCAGTCATGCTGGGCTTGATTTGAGAGCAGGAAGCTTGTTGCTCTTCTGCTGTCAGTAGTAAATGGCAAGTCAAAAGAAGGATGTAGCTGCCGGGTTTTAAGGCAGAAAGAATACAGAAATTGGACTGGGGATAAGAGTGGCCACGAAGTTAAAATCTGTGGTGTCGGAAAGGTAGTGAACCTAATTGTTGGCTAGGGAGAGGCTAGAAACTGGCCAAGATGAAAGGAACAAAAGATACACGTTGGGGGCGGGGGGAAGTAAGTCCGATTTAGCTTTTATAGGGTACTAATTCAGAACCAGCACAGGTCAAAGTTCATTAACAGAGATAATGTTTTGGCCTAAAGCTGTTTACGGGCCCTGGCTGTATTGTTGGAAGACCTATTTATATGGAGGACCGGCTGCAGTGACTGGGAGCATTTTAGATGAAGGTGTGAGTATCCTTGGGTGTTTCACAGTATGTGAAATGGATCCTTAATTATTTACTCTACAGCATGCCATTAATCAAGGGGCATGGTTTTCAGGCAAGTTTTCTCACACACAGTAATTAAGCCAGTTTTCATACTGATATCTGTCCTTTATTTTTTAACTTCTTATATCTATGAATAATCTTGTTTTCTCCCTTACTAGTCTGGAGCTATCTGTATGCTGGATGGTTTGCCATTTCCAAGCTGTAGGTTAGGCAGTTGGGTAGCTGCAAACAAGACATAAGTCTACCTGCTTTCCCATCTGTGGGAACACTAATTAGAGGTGGGTTTTTTTTCTGTTTTGCCACCATTTTTTTCCTGAAACTTGTAGGAACTTAATTATCTCTGAGAATTTTGCTGTCCCCTACCCTGTGTCAGTTGGATTTGGATAAAATTAACCTGCAGATTTTCTCAGTTATTAAGCTAAAACCAGTAAAACAGGCAGTGCAGTCACATAAGTTTAATTGCCTTAGGAATAGGGGCTAAAAAGAGTATTTATCTTATGGCAACACTTTGCCAAAACAGCTACACTAGTCCTAAGCCATAGCTTTTGGTCATCTGCAAATTTTTCCTCCTGTCAAGTATACATTTTCACAATATAATGGTACAAAAATCAGATTCTTCCCATAATCAACAGCAATGATACAACTGCATGCATTGGCAAGAAGATGGATAGGATGGAGTACAGATGCTGCCCACATATTCATTCTCCCTGACTCCACTGTGTTATTTTTAAAATATCCTTTAGGTTAATGTCATATAAACAAGACGGTTTTGAATGGTTTCATCTTTTACTTAATCTTCATGAAGTTTCTTGGCAATGAGATTTGCCTAAATGTCTGATCTGTGCTGCTCTGAAAAGAAGCTGTTACAATGTTAACTAGACCTTCATTTGTCCTTTGTCATATGTTAACAACGTAAATGTTCTGATTTTGTGACTACAATATAGTTCTCTAAGGGGCAATTTGCCCCAGCTAGACCATCTGAAAACAGGTACTTCGTGCTCATTCTCCCTCAGTAATTCAGCTATTCCTTCAGTAATTAATGCTATTTTAATTAAAATTTGATATATACCTTCCAGTATGTACCTGGGCATAACCTAAAGGTATCCCAAAATTTTTATGCCCCCTCTTTCTTATTGCAGCTTTCTCCACAAATGTCCCTGATTATCACAATAGTGAAATAATGAAAGTAGAGCTGTACAACTGAAGGGCTCATTCGTGTTTATTGCACAGGTTAGAGTATGTGCCTGGGAGCACTCTGGATCAGACCACATGTTTATCTTCCCAAATAAATCTCTAAACTGCAGTTAATATCAAATTCTGTACATCTGCTTGTTTGGGTTGTGGAGGTGGGGTGTTGGTTTTGGTTTGTGGTTTTTTATTATTATTTTTTTTAAATCTGCCAGCACTTGCTATTATAAAATTTTGTACAAACACCCAGGAAAACCTTGCAGCAAGGAGTACGCAGTGCAATAAAATAAAGCATTTTTCTCAGCATGAAGTTGGACCCACTCTTTCAGGTTGCAGTTAAACAAGCACCTAAACCTGTGCTTAATATTTGAATTAAGTGTATAGCTCTGGCTAGGCCTTTGGTGTGCATGTCTAAATAAATAAGAAAAGTCTGATTTTATTTCAGCTTATAGTACTTACAGAAGTGTATAATTTAGGACAACTTCAACATTCTGCTAGGGGGAAATTCACTTAATTTGAAACATCTATAAATTACCTTCAGGGTAAGAGTTTTTGAACCTCTCCCCTGCACAAACACAGGCACTCATCTTTTTATGAGGCTATAGATAGGCATGTCTTCTCAACAGTAACGCTACTTCTGGTGCAAGAAAGTTGTTGAGCATGTTTTCTTTATTCTAGTTAGGAAATTAAGCTTAATACCGCACAAGAAAGAAACATTTGACAGCTATTACAAAATGTTGGTGCTATTGTAGGCTGATATTAGAAAGTACTTGGATCATTGCTACATCGTTAAACTTCAGAAAGCGATTCTGCTCTACAAAACATTTCCGTGCTTTAAAGGGAAACAGATTTATTTTTTTTTGCATTAGGGCAACACTTTCAAGGGTTTTTTGTTATTGGTTGGCTGTGTGTTGTTTTGTTGTGTTTTTTTTCTAACCTTTCCTCCACCCTAAAAATCTCTCTCTTTATATCAGCCTTGAATCTGAAATTCAAGGTAGGTTCTTCCTGGCTTATATTTCATCAACAAGGAACTTTCTGTAATCAGAGCTTGCAAGTGAAAGCATGAAGACACTCAACAGTGTTAAATACAGTGTCTTTGGGGAAAAAAAACAACTGATGGTTGAAGGTCTGAACCAGCTGCTTTCTGGAGTCTGGGGAGCTATACGATTTGCTGATGCTTCTGTACTTTGATGGTTTTGTCATTTAATTCCCTGTTCCAGACTGTAAATACTTGTAACTGATGGAGACGCTATTCTCTCTGCTTCCACTTTGCTCCTAAAGGAAGAACAACTCAATCCTGGAATGTGTCCTTTGCCCTTCCCTTCCCTCTGGCTTGGCAGCTATGACAAGTTTTCTCACCTCTTTTAACTGTCTAACACTCAAATTTGTGCTCATAAAAAGCAGGAACTTTACAGAAGTACAGCAACACAAGGCACAGGGGCTGGATGATTTTGACACGGGGTGGGGGAATCTGAGCGGGAGGCTGAGCTGCCCACCCTTGCCTCTAAAGCATCACGTTATCAGGCTCCTCCTCTAAAAGCTGCTGCTTTGGCTAAAGCTCACCCAAGCACAGCTTGTCCACCCCTCGTCCCTGCCCCCATATCAGCAACATCTCCATCTGCCTTGAGACGTTACTATTGCTGAGCAGCGGGGCTGGCTCAGGCTATAAGCAGGACAAGCATCTTGTGGGCAGCCTGTGGGAGCAAAGGGCTGCCTGCTTTGCACAGACCTCGCAAGATGGCCATCGGGTGGGTCTGTCCTGACTGGCCCCCTGTGCCTCACCAAAGCACACCAGGCAATAGTGTGCGAGGGGGTCTCTCCCAGCACTCCTCAGCCAGCCTCAGCAGCAATCCCAGCCCAGTCCATCTCGTGCTCCCACCTAGAAGAGCTAGTCTGGCTCTTGGTCCTTTCCTTCGCTCTCCTCAGCCTAGCAAACATGCTGCCACAAAGGGTGAGTGTGGACTCCTTTGCAAGGAAAGGAAAATGGGCTGCCATTTGTAGCTTACACCTGGAGATCAATAGGAGGATGGTCATACTGGATCATAAAAAGATTGGTTTAGCCCAACAGAAAGGTGGTAGGAATGCCCAGGGGTGGGGGACAGTTGAGGGAGGGTACCCATGCTTGAACAAAGTGTGGGAAAAGAGAAGGTCCTTAGGGAGGAGCACTGGCTGGAGAGGCATACCTTTACCAACAAGTACTCTAAAACTTTCCTGCCCTTTTCTGAATTCTGTCCCATCCAGAGTCCTTGAAACAACTTCCTCAAATTCTTTTAACTCATTTCTTTGCTTAAGAATTTCTCTGAACATGTAACTTTATCTCATTGGCCCTGCAAAACTCCACCTTATCTACAGGGCAGAAGACTTTGAGATCACTTTGCTGATCAGTGTTGTGGTACCCTACAAAGACACCGTGCCCAGGTGGCAGTCAGTGCTGGCAATGTCAGCCTTCGTATTTCACAGTCCTCACTCTAGGTGAGAGAGAGAGTTATTTTCCTGTGCTGGCAAGAAAGAAAAAGCTTGCATTACCCTAGCTATAGCAGCTTTAAGAATTACAGTCCAAAAATAACATTTCTTGTTTGAGCCTGCCTGAACAGTGCAATCCACTTGGGCATTAGGAACGCTAAGATGTAGGCATCTACTCTTAGTCTTTTTGGTGAGAAACAAGTAGGCAGTGGAAGGCTGGGAGGAGCACCAACCCTGCCAGGTTGTCCAATGCCCCTGCCTTGCCTCCACAGGATGCTTTGCAAGCATGCACAGATACGCATGCAGCTTGCAACGTCTGACAGTCATACCCTGTCCAGTTGCTCCCTGTATCCTGTTTTGGACATAGTTCCCTGACAGTTTCTTTTGGATCCAGTTTGTCTCCTGCTCCTGACTTTGTTCGATGCTACTGTTTCTCCAGATGCCAGATCACTTGTTCGGTCAATGCTATGCTGTATTTTTTTTTATTCCCCCTTCTCCTCAGCCAAGAGGAGAAGAAACAGCTAAGTGTCCAAGTGAAAGTCTGCAGGGGGAGCTGACCTTAAGACTGATTGTTCTCATAACAGTATAACAGATCTTATTTGCTATATACTACTGAAGTATGTGAACTGTAGGCAATGAACAGGCAGTGTCCCACTATGGCTATTGTGAGCAGTACAAGCTTGTATTCCTGTAGAAGAAACTAAAAGGTCAAGATAACCTGAAGAGATCTTTCAAAATTTCCCTCCTTACAAAATTTCAGAATTGCCTTCTGGCCCATTCTGTTTATCACTGCAAATTCTTGTCTCATACTTGTGACTGATGCTTTGTGTTTGGTGTGAACAACCACATAGCCCTATAGCCAGTTGTACACCGCTGCCAGTGCAGGGGGGGAAAGATTCCTTCCCAATCTGTCAAAAATCCTATCTTGAAACATCCCCCATTTTATTATCACAAATGCCACAGTCCCAAGTGTGATTGGAATGACCTGTCTTTTAGAAACCAGTTACAAATTTTGAAACCCACTCTAGATTCTCCCCAGATGAGGCAAGTCCTGCATTTCCTATCAGTCTACCTCTCCGTACGAATTTCAGTCTTTGGTAGTTTTTACTTAGCTGTTTCTTCACTTCTTTAGTGAGAGAATAGCACTTCTCCAGGCACTCGAACAGCAACTGTTTGGCTCTTTCTGTGAGGCTAGCTTAACACTGAAGCTCTTGTTCATGCAGTAGCAATGCTGAAGGTCTTGTTCATGGCAAAGCAGTCTGCGTGTAACCAAGAACGAAGCAAGGTGGAGAGAGCGATAGTGTTTTAATACACTTTTCGTTGACATCTAATTCCCTGGATACTCTTTGAAATAGTTACTTTTCTATAAAAGAGACACTGTTGTTGCCATTAACAGACTTCTTGGTGTGTCTCGCTCTGAGGGAACTTTTAGTAGCGATACATTATGTACACATGTGCATGCCTGTGCATAGAAATATAGCCACTGAATTTATGGCACAAGCTATTACTGCTTTCCTTTTTAAGCACTCACAAACGAGACTATGAAAAATTAAAGGCGGCTACAGTGAAGCTGTTGATCCATTAATGTAGAATTACTCAATCTATGTCTAACCAGCTTGATCCACCCTATCAATACCAAGATGAAAGGATAGTTTCTGCTCTTCTAGTAACTAGCCTTGCAAACGCCTTTTTAAAATTCTGTCATGCTGAATTACGTGGCTCTTATCGTTTGCAGATCTCTTTTGAAAGCAGCCCCAGGTTACATGCATATTGGATTACTGCATATCAAAGAGATTAAAATAGGTGTGTTATAAAGATAAGGGTTTTTTCTTATTCTACTTGCAAAAAATCGCATTAAAAAGACCCTTCAGAGAAAACAAAAAAGGGCTCAGAGGAGCCAAACTGGAAGAAGCAGCTCATAGAAAATTGCAGAATGGCTGACAGATTCCCGACAATATACACTGGTGCTTTGTTTCTTGCTTTAATGTGTGTTTTATATCCTCGTGAAGAAGCATAAAGTTGGGCATTAACATGAGATAATAGAAACTACTTACACATTATCGGCTCATTTTATAGTCTTGTGAAATTATAAAGAAAATCACAGTTACTTTCAGATGCTAATTTTCTCAGGTACTCATCACTGGCAGACCTGATGTGAATTTATAGGTGACCAAATATCTTTCAAAGTGCAACATGTGAATTCATTCAGCAATTTTAGAGGAAGATTTGAGATGAGGCGTCTATTTTTAAAATTTCTATTCTCTTGAGGTCTGGAAATTTGAAAGTTGCATTTGATCCCACTCCCATTACCTATTAGCAATAACAAGCCCACAACATGAAATTGTGAAGAAATTACATGTTGCTATTTGTAATTGCTTTTCAAAGAGCTACCTGTGCACAGAAAGAAGGATCAAAACCAATTAAGAGATCATTGAAATTGCAGTTTAAAATGTGAAAGAAGAGTAAATTCGGGGGGGGGAGGGGGTTATAGTTTGTGAATGACATATACATAAGTGTTTGCCTCATACTCTTGTTGACTGAGGGAGAATCCAAACTGAGAAAGGCTCTTTCCCTTCACATTGGTAATCCAGTTCTTGAAAGATGACAGATTACGTGATGTTCATTTGAGGAGCCTTGGAGGTACAGTGTTTGGTGGAAAGGTCTAGGGTACCGAGTAACTCAACTTGCAAGATAAACAAAAGCATGAGACAGCATCAACTGTATCAAGTATCACCCAAAAGAGGGTATCTGTGATTCAGGATGTTCTCTAAACAATCTAAAACTAAAGTTATTAAACTACTAGGACTAAGGAAACAGTATTAGAAGGAAATAGAACATAGTTAAGATGCTGGAAGGTGGGGGGAAGTTCACTTGGGGAGAAGTACATATATTATTCACTACATTTTGGCAAAGAAGGAATATTCAGATTTAATACTAAGACTGAAACAGAGTGGGAAGCATGTAAACTCTGGTGGTCTGATCTAGCTAGCCTGCCCCAGGGTGCATGGGGTGGGAGAGAAGGCACAGTCCTCATCCCTCCTGGCAAGGGCCACAGGGGAAGGAGGAGCTCTCAACCCAGTTCCTCTGGGTAAAGGGCATCTGGGGGAGACAAGAAAGTGTTCTCCATCTGTTCGTGCATCAGCGCAGTAACCTGTCCTCTGTGAGGGAAAAGGTGGTTTGGCACACAGTGTCTGGGAGCGTTATGGAGGTCTACTCTGTAATGCTGCTGCCTTTATGATAGTGTATTGCCCGATCCTTCCCACCTCTGCTGTGCCTTCTGTTTACCATAGCATGCTCTGCAACTCAGACGTAGCTGTGTTTTGTACTATGCTCCTTCTTATATATACTTCTGAGTTCCTCCTCAAGGTTATAGGCTCATCCTTGTAATTAAAATGTCATTCAGATTGCATTTCAAGAGCAAGCACCATATTGCACTAGTAGTGATTAATCTCTAAGAATGCCCAGTACCAATCACTAAGTCCATTGATTTGGGAGCATTGATTTAAGATTAACATAATGACAAGTCATCTTTTCCAAAGTGCCATATTATCTTAACAATGGTCTGTGTCTCCTACATATATGACCCTAGATCATAACACAACAAAGGGAAAACATAACATTTGACTTTTTCTCAAGCCTGCCATCATCTTATGAGCCTACAGGTGGTAACTTTGGACCCATCTCACAGGGACTGTGTTTGTGCCAGTTGGCTTCTCTAAAATGATTTCTGACAAATTTACCCCTTCCCAGGGAAGTGGCCTACCTACGGGTACAATTGGTGCTGGACTTTGTGCTGTTCTGCAGCTTTGGGATGGGGCCGAGACGGTGGGATTTATAGAGGAGCAACTCAATTTTTTGCCTGTTTATCAGGCAATATTTGAACATGCTATATGAATTACTTTGCAGCTGCAAGCCAGTAGTTAACAAGATCTAACACAGAAAATGCTTCAATATCTCTGCATGTCACAGTTTCTTGTAACCTCATCACCTGCAGTGTCATTATTTTTTGGAAGTACCAACCTGCTTACTAGACCTGGTAAATTAACCTTTGCAGCAACATTTGACTTTAATTCTGACTCCATTTTTGTAAAATAAAACCATAAAATTAATTTAATCAGGAGACTGAAAAATTCTCAAATTTACAGGGCTGCATCAATACTAGAAAAAATGTCAGCTAATGCATACTAACTAATGGTTTTAGTTTTTGCATTGATATTTCCAGGCAAAAAGAAATCTCAGCCAGTGTAGGAGGTTCTTCATGTAAGGAAGTCGATGAAAATGTGAATGTGCTGATTCTGAGCTTAAAAATGTTGTTAAATTTCATATGAATAAAATACACAGTACTGAGTTTTTGAAGTCTTCCTTCCCATTACTCTCGAACTAGTTACAGCACTAAGGTTATTTCAAGGGAAAGAGAGTGAGTTTGATATCTTGCTTTACTTATTTCTCAGTTAATTTATTAGTATTGAGGTGGAGAAGCTGACTAGTTATTACTGGCTCCATCACATTGTCTCTGAGCTTATAAAAGGTTTTGTGTTCATTTCTTTTCAGTGGTCTCAGCAATTTTGTATCTATACTTTAGACTCCAGCCAGAGTGAGAAATACATTTAAATAAATTAAAAATGCATTATTAGTTTTGAATAAAAAACTTCCTAGGAGCTTTTGGGTGTGGAGTAAGGTGAAAAGGAACTTTTGGGTCATTAGGAAACAGTGGACATCAAGTGGAGCTTTATTAAGATTTGCCACCCACCAAACTAAGGCACTTTTTCCTTACAGATAGGGTTTGTTTCCTTGTTTTGCAGACATATTAATTATGAGATTTTACTCCCCTTCTGTCACTTCCTTGAAAGCTCATGACACTTAAGCCTTTCCATCCTCTGCTTGGTGCTGCTGAGTTGTAGCCCAAATAATTTGTGTCCAGATGATTATGATGTCTTAATTAAAGAATTTTCATTTTATGTGAGGAATAAGGATCAGATAAATTAATAAAAGCTGAATATCTTTTTTTTATGCTAATAATTGTCAAAATAAATGGCAAAGGAAGAGAATCATGGAGTATGTGTCAGCAGTTTAGTATCCTCTGTGCACTGCATCAATAACTTTTGAAGATCTTGTGGCTCTTTCATTTCATATTTAATTAGGCTTTATAATTCTAATAGTAATTTCCATGAATTAAATACATTGGTGCATTCAAATATTGGACTTCAGCATTTGGAGTGGAATTCCAGCTTCTTCTAAGATGTCACAAAAATCCTGTGGCAGCACAAGAACTGTATTCATACTTCAAGAAGTAATTTCACACATTGCTGTGTGGTTCTTCACAGCTACCAGCACCTAGCTGAACAAAAGGTGGCTGACTGCCTTTTGCTAGCTTTCCTCATACATATATCACTTACCTCCAGTTCTGTGGATGCTAGGGCTAGTATTGCAGGCGCACCATTCCTGAATCATGAGTTTTCAAAATCTTACATGGCTAAGAGCCCCTGGAGAGATGAGGGGACAATGAGTCATGGTTCCTCTGCAGTCTACAGTGATGGCTCTCCTGGTAGAGTGCCCGTCCGTGGTGGGAAGGGCAGAACCAAGACAATCACTGCTGAGTGCAGGGACTCGCTTCAACCCTTGGTTTGCTCCTTCCTACAGGCAGGGACTGCAATTATGAGTAGCTCTCCAGGAGGTTCAGTCCTGTTAGACAACAAATCCCCTGCATTAGAAGTGTGGCTGACTGACTGAGAAGCCAGGTGCAGCCCAAGAGTTGGTGTTTGGCCTTCTTGGCTGTCACATCTCATCTACACCATTCTATCACACACAGTCATGCAGTCGCAGATCTCACGTTTTGTTCACAACACTGGTTCAATGTGTGATCTTAAGGAAGTCGCATCACTTATCATTAAGTTGTCCTACTGATCAAATGTTAATGACAGCATCCGTGTAAAAGAATAATAAGTAATCTGTGGGAAATATAATTATTGCCATATAGAAACTGATGGCAAATACTACTCTCTGTGTTTATTATAGCATCCAAATTTTACTTGAAGACTTTCCAAACAACAACTTTGGAACCCTGACTTCTTGGAAGTAAAATATTCCGTCTTTTTTTCAGTTTATCCAGGTATTTTTCCTGCAGTCCAGTCCGTGGGAATATTCCTGGGTTTTCATTATCTCTCCATCAAGAAAGCGTAATTTTCATTGTAGATTTTTTTTCAGTACAGTTTTTATTTCAAAATGCACCTGGGATGCTAGTTCTGTTATTTAGTTTAGCTGTTCTTGGAAATGTTATTATGATGGGCAGGTAAAGTGCTTAAATAGTTCAAAAATTTGCAGTAAAAAACAAGTATATGTCTATTTTAGCCCTGCCATTAGACTCTCTTGTCTTTCTTCCTATTATTACAAGAATTCTGAAAACATTGGGAAGCACTTTCTGTAACCTTTTTTTTGATATATTGCTGGATTTTATTTTACTTTTCTTTACCAGTCACGTGTAAATGAATGTCATTATTGTTTGCCATTAAGAGCAGAGTAATTATAAAAAGAAAAGCAGGTGTTGCAGTTATGCTTAATGCCTACAGAGTTACAGGGCTGGCAGCAAAGCGGAGGACCTTCGGTTCAATACTGAGCATGCCTGACACTAAAGCTCTGCTTTGATAAATGATTAAGTATGCTTAAATGTACATTGCTTAAAGCATCTGTGGTTGAGTAGCATTCTTTAGGGCAGTATATCAAGGGATTAAAGTAAAAGCAAGGAGTTTTTATCATATGATAATAACTCTTTAGAAATAGGCTTTAGTTCCTGTTGCACTCAGGAAAACAACAATGCTCTGATTTTTCATCTTCACTCTTCTCAGATGACTTTTGTCTTTGACTTTATACAACTGAGTTACACATTCTTCTGAATAAATTCCAAATGGCTGGTTAGCAGGAAAACAAAAGTAACCCTGAACTGTTTATAGCATTAAATTAAGGACAAATTACTAGGATTTTTTTTGTGAATACTATCTGTAGTAGGCTTTAGTAAAACCAATTGCACAGTGGAAGTGTGAAAACTTTGATTAAGAGTTAATCCTCTGTAGTTAAGATGGCATTAAGTTGTAACTTATTACTGAAGAAACTGGTTCAATTTAATTTTCAGAATGGTGATGGTTTTCCTCTCAACCAAGACAAAATCTCAGCAGATAATTAACTGTAGGTTTTGAGCTTCTCTGTCTGGAAAAGCAAGGCTAGAAGGTGTTTTGGAAAAAAAATATCAGATTAAAAAACCAGTTTGTTTACATTTAGTTTTGTCTGTAATAAAATGAATTTTCAAGAAGCCAACTGCAACAATAAACAGGTGCAAGTAAGTAGGTACAAGAGCTTTGATTAGCAAACATACATCATCAGCTTTCTTTCAAATTTCAGATCAGTGCTACAATTACTGAACTACAAATGTCACTGTATTTTATGTTTTGTTAAACATAAAGCCAGAATTCTGACAATGACTGAACAGATGCTGTCAACTGGAATCTTAGCTATGGTATTGTTTAATAGAAGGAGAAAAGAAGTTCTCTATGTTAGCATTCGGGAATGACTAACGTTTAGGTTCTTTGGTGTGTTAAAAACCATTCCATATTTGCTGTAGCACTTGGATGTTCTGTTAGAAAATATTTTGTTTCTCAGTCCTTCTTAAACTTTTATGACCAGCCTTGAAGTGCCACCAAAGTTTTATGACATAAAATTATTGTGAAGTTAGTCTTTCCTTGCAAGGTGATGAATTTTAAGCTTCAGTACTGCTGAAACATTGCCAATCATGTAACAGTTGATCTGATGTCCACTGAGGAGGATGAGTGTGCTCGTGATGGCTCCAGTGGGCACCAGATCAGGCCATACTTTTCAGTCTTCACTTATTATGTGATTATTGTAGTATTTTGAAACCTTTCTAAATATTGATTAAGTTCTTAATTGAGATAAATAATGGATCAGAAGCTTTTTTCCCTTATTTTTTTTAAAGGGAAGGAAGAAAACATTACAGAGTTATTAGAAGGAAATTTAAAGTCCAGTAAGTAGCAGCTACCATAGTGTTACCTGGAATGTTATGAAGAACAGGAGCAGAAAAGCAAAGTCAAACAAATTTAAATTGACCTGAGGAACTGCTAGTAGCTGTTCTCGTTGTTCCAAAAGACAAAGATGGGAGATCAATCAAAGAGGAAATAAATATACCTCTGCAGCTCATGAGCAGCTCTTTGTCAGAAAATAACCTGTGTTAACTAGAATAGTTAAAGCTTCTTATGTTAAAACCAATTTCCGAGAAAGTCAGGCAGTCATCAGAATAAAATGATGTTGGGATTTCAAATTTCCATTCAGAAGAGAGAGGATTTCAGATCAAAAGCCTATACACTTGTATAACAGTGACTGTAGGAATAGGTACAAGCTGAACGTGGTTATGCAGTATAGATGTCCCTCTTTCTTTCTGCTCATTCATTACAACCTGTGATGTGGTACCCTCAAATTCAATATAGTGGTAACAGTACTGTAGTTACATAAGGAAAGTATAGTACCCATTGTTTGTAAGAGTGCACACAGGAGAGCAGCAGCTGGAGGATGTTTCCCTTGAAGGATGTGCTGCTAAAATCTTCCTGGGCACTAACCTGTGCACACTTCTCCATATTTGTGTAAATTAGGTATTCATGTGTCCTCTTGTAACATAATAAGGAGCCCAATATCTGTAGTGTATTAAAAGGATTCAAAAAAAGGCCCAAAACTGCAATGCCAGTTGAAAAATATCTGCTTTCTTTTTTAATGGGAGAAAAAAGGTGCTAATATCCTAGTGAAAAAGCTATATGCATTTTGACTTTGTAGCATGAGGTATGAGCAATTACGTAGCACTGATGAATAAAGATCACAATTAACAGGAAGACATTTTCTTTTTCCACAAAATAGTCTCTCTGCTATTACCCCACAGGTATCTGTAAGTATTTAACACGGTGAAAGACATAGGATCGTGGTTCATGCCCGCAGAGAATTGAGACATTGAGAGCACACATAAAAAGGCAACTTGTTGTATTCCGTTTATTTTGCCACTTAAAGTTGGGGGGGGGGGGGAATGGACAGTTCCAAACCTGATGTTCAGAATACAGGTGTCTAAATGTTGAATTAGTAAACTGCTCAAAATGCTATCTGTTCTCTATACCAGCAGAGTTGAACGTTTCTGAGGCGGGAGGAATGTTGACTGCTTCAGCCTATGAAAACATGGACACTATTCTGTTTTAGCATGATGCCATCAGTAATTCCTTTTCTGTCAGGGACAGCGCATATTTGTTCATGCATAAATACTGATGCCATTTAATAATTGACCTAATGAAATTAAACCTTCTGAAAATACGGACACAGTAAGCAAGACTGCCTTTATATGTCCCCAGATTCTCACTACTGTAGTATGTGAGCAGCTCACAGTCTTTAATATAAAATTCCCACAACTTGTTCTTTGCTGCAATGGAGGCGATATCTCTTTAAGGTAGAATGTATTCTGCTAAACTTTCAAAATCAAAATAGATATGATGGATCAAAACAAAGGTTTAAGCAGGAACATATCTAATGTTAAGAAAGATGAAGGATGGAATGTGGAGAATGGTACAAAGGGTGTAAGTTGATGATTCAATTTGAATGTACGAGAGTTGGGTTCAAATGGATAAATCAAGCAAATCTGGCTATTGACTGTTTTGACTACTGAACTTTTTATGAGAAGCTTGAAATAACTTAGTTTGCATTTCATTTAGGAAAAAGGAAAGAAATGTAAATACCTTTTGTTTTCCCATGCAGCAGGATTCAAGTTTTCTTCTGTTAGCTCTACTTCACATACAGGAAACAAGGTCTTTGCAATTCTCTGACAGACTTTCTGTGCATATCAGAGATTTGCATTAAACGCTTATGCTAATGTATTAACCATTGATTCACCTTTTCACTCATCTCTTTTGAACTGTTGATGTGCTAGATGGCAGGAGAACAACTAAATTAATACTTTGAAGTTGCTTTACTTTGGAGAGAGAAAGTAGCACCTGCAGAGGAAAAAGACTTGACAAGAGGCAAATTGTTAGTGTCACTGGAAAATAAGAGAAAAGAAATAAGTGCAGAAAGAGAGAGACTCATAAGAGTCAAATCATAATGGTGTCACCAGGAAAAGACTTTTTTTTCTCTATGACAACATATACCTCAGTATTCTTTTTCAGGTCACCTTGGTCTTGACTGTATCATGAACATAGCACAGCAGAAAATTAGTTCAAGGTCAGAAAATAAACTATCCAAAAGAAAAATTATTTCCCCCTAAATGTTGTTAACAAGCACTCCATGAAAGTATAGCATACGGAGGAGGTGAATGTAAGGCTTAAAAACCAGGATGACCATGTCAGTTGCTGTCAGCCCACTGACACTTATGTTTTTTTAAGCTGTACTTTTTCAATCACAGGTCAGTGATGACATTATCTACACACTGTGTTATGAAAAGTAAAAAAATGTAACACTTGCTGAGTGCTTATGAAAGAGCAATATAGGATAGTTGAAAAGCCATATTTTCAAGGGCTTTTAACTTTGCCTGAACAACAAGACATTGATGTGAACCTTCTCTCTTTCTCTGACTGATTCTTTCTGTTTTCTTTTTTCACTTTCATGTTAAATGTTGCAACTGATATCTGATGCATTGGAGTCATGAAATGAAACAATAGAGAGAAGTCACGGACTCTGTCTACAGAGATGCTGAGGTTTCCCTCAGGCTTGAAGAACTCTGAGGAAGACAGCAATGAGACTTTAGGTCACATGGTCCCTAACATATCTTTGAGCAATTTGTCACAATCCTGATGTTGGTTAGAAAAGCTACACAAATATTGTTCTGACAAATGGTGCTTGGTACAGGGCCTTACACTCCCTGTTCCAGAATGCCAGTATCTATTTCTAGTCAGTCTCAATATAGTCCTAAGAAAAATCCCATATTAGCAATACATATGAAAGCCTGTTCCTACACTGGAGCAACCACTGCTTTTGCCTCATAGGTGCTTTTGAGTTCTGGTGTGCTTCAGATGTGATATAAACATTTTTTGATGATTTAGATTTGATCCACACACGGTCCTTGGTGAAGAATTAATTTGTTTTCTTATTGGAGTATTCATTGAAAGCAAATGAATACTCCATCCAATATTCCCTCTCCTCCCTGCCGCATGCTGCAGAATGCTGTTGGAGTGTGGGAATGTTGGTGTCCCAGAGGAATGGGCATAACTTTCCTTCTGGCAGCTGGATTGGGGTGATACCCTCTTCCAAGGGAGAAAAGCGTGATATTGCAAAAGACGTAGGGGTGATAGGAGATGGTCTTGGTGTTGCGATTATATATAGCTCAGTCTAACCAAGTGAGTATGCAGGGCATTTTCACAGATTTTGAAAGAAAATGATAGTGTGCAAATGACACATATTGATAACATGATTCTTTAAGCCTGGAATGCAACAAATGAGCTACAGTGCACAAAGTGCAAACTGATGCACTTAAGTAAAAATGAGAATTTCAGCAATAAGCCGGGAACTCTTCAGCTGAGGAGGCAAAAGGAGCAGAAGGGCCTTGGAGCATTAATTAATTAGAGATTGTCTAGGGGCCAGCTGTAAGATGCAGCTGTGAAAAACATAGATGAGGTAAAGCCTAAACCTCATCTAGAATACTACGCACTGATTTAGTTAAGCATGTTTGAAAGGGGTTGTAACAGGTGAAGCAGAAAAGTTTTGAGATGGATGCAAATGAAGACCTGGAGAGCCCCTGCTGGACTCTGGAAAGGAAAGGAGGAAAAAAGGTCTTTACTGGGTTACAAATCTGCCCTTGAGGACTTGCTCAAGCAGCAGCACAGTACCTTGTGACAGGAACAGTCTTGCTGGGATTGCGATGTGGGGTTTTGCTTCCAAGTAATTGTGCTACTGCTTGGTCTAGGGTTAAGGGACTGGATCTTTTCCCACTATATGAATTCTGTCAGCAGGGGGAGGAGAGAAAGTTCAACCTCCATGTTAACATCTGTGTAATATCTGCCTCGCAAGACCCTGCTGTGGATGTTCTAGCAAAATAAGAGCTGGGCATAGATCACTGTCCAGTGGTCAAACCAGAAGAATAAAAACAAGGAGAAGAAATTGCTTCAAAAAAAACCAATCAATCAAACAAACAAACAAACAAATGAAAACAACAAAAAAAAACCCCAAACAAAAACACAAACCCCAACAAAGTCCAAAACAGTGTTGACGTACTGATCAGTATACGTTTATACACATATAACAATGTTTATGTATATAGCCACATGGTGTGAATAAATGCTGTCTAAAAATCTGAATTTCCAGACGCCATAAAATAATATGTATATGAGTGGGATTATATAAAATGATATGCTATAGTAGGAATTTGCACTGAGTGGTACTGAAAAGTCCTTGGGTCATGTAGATGTAAAGTACTGGGACTTAAAAGGTTTGTATCATACATATGAGCAATATTTTCTATTTTCTGTAATGGAAAATTTAACTTAATGCTTCCCATAAGCAGCACAGGAAACACCCTGTGACACACACACTTCAGTTTTATAACAATGTTCCCATAAACCATATGCAAAATGGTAATTTCATGCAGCCTCAAACTCCTAGATTAAATGAGGTTTGGTAATTAACTATAGTTTTTGTTGGACTGCCTTTGGATATATTTGTCAAGTAAGTCAAAAAGTTAGAAATGTCCTATTACATGGTTGTGTTCGGTAAGATATCTAGAGCGTTGATGCTGTTGGTGCATAAGTAGAACAAAATAGATTATTGATTTGCTCAGCTATTAAAATGCATGGATTATGCACTACAGTAGGGATAAAGATTTGCAAAGTATAGATCCAAAAAATGCCTTCAGAATCAAATACAAGCAATAATGCGTAGAAATAGTCTTCAGTGGAACCAAGAATTTCATAGATGTTGAAAGCAGGGATTTCTATAAAGTACTTGGGACAGGGACCTTTTTCCTCCATCCTTTCCTTCCGTTCTTTGAACAACTAAGTTCTGAAATTTAATTTTTAGAGCAGCAGAAATCTATCATATATGTCAAACTCTATAGGACATTTAATCAGATAACGTTTGCAATCCTATTACAAGTTAACCTATGCCAAATGCTGTATTTCCTCTTTGACTGAGAAATAGAAAATGTCCACATGGGATGACACACACAAGGAAGTTTCAAAGCTTAAAAGCCCCAGCAATCTTATAGCACTATTTGCAACATTCAAGTGTCTTGTACTTCAACACTTAAGCTAATTATGGAAACCATTGATATCACCAAGAATCTTCTTGTCTTGAGTATATTAACACCAGAAGCAGAAATTCCTTCTGAAGGTGGTGATAGTAGTAGCAAATGTGATGTAAAATCTCTGAAGAACTCTGAGCTGGTGTATCTTGCTGGGTTTTGTTGCTAGCCTCTTGTTGAGCCTTTTCAGGACAGGAATGTTAGAATTAGGGATATTAAAGATATAAAGATATTAAAGATAATATGTTCCCATTTTCAGGAGAGAAGAGTGAATTTTGTTAGTTTAGCAGTCTTATTTTAGTGCAATCGTGGAGGCACTCCACACTAGAGACAGTGGGTGGTACTTCTCCCACCTACCCCGGGGTGAGGTCAGCTGGGTGACTCTGCGGATTTAAGTGCTGTGTGTCTCAAAATCTGGATGATGATTGCTGATAGCAACAGGAATTTGATGTTGATTTTAAGTATTTCTGGTTTGTTTCATTCTGGGATACCTATGAGGCTTGCTCTATGTATTTGTCTTTCCAGAAGCTTTATTCATATAGGACACCGTTGGCCTGTTTTAGTCTGTTCACAGAGCTCTGGGAAAGATAGATGTTAAGGATGGAGGTGTTGCCAATGCTTTCAACAAGCTGCCCTGAGCTTTTTCACCGAACTTAAGTAAACACTTAAGTATTGCTCCCTCCACGACTAGTTGCTTGCAGTCTGAATAAGACTTAAAAGTATGCTATTGGCATGCAAAAGAAACGATGGTAATACAGTGGATAGTTCCTATCCTCTTATTTTGAGATAAGTGGGTTGTTTTCCACTTGTTCAACAGATTTGACATATTTTGGGTGCTTATTTTTGAAATGTGTAATAAAATTACCATTGGGTAAACTATGTCGTGATTCACTGTGTTTCTGTTATAACAGCTTTTCTGTTATAAGTAAACATTTCCTTCCATATGAGATAACTTGTCCGAGAGGGAAAGAGGCATAGGCAGGCTACCTCATGTTCCGCATAGGTAAGGTGCTGTGCCTAGCTAGTTGCTGTGAGCAAATGTCTCTCTTCAAGTTATTCTGTAGGAGTATTCCCAAAGGGGAAGCCCAAAACTGGATGTTCTTTGTTTTCCTTTAAATTAGATTTTACCTACCTATCCATCAAGTATCTTATTTTATTCATTTCTTCATTTTGTGTAGTGTAAAACAGTGACTCTTATCTTTATGCCCCCATGCTTTATACCATGACAGGGGATTTGGTGTTTTTTTGATATCTCTCCCTCTCTACCTGTTTTTTAAAGAGCTTTTGTTTTATTTATGTCTATGTATTTGGAGGCATTTTGAAAGTGGCATATAATAGATAAAATCATAAACATTTTATAGATTGATATATTAAGGTACAATATGTGTTAACTGTGTGTAAAGCTAAGATTGTTGCTTATTTTCAGAATCAATCTTAACTTCTTTTCCACTGATCCTAATTTTCTCTGAGTAATGTTGCAAGGAGGGACAGCAATTTTTTCAAGCCATGTGTTTTCTGAGAAGAATTGTATGTCAGAATTACTAAATATAAAGCAAATATTTATATAACTGATTGTAAAATGCTCAGAAATGCTGAGTATTGCAATATTGTCTTGTTTGCATATGTCTTATTTTTATTACCTCAATATCTTTCTATTATTGGCATCCTTTATCTACACTCTATTTTGATACTCTCTGTTTGTAGTTAAATTAGAATAGTCTCAGTCAGCAAAGGCCAAATTGTTCTGAGATTATAGTCTCTGTCAATGGTGACTTTTTATTTCTTCTTTGGTCTTTTCCTAGATCTTTTTGAACAGTACATTTGAAATTACCCTTTCTAGTTTTGGCACAATAAATCATAAGAGTTCAAATTACCTAAGGTCAAAAACCTTTTTCCAGAAGGACTTGCATACTAAATGTATTAAGAAACACGTAACACTTAAAAGGCAAAGTGATGAATAAGTTATCAAAGGAACTTTTAACAAGAGTGGAAGTAATATATATCCCACAGGAAGCTATTATGAGCCCATTAATACCACAAGCCAAAATTTTACTTACTGAATATAATCTAAATTGCATTGAACTCACCAACTATCAAGGGAAATACTCAGTTGCTGTGGTCTTGTGGCTGATTCATTCCTTTGATTTCTCCAAATATCTTTCTTCCTCCCCTCTTTGTTTACATGAGTAGTTCAAATTCAATTACATAAGCCACAGTGATTTGGAAAGTCATTGTTCATAACAGGGTGATGTTCGTGATGCCTATGAATAATAGAGAAAATTTCCTTGATGATTCACACATGATCCCTCCAAACCTTAAGGTACTGGGTCTTGAATTGTACAGTGCTCCACATGCAATGCTCTTTTAGACCCTTCAATCATGTTAGGTTTTGGATGCACCCTTTGTGAAAGGCTGGGAGCAGTGTGGCCAACACAGTGCTGAAGCACCTGCTTGGCTTTGCTGCAACTGGTACTTCTCAAGTTGAAAGCATGCTTGGGCAATCTGGGAAAAGATGGCTAATAGTACCTCATGACTTACCTCAGCTATGTACGAGTAAGGAATGGTGGTTAAGGGAGTGATTTCTCTGTTGTGCTGTCGTGTTTTAACCCCAGACAGCAACTAGGACCACGCAGCCGTTCACTCCCTCCCCACCCTCCCGGCCACCACGTAGGGTAGGGAGAAGAGGGAGAAAAAGGATAAAAAGACCCCAAATCTTATGGGTTGAGGTAAAGACAGTTTAACAGAACAGTAAAGGAAGAGAAAAATAATGGTAAAAGAATATTCAAAACAAAGTGATGCAATACAATTGCTGTCATAACTTGATGATCCAATTGCCCATCCCATCCCAAGCAGTGATCACAGATTCCTGCTTCCCGGCCAAGCCCCATTTATATGCTGAGCATGACACCTATGCTATGGAATATTCCTTTGGCCAGCTTGTCCTGTCTATGCTCCCTCTCAGCTTCTATGGGAAGCTGAAAAAGTCCTTGAGTTATTATAAACATTATTTAGCAACAACTAAAACAATATGTGTTAACATTCTTCTCATAGTAAACCCAAAACAGAGCAGTTGCTAGAAAGAAAATTAACTGTATCCCAGCTGAAGGCTGGACACATGCAAATTATATATAAATCATGAATACTAAGGTGCTGTGGGTGCTAAAGTGAGTGTCCGTGTGCAGGGGGAAGAGGAAGGCTGTTTCGGGTGTACAGCAGGCTGAGGTACCTCTGTGTGCATCTATAAAAATGTCTCATGAGGGAGCACTTGCCTGTATACATGTTTGGGATGATGCTGGCCCCATTTGGAGGCACTGCTGGAATAGGTGGGGACAGCTCTTTCCTGGCCATGACCACACCAGTGGCTGTGATCAGCCAAGAGCACCATCATCTGCCCAGGCTCCCAGCTCGAGGAGCTGCGCATGCAACATTCCCCAAGGGCAACTGTGGTCTTCACCTGCTTTGCAAGACGGGGCCACCCAGGTGAGCGTGGCTGATGGTGGTTGCGCTGGGCAGCACAACTTGCCGCAGCCTTTGTCCCACCCATGCTGTGCCATCCATCACCCAGCGGTCAATAACGCAGCCTCTCCACTGGGCCTGCACTGACACCTCATCTGTCAGCCCCTGGGCCATTTCCTAGCTGGGGATGGCTGTTGTCTGACACCCTCTCCCTGCAGCTAGATGATGTCATGATTGAGTATGACTACATTGCTGCTCTTTCCTATCCCTTTACCCTCGCTTGCTAGGGGATTATAGCAAACAACTGTTTCCTCATGAGCTGTCTCACATGAGCACGGCACGTGCTGGGGCTTGCCCAGCCCCTCTCCGGGCAGTTTTACGGCACGTGGCTTTTCTTTCTCACCCTTTTTGGTGAGAGGTTAGTTCATCCTCATGAGTTAAATAAATGCATCCTCAGAACAGATACTGTGCTACAGTTAGCTGCTACCAGCATCGATTCAACCTGGAAAGAGTTAACCCCATTAGTTCTCACAAAACCACAAAAAGGAATATTGTTTAAAGACAGGATTTTGCGCTTTTTTTGTTTGGGAGAGTGAGACCTCGTTCTGGTATATTTAAGGAAAACCTCTAGGTCAAAGAAAAAGAAGTGTCTCTTTGAAGACTGAATTGTCTCCGGAATGCAGTAGAACAGGGGCAGGGATGCACACCTGCACCTTCCACCCCAGGTATTTAAAGTTTCTGGCACTTTTCACAGCTTTGTTTTTAAACCAGATCTCTTGTAGTGTTCTCACACAGCAAAATTTTTTAAAAAGAATATTAGGTAACTTGAACATGTTGAAATTCCTCATGGTGCATAAATGTATTCTTTCAAGTATTTCTTATTTATATATTGCTTTTGTGTGTGCACTTACATTGCTAAGTGGTGAGAGGAGCTCCATTGCGAAGCATACCAGCTATGGAAAGTGGCCAGTCTGAGCTTCCCTGCTGCTGTGAGCAGAGTCAAAGAAGGGGCTGACTGAGGAAATGTCACCAAGTTCAGCAGACCCCATTTGATCGCTACCAAATATCGTTCACACACAGATTTTCTTTAAAAAAGGATGCGCATGGACTAAATATGAAGCAAAGCAACTTAATCCTTCATGCTTTACTCGGGCAAACTCCCAGCACCTAGGAGGTATCTTGAGGCAGTAAAGAACGATCCCTAAATTGTGTCTTCCCTCAGCAGGGAGGCAAGTTTATGCCACTTCTGGTCAGCGAGGGAAGTTTTTGCAGTTACTATTTTTTTCTTTCTTTTTTTTTTTTTTTTTATCATACAGGGGTTAAGTACAGGCCATCTATTTTACTTTACTAGTTCCTTAACCAACCCCATCTGAAATATTTATTAGTGTCTCAATTATATTTTGGTAGGCCATTAACCCCACTTCCCCTTTCAGGCTCACCAAATTAAAACATTATCCTACGATACATAAGAAAAAAATCAATTAAATAGGATGAACTCTCAGACAATCCCACCCCTGCAATGGAGAGAACAAAGCCGAGCATTGAGACAGTTTTGTAACAATTAGCTGCAGTCGGACAAAAGCTTTTGAAGGATTCTGCTTTATTTATCCTTTCTGTTCTGCATTTCTGGAGTGGTGCATTCAACAATCGATCGTACAGTACGTACCAAATAGCCAAGCAGCCCTTGTAGGTACTTCTTATGTATGCCCTTCACATTTTTTGGCAGCTTCAGTTCTATGACTCATTTTAGCATGAGCTTCCACTTTGATGGCCTTTAAACTATCTATCCATAGCTGTTAAAGTGACTGCAAAGTTTGAAATCCTTTCTTGGCACGACTTAATTCTATAACCCAATTAAATCAGATGGTGTGAGCTGTTTCTTGAGCGTTCTTTCTTGTATCACTTATTGCTCTATCTTCAGCTTTTCAAATCTTAAAGTTTGAGGAAGTCTAAAGTTTCTCTCTCCTTTGCTGTCATTGAATGCAGCTAAAGCCTGTTTGTCATGAAAATGTATTTGATAAACACTTAATGGTTAAAAGTTTTAGAATAGAATTTTTAATTTGTCCATGACAAACTTGAAATGTATTTTTGGAATATGCATCAGATTTTTATGAGCGTGGCTAGATTAGATTAACATACCCTGCTGGGTCAGATATGGGCTCTAAAATGTCTGTTTATACTTGCTGTTGCTTTTGCTTTTGAGAGAGAACCCTTTACATGCACCCTGCATAGCCTTTTCGGTTGCAGTGTGTTTGTGTAGAATGAGAAAATGTTATGAGTGAGCTTCTCTGTATTGTTATAGTAGAAGATGGTGTACATCTCTCTAGTTTACGTTAAAATGGTTGTGCTAAACAGAATGACTGTCTGTCTATGCCTTAAGTACACCCTAATCCCATTTTTCATTCGATTCCTGTATAGGAATCTGCTACTGCCCACTGTTGGAAACAGAATGGTAGGTCTACCCCACTATGGCAGTTCTGCATTTCAGTTTCAGATATTAAGCCGTAGGATCTCAAGGACGTAGGAGGAGCTGTAGTTATTTAGTTATTTGTTATGTCTAGGAAAATATGAGAGCAGGTTAATTTTTGCCATTCACTTCAGGGCAGGGAGCAACATTTGTGCCTGCTTAGTATTCTGCTGCTCTGTCTCCCATCTGCTTAAAGCACCTCCAAGCTGACCGGAGTTTTGGAGAATTCTTGACAGTTTTCATGAAGATATTAGGATACTAAGGTGATAAATATCTCTGTCTGGGGCCATATAATGCTAGATTTTTCTTTAGTGTGTTATATGTAACAACTGAAACTTTACAACGAGTTTTACTCCTTTTCTTTAAAGACTTCATATGTGATGTTATATGATGACATTGTTCTCATGCTTAACTGAAGTGTGATACCACTGAGGTAAGGAGGGAGTTATGTCAGCAACAACAGAGAGCTAAAAATATTCTTTAACTCTGCTAGAAAACCTGCACTAGCAATGGATGGCACCCCTATTTTAGATTTAACCAGTTATAATTTGGTATTATACTAATCCGCATCGGTGGCTACATCAAGTTGATTTTACGACTTGCAGCTCTTTTGTGTCACGAAATTGGTTTATTTGGTATTTGATCTAGACAGTAGGAGAAATAACTTTGAATTAATTTTAAGAACTTTTCTTTAATAAGTTTGGATAATTTCATGCAGTGCATATTTCAATACTAAGGAGAGAATGCTACCTATATCTGTGACAGTTCTGAGCAGATATCAGCTAATTTTATAGTATATCAAGCCAAGATTGGCATTAACTCTCTTTTCCCCCCAAGTAAGAGATGAGCAGTGACACCAGGTTGACTTACACCAAGTTAAAAAAGGAGCTAGTGTCAGAGCCAAAGTGTAATTATTAATAATCCTAGGTTCTCACACATTTAATTGGAGCACAGTTATTTCTTGTTCAGTTGTTATTGCTGGGGAAAATAATTTAGGGAATACTTGTCTTCCTTGATTGTATTTGGGTATCATGTCAGAGAGATTATAAAAATTTAAACTCTTCTTCACGAATTATGATGTATTTCTCAGTTCAATCAGCAATACAGGAACTGTAGAGTTTTTAATTGACAATATGGGACAGAATTACAGTGCTAAAGAGAAATTTGAGGGCTGTTACCCTTCTAGTATTTTCTATTAGTTCCGTTTTAAATGCATAACACTTATTTGAAGAGTTACTAATGAAATACAAGTGTGGAGGTCAGATTGTGACCTTACTCGCAAGCTGCATTCATGACATTGAGGAATCAGGGTGGGTTTGTATTGCTAGGTTTCCAATTTTGAATTTGTATCAGATAATCTATTTATAAGTCAACCCACTTTCTGTAACAAATAAAAACTTTTCTGAAATGGAAACTGCTGTGTGCTTAAAACATTTTTTTTTTTTTTTTGTAAAATCAAGTTAAAATTATTTATTGTCAGGACTTTTTATTAAGAGATGACTAAGAACA
The DNA here is from genome assembly GCA_017639485.1 of Pluvialis apricaria. Lineage (NCBI taxonomy): Eukaryota > Metazoa > Chordata > Aves > Charadriiformes > Charadriidae > Pluvialis > Pluvialis apricaria. The sequence continues at coordinate 23,509,729 of CM030011.1, read as the reverse complement.
GAACATTTGGGATAAAAGAGGATGTACCGGTACCAATAGTTTTAAATGTAAAGTATATTTTATAATTAGAAACAAAGAAGCCTGGAGGAGGTAAAATACAGGTTATTTAAAAATGATCACGTAATCATGCTTTGAAACTTGTGCACACTTAGAATTTTCAAATAGAAAGGGTTTGTGGAGTTTTATTTTCTTGTTAATGCACAGGGAATTTATGTGTATTCTGCCAGTTAGCATTAACAGGGGATACCCAAGTAAATCTCCTCTTGCATTGAGGGGATCTCATGGAGTATAAACCACCAATGGCATTTTTATACAAGTGGAAATGCAAAAATGTCCCTTTACAGACCTGAACATTTAAAGTGAGAATGCTGCATTAGGTATTTATGGTGCATAGCCAATAATGCAATTTAAGGTACAGTTTTCTCATGACCCAAAAAAGTGGTGACGTGTAACAGTTTTTACTGTTATTGTTCCAAGTGTAAGTAAATATAATATTAAATATGCAAGAAATCAACACTAGTCATTTATGAAATTATCTAGATGCAAATTGGCACGTTATGTACTTGCTACATTTTAGGGATGTGTACATAAATTCTCTGAGTAAATGAAATGAAGCAATTTTATTGTCTCCTTAAGGCTGATACAAGCCATTGGAAACAGAAATCTTGTCCTTGGTCATACTTTGTGCAAATAAATGTATAAAATATCATCTACTAAGTATGTGCAAGTAACATAGTGCAGTGCTTGATAGAATGATGAACATAAAGATGTCAAAGAACAGCTAAGTCTAACTGAAAAAAGTAACCTTATTACAAGAAAGTCTTAGTGGCAAAAATACAATTTGGGTTATCTTTGGGTTTTTAAAGAGACAGGAGTTTCTAATATTCCACTTAACACTTGTGCAAAGGGACTTGGTAAGTGTGGCAGTGCCTGTATCTAATCCAAATTCTTCTCTACTTTCCTGCCAAACCTCTTGTGCACCAAGATGCCTTAGATGTCATATCATTTGCCACGCTGAGGACCCTTCTGTTTCCCAATCTGTAGCATGCTTTCTGCTCCCTGCACTACAACCTTTGAAACAAGCTATTGTAGCAGTGTTATTTTTCCATGGCCTCTGTGGCAGGATCTTTTCCCTCGTTTCATGCTGCTGTTCTGTTGCTGTCATTTTTGTGGCCTTGCACCTGCAAACCCTAATACTGCTTTTATGGCGGATTCTCACACGAAGCAATTGCCACTCCTGTGAGAATCGTACCTTCATTCCTCACCTTTTCTTACTCGTTATTTTGTGAGGTTCGGTTTAGAAGAGGACCAAAACTTAGGGCAGAAAACAGAAAATAATAGGCATTTGAATATCTGTTCAGTATTACCTGTAGACAAAAGCTGAGTAACCAGTAAGCATGTGATACTTATGTCAACATGCACATTAATGATTCTCCAGTCCCACTAAAAACATCATAAGCGGCAACTACCAACAGGGAGTTTGAGAGGATCATGATCAAAAGTGTATAGTGCTGGGGGAAATCGTGGCTGTGTTCATCATCACCACTCTCTGCTTTGGAGAGAGTAGCCTGGGGAAGGTATTGCCCAGGGAGTTCATCACTGCTCTTCCCTGCTCGCCACTGGGGAGAGTTTCCCTTTACCTTTTGGGCTTTTTTTCTTCTTTCTCTCTTTCTCACCTCCATTTGTACCCTAAGGTAACTTTGAAGTCTTTGAACTTTGAATGTGTGCCATGAGGTATGCACCCTGCTATGAGCCTATGTCAACATCTTTTGTGCAACACTTGTTCTCATGTATACATGGAGAACAAGATATACATAGCGGCTTTAAGAAATAGAGAACTATTATTTATGCAACATTAGTTTGGAGGCTCAGGCTAAGTTCAGAACCTATTCTCTTGGGCATGTCTGGGCACGTAATGGGTGTGTTTACATTATCTAGTACAGTACCATGCAGAGATACCTGAAAAGTACTTTTACTACAGCCTTGCTCAAGTATTTGAGTTTTATAGGCATGATGCTGTTGAGCACGTGACCTGGGTGAAGCACTTACGCAGCTGCAAGCCTTCTGGCACCCAGATTATCTTGAGTTTCTCCACTTTGAACTGGACTGTAGACATTAACAGTAGTAATCATGAGTTCTTCCTCTTAGGGTCTTGTACTTTAAACAGAAAAGATAAGTATTCCACAAGAAACATTATGAATGATAAATGGCAAAGCAAGAACCCAGATCTCTCAAAACCCATTGTTCAGCCTGCTGGTTTGCACTGCTACAACTTACTTGTGCTGAAAATACTTTACATCCAGCCACAGATTTAAAAAGTACTCAGTTCTATGCTTGGGAACTTTTCTTTCTGTTGCATAGAAACCTGTTCATAAAGAAGTTATGTTGTTACCGTATAAGCATTGCCACAGATAATCTGTTAGATTTTTTGTTGGAGTTAAATTACTAGTTCAGCTAAAATGGATGTATTTTTTCCTGGCTTAATTAAAAGCACACAACACAGGGCCCCTAGTTTACCCTACAATGAAGTTCCTCTCAGTTTGATTTCTCTGGTCTGGAGACTTATCCTAATTCCAGATTTCTGTATGCCTGCAAAATACACTTAGAACTAAATATAGAACAGGGTCATGATCAGGCTTGGCTAGTCTTTAATAACATTTTCAAAAAGGTTTTTCAGAAGTCTGGAATGGTCGGACGTAGCTTGATAATTCTGCTTTTTTTTCTGAGATGAATAAAGATAGCTCTTAAACCTGACACAATCTAACCTTTTGATGTCCCTTAACTCCAAAGAAAAAGGAATCTTCCCAGAGAGAGGTACAAAGAAACTCCAGAAAGAATTTGGAAGACCTTTGAAAATGATAACCAGCTGGTTATGAAGCAGCAGGCTGCTACTACAGAAAGTGCTGCAAATCTAATAATAGCCTGGAAAGAATGGCTAGCTAGTTTATGCTTTCAGAATATCTGGCTGAGTATATCCCCTTCATCCAATACCTAAGTATTTCAGCTCAGAGACCACCTGTGTAAATCATCCTTTTCGAGAATGTGAGTTATAGAGGCATAACATGTAATGCGTGTTCTTCACACTAAATAATCCTAACTACCATATCTTTAGTTGACTGGCTTCTGACACACAACATATAAAACCATATTACTTTTGTTTATAAAAGAACGCTGTATATACACACAGAAAATTACTTCTCTCTTTTCTCTAAAGGATGGAAAGCTATATAGCTTATAAAATGACACTTTGAATATGCTTATAAAATTATGTCCTTTACTTTGAATGTCTACTGTGGTGGTACTTGGGCTCAGACAGGATACAGACATATGTAAAGGCTTATTTAAGACCTCAAAGCTTTACATGAATGCTGAATAATTCAATCTTTGATGCGTTACCTGTGTGAAATAGGTTACTGCTGAATGTTATTCCATAGACTGGTTCTTCCAGCCTCAGAGAGACTTGAGGATATGTGTACACCACGTAACATTAACACCATGGAGACAGAGAGATCTGTCCTGAATTAGGTAAGAAGCCTGCACAATAGAGACATTATTAGGTCTTATATATGCTATATGGAATATTGCCAAATATTCCAGAAGGGTGGAACTGCATCCATGTTTAATTAGTCCTACTTATCATAAAACTATCTTAGTTTCTTTACACAGTTCTCAGCCGTATCACAGAGCCCAATATACCTGGAATACCCGTGCATGTTACTTTGCCCCAGTGGAAACCCAATAAATACAAAGGAAAACCCACAGTAATAGATACAAATGGAGCTGGCTTTACTGTGCATCTTTAATGCATCGTATCACTTAATTTCTCTGGTTGCGCTGACATCTCCCGTTCGGTACTGAAATGCGTGGGAGTACCTGGTGTGTCACTCTGCTGAAGGGTGTGTTTTTCAGGTAACACAAGCAGTGGAAGGCTAATCTGGGAAACTCAGGGCATGTTTTTCCTCACAGACCAGCCAGTCAGCTGTATGCAGGTATTCTTTTGGACTAGATACATCACCCCTAGTATGCATTTTGGACTGTCCTCTAAAAAGGACGCCTCAATTTAGGAACCAGTGATATCAGGTGATGAGTTAACAGAAATGAGCCTCTTTTGCTAGATCCTAACAAGGGTCCCATCCCACTTCCATCCTCAGAGAACAGGAGGGGATGAGAGAATAATCTATTACAACTAACAACACTACAACCATTAAAATGTTATGTTATACTGTGTAGACAAGTGCTTTGAATGACAGGCAGTGCTCTTACAAACAGGGGCCAGAAGCCTTGGCTTCAACATCTCAGCTCTTCTACTCTATAAACAGTGCCACAAGTCACGCTCCAGGTAAGAAATCCAAATTTTTCTGTTCATAGCTGGAATGTAAATTAGAAGAGCTGTTAGGCCAAGAGCTTGAAAACTAAGCAGGTATTTTGATAAATTTAAGCCATGAGGAGAAAAGGTTTCCCAATGTGATTGCTTAACACTGAGAAAATGTGAACAGACTAGCATAGATTGTAAAATGCTTTGAAATGAGCAACTGAATAATAAGTGGATAAGGAACTAAAGAGACAAAAGAGAAGAAAAAACTAGAATGAGCAACTGAATAATAAGTGAGTAAGGAATAGAAGACACCTAAAGGAAAAAACAAAGTGAAGACAAATAAAAAGGGAGGAGTTTGTGAACTAGAGAGCACAGGAAGAAGAACTGAGAACTTGTTTCTCACAGGGTTAGAGTCCTGAAAAAAAAAAAGGATTCTGCCATAATTTCAAGCCAAGGTAGCCAGAATTTGATGCCTAAACCTAAATGTCAACACTAAAATCAGTGGTCTGATTTCAAAAGCAATACAGGCATTACTGGCCCAAGTTGATGCAGCACGGCAGACACCCACCTATGTAGTCTCAGAGGCTGTAAATGGCGGTGGGATAGTTGCACTTTTTTTTGCAGTGTTTAAATTCGCTGTTTTATTTAGCCAGTTGTAAACGAATTCTCTGTTGCAGTACAGTAGCAGTCATAATAAAAATTATGTAATCTCTCCCATTGATTTTATAGGTAATGAAGATCCTGGGTTTAGAAATATTAGTGGTTTAGCATATTTATTTGTTTTTAGTTTACTGGTTTCCTAGGTAACCTAGTTACATTTTTTGTTTTCTGTTAATCAGAGAAAAGAAGGTGGCAAAACTAAAACCTTTTTCATGATACAAAGAGGTAGTGAATCTTTGAGGTGGGGCAAACATAATGCTTGTATTAATACATTGCTTGTACTTCTGAACTCTGGAATTCCCACTTCTGGATTTTGCTGTCCTTTCCAAATGGCTTCCAGGTTTGCCTTGCATCAGGCGATATTGTCTCATAACCAACACATTGTTGTTCTTTAAACAAGTGACAAGCTTTGAGGTCTTCAGCCAATTATTTGAAGTTTCTAATGCTTTAAGTCTGATCAGTGAGAATTGTCTTTCTTGTGTATAAAAGACAGAGGTTTGTTGGACTTCCATGAGAACAGAAATGTGTTTCAGTTGTGTTGTAGTCAGACTTTGCAGGAGCTCAGGACGACAACTGCTGTTCACAGGTTGTGTGTCATCTTACCTCTTGCACATGATATAGAATCAGCTGTTCATCATCCTGGTGTTAGATTCATACCTGATGTGTGTGTACATAGAGAGAGATAGGTGTATATATACACGGTTCTATAACCAGTAGTTCTGGGTGATATTGTCAAACAAATCTGTATATTTCACAGGCAATAAAAGTATGTAATGCAATTTGACCACTCAAGTGAGAGCTGACCACTTGGAACATGAACACAAAGATTGCATAGTTAACTTTAAAAGGCCTTCTACTTCCAAATGCTTCATGTTTTCTTTTGAAAGGCAAAATAGCCAAACCTCATTTTACAATATGATATCTGTAAACATAAGGCAGGTTTTTCAGAGATGTTAAATACCCATGATATCCATCACTTGATTTAGAACAGCTAAAACTAACTAGTATAAGGATCACTAATCTTGCTTTCCAGAATAGTAAAGGAAAGTGCTTTTACGTATGCGTACTGTATAAAATTGTCAATCTCTCTAGAGGAATTAAAACACAGAGGGAAATATATTTAGTCACTGTACAAATGCTCCAGCAGGAGGATGACAGAACTGTTTTAAGAAATTTTTGTTCATTTCTTCAGTCAGAAATATGAGACAAAATATTTATTGAGGTTTCACCAAATTGAACTTAGGTTTGCCACACGTGTATTCTCTATATTTACAAGTATGCCAGCAGAAATACAGAATGGAAGCCAGATGGGAATGAAACTGCAAAAAATTCCGGGAAGAAGCACTAGGATTAAGTGGCTGTAAGGATAGCACTATTTGCTTTGTTCCACTAGGATCCTTAATCAAAACAAAACACTTTTATTCCCCTTGATCCGTCATTGTTATTGTATGCACACATACATGTGCAACAGTTAAGTTGTGCAAAGGTAGTGCAGAGCCCGGTTCCTCCTAGTCTAACCTTTAATTGTGAGTAATGAAGAATATAAAATAATGTGCATGTAAGAATAGGAAACATCTTTATATTTCAATTCCCATGGAAAGAAAATCAAAGTTCTATGTATGTGCTTTACAGCATATCTTCAATGTCTTCTGTTTCTTTGAGAAGCAGCCTCTCTGCAGCAAAGTTTTTTTGCCAGCTTGGAATGTATTCTGGCAACAAAAGCTTGAAAGAAACACTTCTGGACTTCAGTAAAGCTTTTCATATGCTATCACCTGGGAAATCACATAGATGGAATAAAATGAGGACCACGAGGAGAAATACAATGTGACTGAAGATCTGCTTGGAGAGCAGATGATGAGGTACATGGAGGAGAACTTAAGAAATTGGAGGAGTTCCTTAAAGATCTGTGTTGGAGTGGTCCAAAGAAATAATAAAATAGTATGGTGATGAAATTGCCTGGAAAAAAAAAGCAGCAACCTGGAAGGCTTACTAGGATATCGCACACGAAAAATTGAATTTTTTTTTTTAGTGAAATTATAGAAAGAAAAGTAAGTTTAATAACACTAGTTATTAATGTACATTCAAGCTTTAGTCACAAGCTCTTCAACTGTACAACAAACAGTTCTTCAAGCTGGAGGTTCTCATCATTTGTTGAGTAGATTATCTGAATGTACATTTGTGCATCTCAGATGTCCGAGAGTCATGATTGTGCCAAGAGCATGAACAAACCCACTGTGACCTTGTTGTGTGTCAGACGATCTGTTTTGAGTAGGTGTATGGGACTGAAACTATAGGTGTTCAAAGCACTGTTACGTTCTTACCTGAAATACTGTGTATAATGCTGGAAAACTGAATTCAGTCTAGAGTAGAAAGGAGCTGTGGTATCTAGCAATGGTTGGAGAAACAACAGCCAACATGGAGTGGTAGCTCCATAAAAAGCTGATGCCCACAGAGCACAGCAGAGCTTTGCAGCCTGACCAGCTCAGTCCTGAAAGCTGTACAGTGCCCTACCGTGGCAGTGCACCCATCCTAATTAGCTCAGGCTCTCTGCAGGTATATTAACTCGCAGAAAGTCAAAAGGACTATTGAAGTTAAGGGTCAGTGTTGGCACATGAACAAATAAATATTAAACTGAAGGTAAATAAGTTTAGGCTGGAAATGAGAACACTTTTTCTAGCCATGAGAAATGATGTCGGAAGTTCTGAGGAACAATCTCACCACCAGGAGCTGAGAGAGTGAGCACTGTATGCTGCTTAAAGATGGATTTGATATATTTAAGGAAAAGATTACATTTAATATTTATTAGCAGTGTAGGGGATTGAATCAAAAGTTGCAGGTCCTTTGTCAGTCATCTTGTGGTGAAGCTTTTTTGTTATTTCCTGGGAACCGATGTTGTGCTTTCACTTTTGTTTTTACTTAACCTGACAGAGTTGTTTATAATTTTTGGTTAAACTAGCACCAATTTTTCTTTCTTTCTGTGCACACCATAGCATCCACACAATGGGACTATTGAAACAGGTTGCCTAAGTAAATATGGCGTAATACTCCTGCCTCCTTGCACATCTCCTTGATACATGCTATCAATGTAAGGATAAAGTGAAGCCTGGTCTGTTCTACTGCCTTCCTCTGGGCAGCAAGGAAATGCTTTTCTACTGATGAAAAAAAAATTACTTTTACTGTACATTTTTAACATGTAAAACTAGGACTATGCTGCATGGAAGGCCTCACACTCCAGCGTTTCTATCTGAGTATTAGTTCTCATGTAATATTTGACAGTATGAAGTACTCAAATCCAGTGACAGGATATGCTTCCGACCACATTAAACAGAAACAAATATAAAGCTCTAGATTACTCTTTAAATTGTAGTGGAAAGTCAAGATGTTGTTAGGTAGCACATTAACTAGCTGGATTTTTTTTCAAAAATTAGCTTCTGATAGATTCCTGTGATGAGGTTTATTGTTCTGTTGTGCGGACAACCCAAGGATGTCCGACCTTTTGATTTGCTCTAGAAGGGGTTCTCTTACCCCAAACCCCAGCCCATTTTCTGTACTCTATGGAACGGTTTTTGCAATTCTAGTGTCTGTACAGAGGGATCAGCAAGCAAACATCGTGGCCTGTCAGACACCATCTCTATTCTGCTGCTCCTCAAAGACACTCAGCTCAGGTCAATGTTTTACCTAAGGAGGGTTAAATAAAAAGAACTATTTTATGTTGTATTAATATTCATGAATCGCTTGGTGTTGCATTAAGTAGTGATTCCTTGGGCAACACATCTTTGTTTCAGTTGCTTTCTATTGTAGTTATGGTTAACGTTGTTTATCTGCTGGTGCAGTGCTCTCTCACCTTTCAGGATTGAATCTGTTGTGCCTATTAAACATCCCTTGATACAGTTTTGTGTGTCATAAAGGCCCTTGAAACTGAATTTGATGTACTTGAGAATAATCGCGATTCTTTCAACCCCCCTGTGTGCAATTTGAGGAAACAATGGTATCTGTTAAAAATTTAGAGGAGAAAAGCAGTGGATTTACAATCCCTGGGAGAAGGTTGTAAACTCTTACTGGGGTGCTTATAAAAGGACGTTATCACATTTGAAAAGCAGAGGCAGCAGAAAACAACCTTCAGAGCTGTAACCTTCAGAGCTTCTTTTTCTCCTTGAAGAAACCAGTTTTCTGTAACCCGTATTTTTTTATGCAAGAAAGTGTTTGTTTCTTTCTTGTTTGACTTTTTTAAATTATCATTTCAGCTATGGTGGTGGTGCAGTACAGCAAATGCTAATAGCTTTGCAAATAATAATCCTAACCCTGCAGTGATCGACATCCGATGATACCAAGTTTTTGATAGATATATAGAGAGAACTAAAACGACTTTTAACAGCATACGAATGCTTTATGGTTTTAGGCTAGGATAGTTCAGCTAAGTGTGCCATGGCTGGCAGACAGCATAATTGCATTGCACAGCCTGCTCTAAGAAAAATTAATTGTCGATCTCAAGCTAGTTTTTTCTGGACTTGCTTCCACATTACAAAAAGTGAAATCATCTCACTTCCTACTTTTTTGGGTGACATTAGACTAAAGACTAAACAGGAATGAGGCATGAAGACTGAGCTATCCAGTGATGTGGCTTGTTCAAGTTGTGAGTACTGGTAATGACGCCCACATCAGGTAGGAGGAAGGGTAGTTGTAGTATATCCCTGCTCTAGCAAGCAGGAATGTATTATCTCTCTTATATAGAGGGAAATACTGGTAATAGTAATATTCATACTAAAAAGATTCATTTGAAAGAAAGGAACACCAGAGACATCTGCGTACCTACCTGTTTGAGTATTAGTAGCCTTTGCTTTCCCTTTTATCTCGGCATCTTAAGAACCAACTTTTAAGCATTCATCTCATCAGTGTTATGAAGTATTTTATGCTTTGACACCAAAACATATTGGAAATATATCTGACAGATTATCTTTAAAGATAATGTTGAGGATAGTCAGGTGTAATTGCAATTCCTCCCTGTCACAGCAGTAAGAGAGGAAAACAGTTGTAGCTTCAAAACTGTCAGCAACTTATATAGTTGCCTGTGGTTCTAGCTTAGAAAACAGAAAGCATCCTGTGAGAAATTAAAAAAAAAAACCCTTAACTATGCTGTGAAATGGTTGTAAATAACCTGGAATGTATGCAGAATTAACTGAATAATAAAGAATACAAACATTTGCTAGTAAAAAGTTAAGCTTCGTTTTGGTTATCACTATAAAGACAAATGGTAAAGGGTGTCTGCCCAGGTAGCTCACTGTCTGCATGATATGGCATCATTAAATTATTTGACTAAATTGGTTAACATGATAACATAAAGGATTCTCATTAATATCTATAATATTTAGGAAGAATCCTGAGATTTTGACATTTTATATGTGAGCCAGAAAAGGATTGTACTCAGATGAGTAATTAAAATATCTCTTCAGTTCTAATGGTGTAATATTGAAATTCCAGCTATGAGAAAGGCTTGCATCACTTTGTATCTCTGGCTTGAAAGAGCTGAAAATTTTTTATGTTCAAAAAATAATAGGCTTTCCCTGAGGAAGCCAATAGATATCTTTCTTCTGTATGGTTTTCCCTTAGTGCTTCAGTTCTTTATAATCTTCAATTCTGTAAAAGTTAATATTGTCTCTTAGTTTAATTTTCACCAGATAAATGGTGATTCTTTTATAAATCACTTAAAGCAAAGACATACAAATGTAACTGAAGGTATTGTATCTTGGAAATACTTGAAGTTAACAACCCATTCTTTACCTGAAGTGAAATGTCCTTTATTGGCACTCACCACTGTTTATGAGCAAAGAAAATACAAATATTTGAACATCAGTAAATGTCTTGTGATTAATATTGCGATAAACCCTTTGATAGAGAGAGGATTTAATGTTCTAGGTTTATGAATTAGCAATTCTTTTTCAAGAGAATTGACCCCTTTTTTTACTTTGAATTGTTTGTGTAAGGATTTTTTTTTATTATTTTGTTGTACACCTCCACCAGCTTTTTGTTGCTTTCTAATTCTGTATGATTCCTGATCATGCCTGTGCATTTCTTTTTACTCACAAATGAAGATATTGTGCTACATTTATGAAAATGAGATGATTGTGAAATGTCCCATAGAAATGTATTAAAGTTACTTTAGCTAATTCTTTTTCTTTCTGTTTGAAAACTGAGAATTTTATGGGGGCCTTAATAAATATAAATAAGTTTTGACAGAACTCTTGCACATATTGACACTTTTAAATGATCAGCCTTCCAAAAATAGAATAACTGGTATTAGTCCGTGCTGTTGTTTGGGTGTGTGGGGGAGTGTTTCTGACAAAAGTACAGCTTGGTCTCATCAGTCTAAATTTTTTTTAGACACTTGCAGGTACTATACTGACAAATTGAAACACATTTAAAGCAAAAAGATCCATCCCGAAATTTGGTAGATGCAAATTTATGCAGATACTGTTGCATTGTCAAACTTGTGTGGCACTGTCTGAAGAATAATATAGAGGTAACTCAGGTCAGACTCCTACTTTCTGCTAAGTAAAAGTATCTGTATGGATAAAAAGCTCTCCATAAACATCAGATTTGATTCAACTTTAGCAATGAACTAAACTGAGAGCTTCCAAATTGCAAGTATTATACTTCTGCAGTAAAAGGTTTTCACAGAATCATAGAATGGTTTAGGTTGGAAGGGACCTCGAAGATCATCGAGTTCCAACCCCCCTGCCACAGGCAGGGACACCTCCCACTAGACCAGGTTGCCCAAGGCCACGTCCAGCCTGGCCTTGAACACCTCCAGGGACGGGGCTTCAACAACCTCTCTGGGAAACCTGTGCCAGCGCCTTACCACCCTTAAAGTGAAAAACTTCTTCCTAATGTTTAATCTAAACCTGCCCTCTTCCAGCTTAAAGCCATTCCCCCTTGTCCTATCACTACATGCCCTAGTAAAAAGTCCTTCCCCAGCTCTCCTGTAGGCCCCCTTTAGGTACTGGAAGGCCACAATAAGATCTCCCCGGAGCCTTCTCTTCTCCAGGCTGAACAGCCCCAACTCTCTCAGCCTCTCCTCATAGGAGAGGTGCTCCAGCCCTCGGATCATCCTTGTGGCTCTCTTCTGGACACACTCCAGCAGGTCCATGTCCTTCTTATGTTGGGGACTCCAGAGCTGGATGCAGTACTCCAGGTGGGGTCTCACGAGAGCAGAGTAGAGGGGCAGAATCACCTCCTTTGACCTGCTGGCCACACTTCTTTTGATGCAGCCCAGGATACGGTTGGCCTTCTGGGCTGCGAGCGCACATTCCTGGCTCATGTTGAGTTTCTCGTCAATCAGCACCCCTAGGTCCTTCTCCTCAGGGCTGCTCTCCAGCCATTCCCCGCCGAGCCTGTATTTGTGCTTGGGATTGCCCCGACCCAGATGTAGGACCTTGCGCTTGGCCTTGTTGAACTGCATGAGGCTGGCTTGAGGTTGGTTGGTTTTGAGGTACAATGTTCTTGTCCAGATGGAAGAAATAGCCCACTTCTAGGAAGCCATGGGCAATCTTTAGGGCAGGTCAAAGGGTGTGGAAAGATAATATCACTGCTGTACTGGTGCTGTAGCAGTATAGCTTACGTCACTTAATTGTTGCTCTAAGGCCAGGATTGGCCTTGCCTTTTCCTGTATGCACACAGAGCTGGCTCAGGAGAAAAAGCATCCTCTACTTTCTTCGTCTGTGGCACCTTCTGTAGCAAGGAGCCTGTAATATTTTCCATAATATAATTTCTGTTAACCCAGAGCTTATCATAGAATCATAGAATCATAGAATAAGTGAGGTTGGAAGGGACCATTAAGATCATCAAGTCCAGCCGTTAACCTACCCTGATTTAAAAACACCCACTTCTAAACCATGTCCCTAAGCATCTCATCTACCCTTTTCTTAAACACCTCCAGGGATGGTGAATCCACCACCTCTCTGGGCAGCCCATTCCAATGTTTAATAACCCTTTGAGTGAAAAAATGCTTCCTAATATCCAATCTAAACCTGCCCTGACATAACTTGAACCCGTTTCCTCTTGTCCTATCACTTGCCACGTGGGAGAAGAGGTCAGCCCCCATCTCTCTAAAACCTCCCTTCAGGTAGTTGTAGAGGGTGATAAGGTCACTCCTCAGCCTCCTCTTCTCCGAGGAGTTATCAAACTACAGGAATCTGTAGACTGAGACCTTTAGCTTTTGTGTTTATGAAAACTACTTAAAATAAAAATATCTTTTGTAATCGTCATGTTCTTATCTAGTAGAAGCTGTATCTTACTTTTAGGGAAGATGCTACTGATTTTCAGATCAGTTTTACCAAAGATTAGAGATACACATTAATTTTCTTCTCTGGATTAGCATGAGTAATGTGATAAGTATTGGCACCATAATTTTTTCAGGAGAAATGTGGCTTGATGGGAATGAAGGCTCTCTATTAATGTTCTGGTGAAAGGATACGGTTTTCCTCAGCTGCTCTTTTAATCTTGGTTTTACACCTTTTGAAGGTACAATCAGGGAGGACATTTAGCAGGTGTGACCAGTGCAAACACTCTGGGTCCTAGATATCAAAATGTCCCTATGGTGATAGGCCTTTCTCATCTCACCTCGTTGACAAGGTGACCTTCCTTGCATGTGAGTGCAGCTGCCATTGTCAGGGCCTTTTCTATTAAAAATTGTCTATGTTGTAAAGCATAGCTTCTATATTTTTTACCTGTAATAAGTGTATCCTTCTCCATCTGTATAGGCCAATAAAGGAATAGAAGCGAAATAGAATTGGAAACGCCCCTCTCTTTGGAAAAAATAAGGGTCCATTCACAATCTCTGAAATTGTGTTCTTGATTTCATAACACTGAAAAAAATGTAGGCTATTTCTTCTTTACCACTGGATTCCTTGATATACTTTCCTTATATCTTAATATGCCTTATGGCATACCTGGACTCCTGTGGGATATTCTGGTTCAGATTGAACTTTAGTCCTCTCAGCTGTCCAGGGTCATTATCTTTTCTACTTCCTTGTCTTTAGTCTCTTCCAGTGTGAAGTGTCAACTGTTCTGACTTGTTGTTGGTTATTCTCGATGCTTTTTCTTCTTTTATTCAATTATTTTCATCACGACTGTGTTATGTCCCTCCAGGGAACACCTGATGCTTTGGGCACAGTCTTTTGCATGTGAATTAGACTATTCCATCCTATATGAATTTTTGTAATGCATTTATTACCTCAGAATCTGAGCACCTCCCAGTAGTACATTAAGTAACCAAATCTGTCACAGGTTATTTGCTTCCTTATCCTCTCCTCAGACTTGCAGTGGAATATTTTCCTTTGGTATGACTTTCTGTTGTTATTTTTTAAATGTGAGACCTATTTATTTGTGCTGCAGAGAGAGATATGAAAGAACTGTGTTTTGCACTTGTAGCAGAAGTGTTGAGTTCTTGGTTCCCAGGGGGATATTTATCCCAAAGTCAATTCCCAAATAAATAGGAGTTACCTAGCTTTCACAAATGCAGAGCTGTGACTTTTTTAGTAAAAATTGAATAATTACTACTACTGCTAATATAGGAACACACCTTTTGACTACTCCTTTGGCTAGTCCTTTTAACCATGAAATTCACAGTATTTTACTGATGAACCTTAACGAAAATAAAAATTCTAACTTGCTGTCTAGCCATGTGTCTAAAAATGTTTCCTGGAATGTCAAATCTAATTTCCATTATGGATAATGTAGTCAACAATATTGCTCAGAAAGAGCGGTAAGTTTGTTTCTTAATAGGTGTATCTCTTTTCTTGACTTCTCTAATAAATTTAGTAGTGGTTGTTTTTGTAAATACAATTATATATGCAGGTTATTTGCTTTTGTGTTATCTCCAGATGGTACTGTATTGGCCTCATCACTGTCATATATTTACAGGCAGTGGTACTGTCAAATATGACACACTTAAAATGTGAAATACCTGTAATGAAAACACAGATGAACACTAAAAACTAAAATAAATATATTTTTTTTCCATGAACATGATGCATTATTTATTTCACAGAATTTTCAGGTAAAATGTTATGAGGGAACTAATCCATTCATAGCTCTCATAGAATTGAGTCAGAACTGGGTTTGCATTTGTTATCTGATAAGGACTGTTGATGGTATCGTCTCTCTCCATTCCCTGAATAGTGAACGCTGAGGCTCTTCCTGCTCAGAAAGGCTTATTACTGCTAGATTGACTTCTAAACCAAGCTAATACAGGTCACAAAGTGTGGTAAATTGGCAGCTGCTCTAACTGATGAAAAAAATAATTGCAGTGTGAGGCAGGAGAAGTTCTAAACTAATTTTTCCTTAGCAGAAAATGGCCATTATCAAATACAGAGAAAGCTATGTTAAAGTAACCTTGAATTTTTTGCCTGGAAGCCAAAAATCACAGTCATGGTAATGGCTACATCTGAGCAGTCGCATAATGAAACTCCAACATCTAAAACTGTTTCTTGTGTATCCTTCACCCAATTCAAAGGTGGTGTTTTTTCCAGGAAGGAAAGCCTGTATAGTTAGGGTTTTCTTTCACACCCTTCAGAATGGTGTCCTTGAGACCTTTTTAATGCTTTGATGTGGGCGAGACTGGTAAGGATGTGTATCTGAAATTGGCACATAACATTTAACTTCAGGAACTCAAAATCAGATCACTGTATTTTCAGAAGAGCTAAAATTCAGATCACAGCATTAATTATGAGTATAGTGAGCAAATTTAAAAAAAAAAAACAACAGGTAATTTTGAATATTTTTCTCAAATTTTCATGTGTAGTCAAGAAAATGTGTCAATTGCTAATTGGACAAAATATACAAGTTACAGTAAGAAATATGAGGATGTAGTGAGTTATTTCATACTGCTTTACATCATGAAGATCAGAGGCTGTTGGTGGGAAAGTAAATGTGAATAGGGTCAGAAAGGGTTAAACAAATATATTGCCAACAGGTAGATATAATATATAACAGGTAGATCTAATATAATCTGAGGAGCAAACTTCCTTGGTTTCTTTTGTCTCTGTGATTTTCAGTGACCCAATATGAATTGTAAATGGGTAAACGATTGCTAGGCAGCAAAATCTTATTGCGTATTCTTCACCAATTCCAGCAATAATGCCTTTTAAAATGCCTGCAGATTGTTTTATCACAAACTTCAGTATAATTTCCTTTCTACAAGACATAGCGTTTTGCTCCAGGAGAATGAATACTTTCAAAAACTGAGGTAAATATCTGATGCAGCTTAAGGGTACACCCTGAAGCAGAACATAATATTTGCATAAGAAATGACTGACTTATCACATAAATTTTCCTGTGTAATTTGCTAGCTTGCCTCCAAGGGACATGTTAACCTGAAAGAGAGAGAAGTCAAATGTAAAAGAGGTATTTCTGCTTCAAAAGAGCAGTCTTATCTAAGGGATTAGTATGTCGTATCCTGATAGGAAGGAGTTTGTCTCTCTGGGATACATGGAAAATTTTGTAGGCAATTTGTGTGGCTTCTTAGTTGTTACCTGGAAGATGTAGTCCCTGTATGTTATGCTGCAAAAGTACGGTATCTTTATATGTGCTTACACTTCTTAGAAACTGAATTGCAACATCAAGGGTACTAAAGATGACAAAACTATTTCTATATAGCTGAATTGCTAGGAACTGGTAATGGTTTATCAGAATATCGTATCCCATTTTAATGTAATGTAACAAAGAAGCTATTTTTAAAAGGAAGAAGAGCTGATATACATAAGGTTAAAATGTGATTAGCTACATATGACCATCCAAATCATTCAAGGTGCGTACAGTAAAAGATTGAAGAAAAATGGTGACTGGCTGACGTTGAGCATGCACATAAATAGATTACTTGGAGCTGAAAATACAACTCTAAATTAATACCAGCAATGAAAGAAAAGTGTAAAAGGGATGCACTGTAAAGGGATATCAAACATCACTGCTTTAAATATTTATTTTTACAAATGCTGCTGGTTGGTGGCAACGGAAATTGGAAAGTATTTTTCCACTCAGTATATTTTATTAATCACATGGGGTTTTTGAGAGAAGCATAGTTGTATGCCATTGGTGGATTGTGAACATGATGCCTCTCCTGCTTTTGACGATCAGGGGCTTTTGTGTGTGTAAGCCAATGTCCATTTGAAATCAGTAAAAAAGGACATTAAGTTCAATGGGCAGCAGATCAGATTCTTACTCATTTACCATCAGAGATGTTTTTATTATTGATTCTCATCTGCTTCTCTCAGTCAATAAACTACACACAGCACTCTGAAATATCCCTCTTTGCTGAGGTCAAGTAACTTCCACATGTCATCAAGTTCATGACATGAATGGCTCAGAGGTGTTTTCTGGAGAAGAGGCAGTGATCAGCTGGGATGTAATTTTAAGAAACCTCGAAGTTACAAAACACAAAGAAGGATTTCTTTAGGAATTAATTTTTAAATTGATACTTATTAAATTCAATGAAGCAAAACCAGGCTGCATCATTGATCTATTTCCCTGTGCAGTGTGCATATTTATTCCCATTTATCCAAACCATTGAAAGCCAGGAAGATGCTATTTCTGTAGGATTGCCTGTAGTCATACACTGAAGAAAACTTATGCAACTGTCAGCATCTATGTTGTGGCTATAAGCTATTTGTAAGGTGCAGACTGTGTTTTCTACTTATTTGGTGTTTCTGCAGAACTCCAGTCAGTGAACATTCACACTCCGTGAATCACTCAGCATGCTCCTGGTGACCTCAGTGGAGTCAGTGGGTTTACCCCAACAACACAGAAAGGAAAATGTAGCTTTTGAAGTATCTTAAAAATGGCATTGTCTTTGTGACTTAGTAAAGACTGCGTTTGTACAGTTGGTATGCTCAAACCACAGTACTCAATAAGGAGAGGTTCAATTGAATAACTGGAAAGAGTCTTTCTAGCCAGGCTTTTGAGAACCATGCTGTGCTGGTCTCTGCTGGAAGCCGTATTTTGCATATCTTACAATAGCAGCATTTTCTGTCAATGCCAGAACTGTTGTAGCCAGTCATCGTTCATGGAAATGTAAAATTTTTGTAATGCCAAGTGGTAGAAGGGCAACGATACTGGACTCTTTTCAATGCATGACACTTGCATATCCTAAACATATGGAAATATCTGTGACTGCAGATGGCCACCTCCAGCTCCTTTTAAAGTAAGCATTTGCATGTCAGAATGTGTTTCACTAGACTGCAATGCTGTAAGATGGTACAACATAACATTCCTTCTGACATTAGGTTGGCCATGAAATCTTAGTGCTACCAAGGTATTATGAGGCCAAATGACCCACCAAAGGACTAAGAACAGACTCCACCTTATTAAATGAGTGAAGGTGAAGCTTAAGAAATACTGCACTAATTTATCAATCACAATTGTATAAGTCACAAATTCAACTTTTGTAGATGTTTAAGTGCAGTATTGCAGATGGCAGTTTAACATGTCAGTCTTGTTCTTGTGATTAGGAGGAATATCTGCAAAATCTGAAGCAGTAGTATTATTCATATTAAGGTTGAGAATATAGTTCAAATGCAGCTGAAACCAGCTCAGTCTGAAACAGAAGCTTTGTTGTTCCAGGCAGAATATACAAGCAGAGATTACAAAGTCAGAGTTGCAAAGATCACATTGGTGCTATCGCAATATATACTTTATAGTATCAAAGCAGAACTCGCATCTGGCTGCCATGCCAAAGGTTTCTTTGCTTTGTTTTATTTCAGAAACTTCTTTCTTTTTCCTTTGCTGCACGAGGCGCTGGCATTGCTCATCTGGGAGATGGATCTAACAGCTTTGTAGAGTACAGTGTTTTCAAGCATTGGGACAGTCCTCTGTTTGCCTGTTGTGAACAGACTGTCTGCTTTACTATGTTTGGGCAATGTAAAGAAACCAGATCATGAAAAAAAACTCTGGCTTTCTGAATGTCTGCCTGCACATTTCTCTCCTAGTAGTTTTTCCTCAGGAATTCAATCTGTACTGACAACTGGTAACACAAAGCCAGATTTTGAAAAGTGTTCTGTTGGCTAACATGCAGATGGATAGCCAGAGGGGCCTCTGAGTATGCATGGGCTCAAACTCCTGTGGAAGCTTTGTCAGAAATAAGCTTTTGATTGTGATCTATCAAGAATTCCTTCAAAATAAGATATAAAGCCGGAGAGGGGCCTTAAATAACGTCACAAAGAAAAAAGATCAGCTGCTTTTCTCACCGTACAGTGCTGTGAGCCAAGCCGTTGTTGGCACAGCAATAAGCTGTCTCCATCGGCTGCTTTACACTGGAAGAATACTTTAATATTAACTGTTCATCTTTTCAACATCTGTTTCTTTCAGTCTTCTCTCGTCATTTCTTTTTTGCTCTCATCATTTCACCATGAAAGGTTTATTGTAGGTGAAAATCTTTTAAACACATCCCATTCAGATTCAGTTGAACCTCACCATTTCAGAAGCGTTTAAGCCTTTATGTAAAGCCTTTAAATTATTATCAGATCTATACTGATCACTGCTAGAGACCAGGTGTATGACAAAAACTATGTGCTAGGGAGAAAATTCATAACGCCACAGTGAAGTCAGCAGGGATGGTGCAGATCATAAACCTGTTTCCTTCTGTAAGTGTAGCGATTGAACTACCAGTCCCTTCCATTCAATGTGGCTGAAATTGGAGCATTTTTTTTTTTTCTGTCTCAGAATTATGTTGAGCACTTGCACTGGCTTTACCTGGAGCTATGGTATTCGGCAACCTTGGAAACCCAGTCCTTGTAATTCACTGTAAAGAGCCCTTCAGGGAGAATAATTTTGAGTTCAGATGTGTTACCTGGGCCAGTAAAGACTTTTTCATGTTGATGAAGTACACTGAAAAGACATGAGTGTTGGCTCACGGACACTCAGCATTCAAATGTTCATCTAATGCTACTCAAAATGTTCAGGTGTGGAAATCGGTCTGGAGGTGGTACAAGGTCACTTTGTGTGTCTGTGATCTTCTGTGGATATAAGAGCTTCCTCCTAGGGATATTTCAGTATTTCAATAGCAAATAGAGAAGCACCAACAGTAAGCAAACTAAAGCTGTAATTATATTTTATCCTTTGTATTTCAACATCAGATGCATATAGGTTTGGCACAGATTTCAAAACTTCAGCTAGTATGGTGTCCAGATTTTTTCTTTACCGTGTCCCTTTAATAAATTAAGAAAAATAAATAAAATACCACCACTCTTTGACATTATCATACTGGTTTTCTACCTTAGTTATTAAATGATTTTTGGCAAACAGTTGCTGTGAGTATTTGATATGCAATGTTTGACACGCAAATTGAGTTCTCATTGCAACTTTTCATTTAAATGAAATGGTACTTACTTTATTCTGCCTGGTTTTGCTTCCTGGCTATGTTTACAATGATTTTGCTAACTGGGCTGAAAAAGCAAGGAAATTAGTGGGCCCTTTTTTCTATCATGGAGAGGCAGCAGGAAAGAAAGGGTTACATTTTTTTTTAAATGTAAATTTTCTACTTCGTAGTCCTCAAAATCTATGTTGTTGAAAACACTGGACAAAGTAGATCAGTTAAATTCTGCTGGAAGACTTAATGGTTTTGTGCAAAACTAAATTTTATCACTTTCCTCTACAAAGAGAAGTGTCTTCCTATGGTGTACGGTTTCTTCTGTGCCAGAGCAGCAAAATAGAGTGTAGATCTACCTATCCATGCACCATCATGCTTCATGTTTCCTGAATTTACTTATCTGTGTTTTACTCAGGTTTACAACCTGGTTCCAAATTTTTGTGACACTCTGTTGAAATTCTGAAATAAGCTTTTTTCAGTCCTATTAATAATCTTTGCAGTCTATTCAAATGCCTTATGCACAATCTTGCACATCTTTTTAATAAATATTTTTCTTCAGTAGAATATTTGCATCTTTCTGCAGTCAAGGAAAGACATCTATCCAAGATCTTTTCTTTCAGTAGTTGTTTTCTTTTGGAAACATATTAATTTGAATGTAATTGCATTATTTTAATACGTATCAATATTCTTCACAGATTATTAACAGTGACTCCTATCCTAGGTAGATACACACTAATTCACTGATACTCATTAGTGCAGAAGTATTCTTCTTTCTACTAAAAGTTAAGCCAGAAAAACTTTCTTGCTTAGTCTTACTGGAAGATCGAGTTGATTAATTGAAATGTGCTTAACAGAACATCTGCCCTTAACAACTGGGCTGCAAAGGGATGCCATCTTCATGCAGAGAGTACAGCTGGCTATGCTAATACTGTCTATTCCACTGGCCAATAACATTTTTTTGTAACCTAACCATTTTTCTTGGATTATG
This sequence comes from Pluvialis apricaria, assembly GCA_017639485.1. Taxonomy (NCBI): domain Eukaryota; kingdom Metazoa; phylum Chordata; class Aves; order Charadriiformes; family Charadriidae; genus Pluvialis; species Pluvialis apricaria. The sequence continues at coordinate 23,488,411 of CM030011.1, read as the reverse complement.
TGTAACTACAGTATGGTCACTATTCTGCCTGCACAGGTTAAGAGGTCCTTGTTATACCTGAAATCTGTTACAAACCGCCTGCTTTTCTCCTATTAACCCGCACTTTCCACACAGATGAAGCTGCTCATAAACCGGTGTATTATTCTGAAAGTACGTGCTTTTCTGACGGACGTCTCTTGGAAAACTGCAGAATTATAGAAAACTAACAGTGGAAGAAAACTCTAGAGCAAGACTCCCTTTTAGATATTCTAAACTGTTTTTTTGCCTTTTACATAGTAGCCTTATGGTGTTGGTTCATGATTTTTCTGTGATCGACTACAGATAATCCAGATAATTGTTATTGTCCACCTTAGTGTCTCAGAAGGTCCACTGTAGCTAAGGGTGGCAGGAAGAGTTCCTGTATCTGTATGTAACATAATAAGAGAACAGGAATATCTGGATTGTGTGTGGAGCTATCTGGAATATAGAGTAGTCAGCTCAATCCTGCTGTAAACCAGAGAACACTTCTGAGTTCAGCCCTCTCGTATGGGAAAAGATAGGAACAACTCATATCCACTATCTATTTATCAGAAAATGAAAATACAATCTGTATAAAAACAAGCCCTTCTAACAAGCTTCAAAAAAGACTTTTACCCCATCTTTACCATCAGTGTTGTTTATGTCATTCAAGCCTACCTATTTCTATTATTCTTTTGGTATTCGCACATGCTGTGGCAACGATCGCAGTGTCAAAGTGCTATATCATGAACATTAAAAAAGCATTTTCTACTAGAAATTACATCCTGTCCATGGCTGGCAAAATGGTATATTGATTCTTATGTGGGCATAAGAGATATCTAATTATATGAACAAGAAAACCTTTATGAAGAGTTGCCACAGATATTTGCTTATGATACAAGGCAAAAAAAAGCTTTCTCATAATCATGGTAGCCTAACAGAAGCAAAATATTTTTTCTTCCTATTTGTTATGTATCCAAACATCTGATTCTCAGACCATTTAAAAAGTAATGGAGTTGCGCCATATACCTGGAATTCAAAATTTTGCTCAGCACAAGTAAAATAAGTCCATTGCCTGAAGTTGATGTGAAGTGGATCTGAAGTTATGCCAACTGGGAGGTACAGTTATAAAATTGCACCTTTCAAATAGACAGAAGACAAACACTCTAAAGAACTTGGAACTATTCTCTCAAAAATCTCATTTTATTTCAATACTTCAGTGCACAATAGTGAAATAATAAATATACCAAGTAGGACAAGACGAAGCTGTTCTTCACAACAAAGAAAACTAACCACAATGCAAAAGAGATTTGGATTGACAAATTGAATGTTGGCATGTGATAGATGGATTTAGCACAGATGCATAGAACATAGATTCCAGTAATATAATGAAATGAATGCATTTTTATCCAACTTGCATCACTTTTTGCCTCTTTCCTTTTGACCTAATATTGAGGTGGAAAACTTTAATTAAAAGGGTTTATTATAAGTGAGTCCAAGCACAGGGACAGAAAGATTAGGAAGCAGCAGACAAGAGAGGAAGAGAGTAATAACCAGAAGAGAGACTCAGGGGTTTTTTTGAGAGAAGAAAGTACTGTGGCTACTGCCCTGAATTCTCCTGAATTCCAGCTTTTCACTGAATAAATAAAGGGGGAGGCACATTATAAAAGGTTACACAGGTCACAATATGAGTTTAGTCTTAATTGGAAGATGGATAGCAAAGAGTTTATTATCCTCTGCAAATATTTAATTTCTTAGACTTTTTCTGGCTTGAAATCTGTATTAAAGGGAAAGAAGGTAAAGCAAAAGGGATTATCTTAAAGGAAAAATTCATGCACATGGATAAAAAGGGGGCTTTCCTAATTTTGAAAGCGGAATGGGATCATTAAACAAAGCAGATTTATAAATTCAGATATGAATTTATTATTGATTTGTAGTGTGAAACCCAGCTAGATTTCAAAACACAAAATAAGCCATGCCCATCAGTGGAAAAAGTGTTAATAAAATAAAGGCTTCAGATTTAAAAAAGGATTAAAGTTTTAATTCTTGCTCATGTGCTCTAAGATCTCTAGTACATTAAGAGCTTTGCAATAGTCATGGGAAAAGTGGTCTTTGCCCTACACAGGCACATAAGGAAGAATAATAATTGGAAAAGGACAGTTTTGCTTTCTTTTTCCACCCAAGGCTTATCCAGACACATTAGACAAACATCCTAAATAGGACAAAAAATTCTACTGGGTTTTGGACTTTTGGTTGGGTTTGTTTTTGTTGGTGGTTTGGTTGGGTTTTTTTAGCTAATGAATGGAAGCAGTGTGACCAGTATTTACATCAAACATAGTAAGACATGTAATATACAGAAATAACAAGTTAGTGTGTGTTCATTTTATGTTTATTGTTACTATTTTTCAATATTTTGTCAAAAAGTCTGAAAACACAGACTCTGTGGCCTTTTCATTTTTATCACTGATGCAATGGTCTGTCGCTAACCTTAGAAGAGACTATAAGGGATAGTTTAGTCCTTGTAGAAAATCTCAGAGGAAATTTGAGTTATCTGGGTCAACTGTTAGGCAGGAACCTCTCCATTTACAATTGAAAACCTTCAGGCAAATTTATAGGTGGTTGATCATCTTTCTGAAGATAGTGCGCGGAACTGATTCTTGCTGCTTTTTGAAGGAGCCTAGTGTCATTTTTGTCCGTGTCTGATTTGTAATCTCTTTTCCACCTGTGGGTATTTGTATCAGAGTATTTGTATACCCTATCCATTTTCTGGAACCTGGATAAAATGAACTTGTCTCCCAAAGTTGCTAACTTAGCTTCATTATTAACTATACCTTATTCTCTTCCCAATTAGTGAAAGCTTCCCCTTAGTGGCTTTGTAGGATATTCGCTGATGATATACCCTTATCTGCTATGGTAAAGCCAGTATGTAATGAAAAGGCCTCATCTGTACTTTGAGCTAAATTAAGCTCTGTGAACATCTGGGTTTCAATACAGAAATTTCTGGGAATATGGACATGATCAGCATGCATCCCCAGGGCTATAGCCTTCTGGGAGGCCACTGCATAGAAAGGTTATTTGACAGCAGTTCCCATCCCTACCTGGATATTTTCTTCCCAAACTTGCTGAGACATGAGCAGGGGCAAGGGGTGTTGTGGGTCGCAGGGTAAATGCTGCTTTGACTCAGGTCTCTGCTGCTCAAGAGATGTGAGGCTGTTTGAGAAAGTGTCCTCACTATTTCGTCTCCTCATGAGCAGGATTAGGTTCAGCGTGAATCAGAGTCTCAGATGCAGATGATGAGGCTGCTAATAACATGACACTTAAAACATATTGCTTCATTACATAAACAATGCAGATACATAAAATAATAGTGTGACAGTAAAGTCTTTATGCTTTTAAGCCTAGAATGCAAGAGGATCTAAACGCCAGTATCTTAACATTCATATGGGTATAGACTCCATAAATAAGATTTTATTGAATTATAATGATATTTGGTTGCTTTTCTTCTGAATATAATACAATTCTGGATTAGACTGATAGTCACTCTTTGCTGTGCTGACTTTCCCTAAAATATTATTTTCTGGCGTCTTCAGGAACAGTAACATTGCATTATTATGATGATTCAGAGGGACAGGAGTCAAGCCATACATATTAGTACACTGTATAAACATTGCCATTTATCCATGCAAACACAGTCATTACAGGACTCCTACAGCAGAATTTCATTTTTGCTTTAAATAGCTTCACAAACTTTGACAGTAATTTCTTTTTCACATAAGACAAGATGTGCAGAGGTGCACCTTTGCTCATGTCTAGTATTACCTACTCAGTGCAAGAGCATACAATTTTCTTGTCAATGCAACTACTAGAAATGGTTAGTGGGGCTGTGAATGCAATCACAGGGAAGGTTAGAGTTTTACAATTTCACTGGAAATTCCACTAGTTTATTTCCTTCTATTGTTTTTTTGCACACGTTATTTTAAAAGGAATAAGTGAAAACCATTGCTACCTAATAAAAGCTTCCTTCAAGAACTCTCTGAAATGTAAGTGTAGCTCACAATAGCCCATGCTTGTCGTAATCTGTGATTAATACCAGGTGTCATGTAAATCCATGTCCTGTTTTACAACACACTCTGGTTTCATTTTCATATACTATGACTGAAACCCAAAATCCGATTAATATAATTTACTGGATTTATAAAATTGGTGAAGTGACAACAGCCACAGAGTCTACCTAATTGCTGTGTGAAATCCTGAGATTAAAATATATTGGTTCAAATGTGTACAAAGTAATTCAAAGAAATCCTACAGCGCTGGACAAATTACAGTCTGAAACAGCCAAAAAAAAATATCCTTGCATTGGCATGTCAGAAATGTGATTTACTGTAGGGTTTTTTTTAAATTTATGATGAGGCAATTGAGTGTGAGGGAGAAAGAAGTCTTTTCAGTGTTTTCATAGGAGACCCTTCAGTAACGCACAGTGCAATATAGTAAACTGGTTCTTTGAACTGCTTGCAGCTTGAAGTCTTTGAAAAGTCACTACAGTTTTTCTATGTAACCCACAATCAGAGTTAATAGTCAATCTTGATGACATTAGAGCTGCTGTTTGGAATAGAAAGCCAAATTCGGTTATGAGTTTATTACACTAAAGACTAATTTAGAGCTACCTTTTTTCTTAACTGGGGTGACTGTATATTGATTAATACTTCAGAAATTTCAATATTTTATAAAAAGACTACATAGCCAACTGTGTTCAATGGCATATTTAGAAATGTCACTGGTCTTGGCAGTTGAAATTAAAGGTGCGGTGAGATTTACATCTCATAATGAAAAGCACTATGCATAAATATACACGATCTCTGTAGTTCTACCTCCAGCCTTCAGGTGTGTCAGTGAAACATTTGAACTCTGTAGAATAGGAATCTTGAACACTTCTATATTTGCTACAGATTTTAATATTTGTGATGACCATATAACAGCAGAGTGGCTGAAAAGCTGGCTTGGTGCTGAGGGCATTTCTGGCTTCTCTGCCTAATCAATTTTGCTGCCCTGCTTTGGCCTGGAAAGAGCAGCCAGTGACTGTATATAGCATAATCTCACAAATTCCTGGAGCTAGCAACACATGTTATACGCTGCTGGAAAATGTGAAATCCACACTTTCCAGTGCTGATAGCTATTTGTTTATTTTTAATTTCCTAGTTCATGAAGTGCAACTCCCATTCTTGTATAATTCAGACTGTACTTCTGCCTGCTTGCTGTGGCCTGCGGTTGTCCAGATTTCTAACCGTCTGGTCTTGCATTGAATGAAAACTCAAGGGGAAATATTTCAAAAGTACCAATGTAGCTACGCGACTCTGCCATTCCTATCTCTGAATTTTTCTTTTCTTTGGACTTATAACTTGCTAGCTAGAAAAATGAGAGATTGCCACATTACGAAAAAAGAAATAGGTTGATTTTCTACAAGTCTTCTGTTCTTAGTTGATGTCCAGGTTAAGACTCATCTTGTATTCTTACAGAACAGGATCCAATCATTTTCTTTTCCAGTTAATCTGCCTTTCCATTAAGTCCTGAGAGTAAACCAGTTGCGTACTAATATTCTTTTGGCTCCATGGCCAAATATGGGTATTTCTCCAGGCTCATTCTTTATTTTTCATCTAATAGCTGCTTTAAGGTTTATGAGGAAAAGTAAAACCTACCATAGGGATAATCTCAAAGATGGCGAGCAGCTTTTGCCAAATGGTTCGCAGCAGCCCTGCAATTATCTTATCGCTTTATTTCTCAGAAGGGAAACACTCTTTTCTCAAGCTTTTTCTGTAAAAATTGTGAAACTCTAAAAAAAAATTTACTTCTATTTTAAAGGTCTGATTTAACATGAAAATTATATGCATTGTAAATGTTTTCTTGGCAATTTACTTGTCATAAATGTCTATTGTACTGAAAAACTCTACAGGGAATTGGATGTATTTATTCTGCACGTACTTAGGAATTTGTAAAAAGACACAATGACAATAAAAATAGAAATATTATGACTAGATGCAAACCCCCAGATACAGAGATTGGTTTCAGCTCAAAATGTAGCTTTCCAAGGTCTGAGTTTTAACCAGGCTTCCTATCAGGGATTATTGTACTTTCATAATGAGGAGAGCACCAAGCCAAATATAAATATTGCGTGGTGTCGACAGAAGACATCTAGAGCTGATGCACATAAAATTATGTGACAAAAAACACATAAGGCTCAAAACACTGCTGTGTTTGTGCCAACGTTATTCTGAGCACAAAGCTCAGATTTGTTGCTGCAAAAGTAGTCCAAAACGAGTTGCTATGGCCCAAGCTCTGCTCCAGTTTGAAGCCTGCAGCCCGTGAGAGCTCCTTGGAAATCCCTTCCCAGCTTTTGAGGGGAAATGTGCCCAAGGGGCAGTGGCTGTAGTGAAAAAGCTGAAAGAACTTTTTTTTCATGTTTTTGCCAAAGTGAGCCTGAATCCAGCCCTCAGCCGCCCTCATCAGTTGGTGTGTGCAGTTGCTCAGGGGGATGCACAGCAGGCTTTGAAGTGGAGGAAAGTTCTTCCAAGTACCAATAGGACCGAGATACAAATATTTTAATTCATGTTGGTGAGAATGTTTCCAATGCATGTCTTTTGAGGCAGTCCGTGTTTCAAAGAGTCTTGATTTTTCATTTTAAAATTATTGGCTGGTTGATTTTATTTAAATGCAGCTGCTCATAACAAGCTGTCTTCCTGCATGGTCAAATACACTGTGTGGGGTGTTTGCATGTGCGCTCACACGAATGCATTGGTTTTCATAGTAAGTGCTTCCTTTTCCAAATGCTAAAAATGGACTTTTGTTCTTTCTATAATCTTGGGAGTGTTTATGGACTTTGGAGAAAGGAAAGGTACACAAATGGATTTCAGAAGTGATACTACCATTACTTGATTAGAATTGTTTGGGAATTTTCCAGAAAAAAATTGCTAGAAACTGTGAGTTCACTAAAACTAATATTTTTTTCTTCAGAAAACAGTCTACTTGGAAGACTGTTTTTAGAAAATATTTCTGATTGATAAAAATATATAATTTGGATATTTCCTAAATGGAACATACCAAGAGGTTTAAGTTTAAACTTAAACTTTCAGTTAGCAAGGATTTTTGAGATTTTTGTCTGCTCAGGCTTTTTGGAATTGGGGATTTCATCTTTGAACATGAAAACATCTAGGGATGTAAAACCTTTTCCTCTCAGGCCTTATTTACTTTGTGTTGTTGGGCAGAAGGAAAATTTAATTAGAGACCGACCATGTGAGATGTTCCTTCCCCAAGAATTTTATACTACTCAAACTGTGGAAGAAAGCTGTTATCATTAAAACTCTAGCAACAAGAGGATTATGATGTGGCTAGTTGTTCAAGAAATCCCTGACAGAGCCAAAAAATACCCCCGGGTATTTCTGGTGTGTCAGAGCTGTCACATCATCTCTGGTAGGTAGTTGTTTTGCTCAGCAGGTGATTCTGTTTTGTGCTCTAATACACATAGTGACGCTGGTGAACTTTTGGAAGACTTTGGTCTACCACATGCATGGTAGCTCCTGGAGTCAGGAGACCGCGACTCTGCCCGTCTGGGTGCTGGGGCTGGACTTAGTGGTAGGCTTGGGCTGCGTAAGGGTACTGTGTGGGCAGCTACCGAGCTTGGGCCCTGCCGGATGCTGCCCTGCTGGCCACGCAAGGGCCCATGGGCTGTCGGGGCAAGTGAAGGGCTCATGCCGCACCAGGGAGCTTTGCTGAGGCTGCCTTGGGGAATAGGGGATCCTTCAGCACCGGGAGAGGCCCCCAACATCCTATCCCCAAACAGAAAAGGACTGGCTGAATGTCTTTCTGGCACAGGAGTTGTGCTCTGCCACAGACATGAATTTTTCTTCCTGAAGGTTGAGGATAAAATATGAGTTATTTTGTCTTCAACCTTGGGGCAGCAGCACTTGCTGGGAAGAGCTGAGCCAGCCGCTGGGTGGATCTGAGCTGTGCAGCTTCCCTGTGCTTCAGCATGACCACTGGTGGGTTTATCATATTTACACTGGGGCATGGTCTGAGTAAAAGCAGTAAAATCAACAGACTTGCACCTGTTCACAGTGATATGGGATCGTACCTAGCCTTTTTTTTTTAATGTTACAGTAGGAGGGATTCTGTTATTAACAAATTTACCATGAAAATCTTCAGATCACTTGATGATACAGGACAACTTCACTGAAGCTATCTCAGACTTTAAGTGCTATTGCCCTGTTGAAATTAGTGCCGGTGGCACAGGATTGGTCTCTAATTAATTTTACTACTTGGCAACTGAAGCCACTGCTCAGGCTTTTTCCTGCTGAGTTCCAATGTTGTACTAAGAGCCCTGCAACAGAGACACAAACCCACTTGCTCCGTTAGATAGCACCAGAGAGACTTTTTTAGCCCCTGTACATTTGGCAACCGTGAAACAACTGAGCTGGCAGTGGGCCTGCTCTGTACTCATCTCTGCTGAAACGGGCTTGAGTGAAACAACACACAGATCTAATAAACTGCATAAATGTTGCTCCCACAAAGATTCTTTCCAGTAAAGAGGAGATGCGCAGAGCCATGCAGTGGGCTTGTGCCTAAGCTTCGGCCTCATGGAGGAGGCCCAAATTAAATCAAATCTCCAGAAGCTGCTGTTCCCTAGACACCAATATGAAAATAATCAATTTCTAAAGATAAATTTTCCCCACACCTCAAAAGTAGAGTACATCTATTTTTCACTTCTTGCAACATTTGTAGCTGTAGGGATGGTTTCAGAAATTTCAGTGCGTGTAGAGGAAACCCAGGGCTGTTAGCATATTTTTTACCTTTTTGACAGCAAATAAATGTTCTGTGGCAGACAAATCTGCAGGAAATAAAATTTTATGACATGCTGTAGCCATACTGGTTATATATCTATACGCTACTGGCAGACTATCAAAAGACGCACATTTTCAACGTTTCTGAATGTGACTTGAAAGCAGCTTGACTTGTGCAATCATAAACACTGACAAGTGTACTCTGCATACACAGACCAGATGATGTCTCTTTTTATATTAGCATGGTGGTGTTGTACAACCAGTCCAGTGAGATCGAAACGAACTGAGAGGCAAAGGGAATTTTCTATCTTCCCTAAATATTGATTACAAAGCAGTTGGCCTATAAAGGGAAACAGTCAAGCATAGCACTGTAACTCCTTCTGTTTTCTATCCTATTAGGTTACTGTTTAAAATAACTAAGCACTGCTGGCAATAATTTCTTTTCTGTTCTATGCATCTTAGCAATCTGGAACCAAGTTCTCTTTTCCTTTATCCTAGCTTAATCCCTAATGGAGGGGTACTACTGAATGTGGAAGCAATGATAGCTAATTGCAGATATATAAATATCTTTCTTCATGTGTGTACATATTTATGTTTACAAAAAGAACTGTGACTAATCTACACTGTATAAGTTAGATTTTTTTTCTCCTTCTCTCCACGCCAGTACTGTCACACAGAAATACATAAACCAAATGTAAGCATATCCTTCAAAAACACCTTTTTCAGCTGCTGTTCCTATCTACTAGCAATGATGCACGTGGTTACTATCTTAGTTGAAAATCAGGAGTAATTCATTATGTCATTACCCTGCTTTGTGGAAAGGTAGTACATCCGGGTAGAAATTACTGTTCAAGAATGAGCGTGTGATGAAAAAATCAAAACCAAGCTAGATACTAACGTAGCAAAATCCAGTTGTATTTTTGAGCTCTTTTCTTTCACAAAGCCAATACGTTGGTGTACGTATGCATAATTACCACAATAAATGCAATTGCAAGCAGATAAAAGTAAACAACTTGGCATTACTGTTGCTGTCAAGGTCTTCATCATTAGTGTCAAATGTCCTTGTTCTGGCTACTGTCACTTGGTCTGATGAAAAATTTTTCTGTCATTTTTTTTCTTTGTTTGTGTAACACAGTGGGTCATTGATTACAGAAGAGGGGAAAAGCAATACAAAGCTGGTAAATGCATTAGTGTACTGAAAACATGCTTACTACTATACAAAGCCCAGCTACAGCAAAATGACATCCCCAGGGAAAAGTCACAAACTACAATAGCATGGGATAAATTAAAGTAAAATCCTTATGTTTACACAACGGCACACAACTTAATTGAAATGACTGCTCAATTAAAAGATTTGAGTCCTCGGTGCTGGTATTTTAGTATCGGGCAGTTGGACTTTTACATTTTAGTCTATGCTCTTTAGTCTGTTCTTAATGTAAAAATGTGTTAGGTACTCTTCTCTAATGCTTGCAAATCAAGCAAAGTTTCGAAGATGAAAGTACAGCTCTTCCTGGGTTGCTTTTGTCTAAATGTTCTCAGCTGTAATATACTGCCCATGAATCAAAGAGAGTAATTCCACTAGAAGCAGGGGAAAGACTTGGGGAAATATGCATCTATTACTTAAGAGGCGCAACAAATAATGGATGATACAGAAAATCTTGAATGCTTAATGCTCTTTTGCTGCTGACTTGCTGAATGCTTTAATGTGACTAGTGTTTAATAACATTAAAACTAACAAAAAAGGATTAGGAGGATATTCCGAAGGTAAGGAAAGAATAGATTTACAGATAATTTTAGGGAAATCAGAGGTATTAAGGTCAAGAAAGAAAAGAAAACTTGCGGCAGATCTCTCGAGGAACTAGCTGAGGCAGTCTTGAGGGACAAAAGAGACAAAGTAGAGAAAAGCAGATCTAACATCTATATTTAAAATGGAGGAACTAATGTTCTGTGGAGTTATACACTAGTCATCTGACATGCATGTCAAAAAAGATATCAGATCAAAATATTAAATAACAGCGTTATAAGCATCAGGTCACTTATTAAGTTGTGGGAAAGCACTGGCATGACACCAGATAGGATAAGCCTAGTCTAATTTGCAAGCAAACTGGTTTAACGGTGGGAGACCGTTAGCCACAGATGACCTATATCTTGATACTGCCCCAAACTTGTCAAAAGCAAATTAACAAAGCTAATATAAAGTAGATGTGTTCAGCTGTCATCCCTAAACAATGACTCAAAAGGTGCTTTTCCTTTTTGTCTTCATTATACTGTAGCCCAGATGTCATATAGTTGTCAGCATGATAAGAAAACAATGGTGTATTTTGAGTTTCTTTTCTCATGCTGGCAAGTGGTAGTACTTGGAGCAACAGCACCACAGCTTACGTTCAGCACACCACTGACTCTTAGAACACAGAAAGTGTCGACTGGTTTTGTGGGTTCATAATTCATTCACTCAGATTTCACTCTGGTTCCCTGGTTCAGGGATCTCAGCCATGCCTGAGGTACCATGGGCGAAGACTGCAGGAAGGAGTAGGCTCTCCTAATAACACCTAATCTAGAGCATGGTGGCAGGGGTGGATTCTTTTGGGTGTCTGTTTGTGCCAGTGTATTTAAAACACAAGACTTCAGCGTGTAAAAGCTTGGCTTCTTGTCTGTCACTGTGTCAGTTACTGTTTTATTAGATAGTACCTCCTCTGTCATGCCTTGCCTCCGTTACGGCTTCAGATCTTCATAACAGCAGTGTGGCTTCTAAAACAGCGTAGCTGACTTATGGCCTGATTAATGTACCTGCATGTACATCTTGGAAGCTCCCAGGGTAGCATTCCAGGGTGATGATTATTGGTCTGTAAAGGGGCAAAGGGGGATGAAGCGAGAGCAGCAGTCGGTTCCCAGCAGGAGGTTTCAGGCAGGAATGTGGTGTGTTGTCTCTTGAGATCCAAAGCAGATGCCAAATTTAGTATTCTGTCACCATCTCTGTGATGCGTCACTGGTGGCATGGGCAGGGTGTACGGGCTCCTGTAGCTATGGGAATGAAGCCTGCCTCGGTGAAAAGCTTAATCTCCGTAGTGGGTACCTAGGGAAGGGCTTGCTGGGATCATTACTGGAAAATTTCTCTGCCACCAATACTGAAAACAGTTCAGTGAAATAAATACAATGCTTTCAGAGAGAAAAATATAGAGTGCACCAAGACATTCAGTGTACCAATTTTCAGCATGCTTCCTGCATAATTAGTATGCCATTAGAGAAAATAACCAGAAGGCACCTTTAGAAATCTCTTTTTGCTCAGGGCTCTTCAGTATACAAAGCTGATAGTACCATGCCAGATTTTAAACAGCAACTGCTATTTATGCCGGTACTAAAAAACCTCCTGAAGTGAACTTGTCTTTAAGCTTCTCAGTTTAAGCCTCAATTACACATTGTTGTTGTGATTTACCTGTGGATGCCAGTATTAGCTTAGCCAGGGATGCTGTGTTTAGCCTTTGCTCAAAGTCAAGCCAAAACCCACCATGAAAAATTCTGTGCAGTTGAATGCATTAGCATTCCATAGGTGAAGTCAGAATATGCCTGTATGCTGACCTCTATTTTGAATCAATTTTATAGCCTTAAATGATTAGGGCTTGAAATAAATGATTGAATATGCCTTGTGAGAAAATGTGTGGTGAATAAAAAGATGACAGATACTCCATTTTGTGCTGAGACCTAGAACAGATTTATCTTGTTTAAAAAAAATTACTAGAGGGATGATGAGGTAATAATCTGAATTTTCATTTTCAATTAACAGAGGGATTTGCTAAGATGGGGTTTTACTGGAACGTTTAAAATCTTTTCTAGCATAGTGCTGCATTTTGAGCCTCCTGTCCACTCCTCCTTTTATCTGTATAAAGTTGCACGTGTACACTGGAGCTGCTCACTCTTAGCAAAAACTTATGACAAATGTTCCCAGCTGAAAAGGGACTGCATTGATTTCCCTATGGCCAGCTCTTAAACTGTAAAATCATTCTGCTCACTTGACCTGTGATTTGAAAAGAAGACCTAGGAATGGATCTGAAATCCTTAAGAGTGCTATTAGATAATGTATATGTGGCAGAAAAGACAGTAGCATCAAGTCAAACCCAGCACTGGTTTTAAGCACGTATTTCTTGTGAAGCCCCAGCTTACTGTATAATTAATGCACACAGTAATTTATCTCCTAACTCTGTGGGAAATAATACCCTTTAACTGAAAATAGAAAGATCATGTTTTTAAAATCGCTGAGCAGAACCTGAGGAGACCAGCATCTCCTTTTGGACTGGAAAGTATTACCATCCTTTGTTTGTAACAATCTTTATTTGTCTGGACGTTCATATGATTAGGTATATTGGTGAAAACACATGTGCCTGATGCTGTGCTTCTGCAAGGGAACTTTAAAGTGTCCAACCACTTTACGATGCGTATTTACTGCTGGAATAGTGTTAGGCAGCTTTCCTACCCCTGGCAAGCGGACCCAGTGATTCCAAGGCTTGTGCATGTTTACTTCCCAGGCAGATAGAAAAGGCAATTTCAAACAAAATAAGTAGGCAAAAACTTCCATTTTTAAAAGACTTCTTAAACTGTTACTTGATTAACAGTAAGACCTTTCTTATTGCTTTCTGCAAAATTAGCATGATGTTAAAGAAAACAACCAGAAGTCACCTTTATAAACCTTGTATCGCTTTGGGTGTGGGTCTTTCTATTTTATCTGCTAGGCATTCAGAGCGGTGTAGTTCATTAAAGAAAGATTGTTCCCATGGAGGGCAGATCTCCCTTGGATTTAGCAGTACGCAAGCAAAAATGTGCCATTTCCACAGGCCGTCATCACTGGTGTGCTGCTGACCCAGTCCCTGAAGTGCACATCCCACCGCGTCGTGCTTCCTAGCCTACAGCGGAGGAGCTGGGACAACAGCAGACTTTGTATTTTTGTCAAAAACATAATATGCAGGCATATTTTGAAGGTATGCATGCCAAGGCTTAGTGAAGTAGGGACACCAGGGGAAGAAAGCATACATGTCTGACACATGGTTCAAGCTCTATTCTTGAATGCAACATTGAAACTCCCATCTGTAATTGTCCTCAAAATCACACAGCTGAAGCTCATCCTCTGTCTATTTCTTACTAAAGCAGATATTTTGTGCAAAGCACAAATTAATTCACTCCTTATTAGTAATTTTCAAAAGACTTTGTCTTTTCCTGTAAAAGCAAATCCTAGACTTTATACACTTAGACTGCTATGATACAGTCCTTCCCATATGCTGATAGCTGCTCATTTATCTTGCACTAGTGTTAGTCTTTTTAGCTGACCTGTGGTGTGACTTTAGCTGAATAGAATGCAAAACAGGAGCCGATAAAGAGCATTTTTACATCTGAAGGTCATAAATATTGAACAGATTCCCTGTCATGCTTGTAAAGAAGAGCACCATGCCTCTTTTGGCTTTGCAGTCAGTCTTTGAAAAGCAAAGGCCTAGCAGAAGTATTGTGGTATATATAGAATACTTCGCACTTCTAAAGGAGTACAGATTCACTTCTAGAAATTTAATAATAAATACAAACAGTCTGAGCTTCAAAATGCTACATTAATGCAGCGCTAGCACTGTAATATCAGGCACTCAAAAATCAGAATATTTTAGAAGGTTGGGTTGTTCTAAGTGTAATGTGGCTAAGCTGCATATCCTACATTACATATGGCATATTTTAATAGTAAGAATGTATTAAAACTTACATTTTAAAACCCACTTTTTTGTTCAATATGTGAAGCTTATGTTAATGAAGAGTGAGAGACAAAGTCAGATTTGAAGGTGATCTGTTCAGTGGTTAGGTATTTTCAGACTCCAGAGTTTCGCATCTCCTTTTTTTGGCTGTCAGGTTTTTCATTTAAATAAACATTAAGTGTGCTGGCTGAAATAGCCAGTGGTACCCTCAACGTTACTCAGTTTGATATTTAAATAACGTCAGAAACTCAGAACTGTACTTATTTGTTTTTCCAAGTAAGGACAGATATATGTCTTACATATTTTTTTTAAAAAAAATCACAAACCTACTCGGAGATTTTTGAGAGTATCAGCTAGCTTTGGGATGCTCATCCATAGCCTTCCTAGTCAAAGTGTATACTGGGAAACAGAAATGGCTGAGGGATATTTCACACTTTTTGTTTGAGACCAACACAGAAAATTCTATGTCAAATTGATTTTATGAGAGGCACAAGAGTGGATGTTGTTTTGATGTCATACTTTGTTTCATGGGTGCTTCAACATTATCAGTTTGTAATTTGTTATCTGGAGTTATTAAAATGCGTGAGGTATCTTTACTTCTCTCTGTTTAGAAACACATTAAGCAGCATCAGTGTGCATTTCAGTTTAATTCTAGAGCCATGTTTTGAAGTGGGGTGCATCAGACATTTCATGATCTTTCCATGGTCTTTAAAATAAACAATATGCTATGGTGGTTGACCTTGGCACCTGATTTTAGGAACTTCATGTCAGCTAGAGTCTTCATACTGATTCAGTGTGGGCTGGCAGTCTGGCTCCAGTTGGAGGAAGCCATCTGGGAAAATGTAGAAGTGGCAGAGACCTGATTGCGTGCAGACCTTTCGTCCCCGTGTATCTGGTGTGCCACCATCAGGCCCAGCCCTCTGGGGACCTCCCTCGAGCCCACAAAGACTGCAATGGGGAATGGGACACCCCTTCTCCATACCTCACCCTTGGGATTTATGGTTTGTGAACTTCCATAAATCACTTAGACCTTTCTTTTAATCTGTAAATATAACTTGTATTTCTTTGGGAGGCTGAATTCAACTTGATTTTACAGATACAACCTGTCTTAACTACTACTTACTGTATTACCTGAATAAGGACAGGACATTTAGATTTTACTTTTTTAGAAGCGCATACTTTATTATTATAGACAGAAAAGTGGAAAAATGAGGGATTATTGAATTTCTATCTGTTTCAGATACTAAAGGGCCTTTTTTTTCTTAATTTAAACAGGGATCTCATTAGCAGAGGCATTAATCTATAATTTATTGTTTCTTGGGAGTTTTTTAAATAGTTCTTAAAGCATAATAAACTATCCTGTAACATGCTGATGCCCAAACAGTTTCTAAAAACAGTCTGTATTGTGACACAGGTTAAGTTTTTAAATAGAGTTATTAAAAGTCCTTGACATTTTAAAAAATTTCTGCATGTTAGAAATAGTAATGTTCTTCCCCATTAGACTGACTTTTTCATTGATGGCAATGATTGAAGATAGAGAACCTATTCCAGATAGAAAAAAAATCCTATTCATATTCTGAATCTAAATAAGATACTGCAGTCTTAGTTGTACAGATGTATGTCTTTCCCCACTCTGCACAGATAAAATGAAGCGATGGTCCACGGTCATGAAGGTTTGCTTGCTATGCTTGTCAGAGCTGTAGCATACTGTCTGCATGAATACAGTTTGTATTTTTGAATTTTAGGTAGCCACTTTGCGGTTTGTGTTGCAATTGAGTAGCCACATAAATTTAACAGTAACCAAAAAAAATTTCATATGTTTACATGGGTGTGCTATGTCTTGGCCTCAGTCTGTTTATCAGTAAGTTCTCTCTCCTGTTGAGGATGTTAGCTGCTCCCCTCCCAGAATTATCAACCATCCAGGCAAAACTGGACTTTCTCATTGTTGAAGCTTCTGGAAGAAATAAGTGATAGAAATAAAGCTGAACTGTAAAAGCACTTCTTTTTCCCCTATCGGGAGCAAATTCAACAAGATAAACAGGCTATAAATTAAGACATATTTTGCTTATCAGTGAGCAACAACATACTTGGATTTAATTTTCTGCACCAGCCTGTTCTCAGTTAAGTTGTTTTTTCCTTCCCTGCACATCTTGTCAAAGGTCGTCTAAGCCTCAGGGGGCTGAAAGGCCACTGTCGCTGGGGGACATTCATCCTTCTATTTGCTGAACAATATGATACCAACAAAAACCATAAGAAGTTGTGTGCTCCTGAGAGAAATAGGAGTGTTTGAGACTCCTGAGACAAAAGGAAAATTGGAGCCCCGATGATGTATTTTGTCTTGAGTAGTCATGATGACTTGGTGAGAGCTGGAAGGCACAGGGCTTTTAGGAAGGCTACTGCTCAGTTCACAAGATCCTCTGGGCTTGTCAGGACTCTAGACTAATTTTCCAGCAGCAGGGTTTAAAACTTGCACCAGGAAAAGAATGGGTATGTTCGCAGAGCCACAGGAGATTTCTTGTCAGAAACTCCTGAATGGAGCTCTGCACAAGCAGCTTCCCGGCTTCTTGTGTTCTGTGCCCAAGACTGAGCCCTTGAAGTGATCATCTGTTACTGGCTTCACCAGGTGGAGGAAGATGGTCCTCATTGTGTCTGAGTGCCAGCAATGAAAGGGCAAGCACAGAACCAGCCATGAGGGTTAGCCTGAAAGGTTCATTCAGCAGCTGCTGCAAGAACAAAAGTTTGCCTCAACATTTATTAATGGGGTTGAGAAGGAGGTGAAACTTAATCTTTTGGTAAAGTGAAATGGCTGAACAGTTTTAGCTGAAACTTGCTAAAAACCATTTACCCCTGGGCTGACACAAAGTAGGAAGATATCACTAGAGAAGGAGTATGTTTCAAAAAGTTATCTGCATGAAAGAAACAGAAAGTTATAATGACACTTCTGACATAACCTTAACAGGTAGTGCTACCTGAAGCTTACTATAATAATATATCTTATCTGACCCAAATCCAACAACAGATAGTTCTGTTCTCTGCTCCTGTATATTTTGCTGCTGGCTACAGATAAAATTGAGCATGTATCATTCAAAGAATATTACTATCTAGGCACCAATTATTCAACCACTCATAGGTACAAAAGGAATATAAAGGGTATTCACTTCAACAGAAGGACTTCAGTAAGAAAACGGGAACGCAAATAGCTCAGTATTGTAGAAGCAAAGAGAGTTTTCATAAGTTGGAGAACAGGGTAGGGGTGACTGATCCACCTTCATGGAACAAAACTGGTGACTCCTTTGATAAGCAGCATCACAAAACCAAGCCGGGTATAATTAAAATGTGTCTTGACTTTGTGTAATTGTGAAGATGGTGGAAATCCTTGAAGCTATTTTGCTCATATCTGTAAAAATAAAAGGACTCTTAATTCATAATTTATAAGCATAGCCACTCCAGTGAGTGTTCCTGCAGGCAACTGTGACTACCTTTGCAACCAATTCTAAGCAGAAACAACAGTGATCCTTCTGGACATAAATACTTCTTCCCCCATATCACTTTATAAATAGTATTTTTTTAATTTTGGAATTGTTAAGTCCTTTGCCTTCTGCTACACAGGATGTTAGCCGGTCATCTCCACGCTGTTGTAAAGGTGAGAAGACTGGAAATAACACCTAGACATCTTCACTGCTCCATGCTGACAGGGCAGAGGCAGCCTGTATCGATCGTCACGTCTAACTAGTAATAAGAATGTAAACTCAGCCTTGTGCTGCTTTCCATCAAAGCAATGCAAGTCAAGCTTTCCTTTTGCACAGGCCTGCATTCATTTCTC
This sequence comes from Pluvialis apricaria, assembly GCA_017639485.1. NCBI lineage: Eukaryota > Metazoa > Chordata > Aves > Charadriiformes > Charadriidae > Pluvialis > Pluvialis apricaria. The sequence continues at coordinate 23,470,040 of CM030011.1, read as the reverse complement.
AAGTTGTCAATATGTCCTGATGGAGCTTTTGGACACTTATCAATATTTAACTGCAGTCCTATTGACTCAGCAATTACGTAGTAATTGATTTAAGATTGATTGTCATCATGTTAACATTTTAATGGTCAAAGACTAATATAACTAACTGAATGTGAAATTATTTTAGGTTTTTATTACCTTTGTGCATGCACACTACTGTTCCTTGTCATGAGATTTTAAGTTTTACTTAATGTTGTATTGTTGACCAAAAATATTTGAAGATACTGATTATAGCCTTACTCTTTGCCAGAATTAAGCCCTATTTTTATAGCACAACATGTTTATTATAACTAAAACATTCAGGTGGACCCCTTCAGAATATCTTGTTGCTGGTTAAAACATATGAAAAGTATGGGTACTGGCAAATAATTAATTAATCCACTGTGCCAAACGCGAGAGGCTGTTAGCTAAAGGATAAGAAAACAAAGTTATTTTATCAGCTGCAGTCTTGTATCCAAGAGCTGGGTTTGATGAATGATGCTTTTCATGAATCAGTTTTATTGATTTCTTGCATGGAGAGGTCTGAGGTGTAGTCAGAGCTCTGACAGGTTTGAGCTCTGCCAGCTGTGGTGGATATAAATACTAGCCAAGAAAAATATCCAATAAATAAAACCAAGAATGTGGAAAGATAGAATCTTTTTCCGGTACGACAGTGATTAACTCGGTCCTATTGGTTTTGTTAACTCTTCAATGCTCTCAGTGTGTGAGGTGGAGTCAGAGGTTGTGTGCAACCTGTTGTGTACAAGAGCTGTGGAACAGGAGGGCAGGACCACCTGCAGCCAGTACCGGTTCGGGATTTTACACGTTAGACAAGAGATTAAATCACAAGTAAAGGGTTGCTTTTTTGGAATAACTAACTAACTAAATAGAAGTCCAACAGAAACCTGGGGAGTGAAAGGAGCGGATTACAGGTGTTTTAAAACTGTTGCTATTCACCATTTCCTACCCAGTCTTTTCTGAGACTGTCAGAGATTAATTTAAGAAAATCTAACATTATTTTTTTTAGCTGTCTTTCGTCGTGACTTGCCTTACTGGGGTACTTTCTAAGAACCCACTTCTGAAATTTTTCTCAAGAAAGAGAGGTCAGTTGCTCTCACAAATAGACCTTGGTAGGCTGGGTGTTAGATCTGGGCATTAATCAAAGGAAAAAAGAGTAAAGGAATCTTCAAAGGATTCCTCACTATGCAAACGAAGAGGTCGGTGAGCTATTTCCTTGCAGAGCCAGGGCTTTCACTGGTAATAACTGAAAAATTATTCTTTCAGCAATAAAGTGCAAAGGTTTGAAAAGTTTTTGGAAGTTTGTGAATCCTGCTTAAAAAAAAAACTATCAAAGAACTGCCGCTTACTGGGTTGCTACAGAAAAGATGGCAAATCTTACTCTTCAGCACTGACAATGCAGGATTTGGTTAGATCTGTGACTCTATGGTGTGTATATTTGTGTCTTCTTTTCCTATTCGTTATTAACCATTGGAAGTTTTGCAACCTTCAGGCATGAGCAGTCCTGCAGAGATCTTTAGCTCTAGTCAGAATTTTATGCCAATGTTCTTGTGGAACGCAAAACATTTCTTTTTTACAGCAAAGAGAAATTATCCTAGGAACATGTTTCCTGGAATATGGTCACCTCTAAAACTACAGTAACTTTTTGACCCAGTTGCTCTGGATTTAAGCAATAACTCACTTTCTGTGAGAGAGCCTCCAAACTACATTTACCTTCACCTGAGCTGTGCTTGAATTTTGGTAGCTTTTCGGATTGTTCCTGTAATTGTAGTCTGTCCTAATCAGTCTTTTTACTCTAGCTGTCCTGTGGGAGCACAGCTTGTTAGAACGAATGGAAGCTTTTCTAATTAAGAGGAATTTTACTCATGTTCTTTTTTTTTTTCCTTCTTTCTTTTAGCTGTTCCTTCCTTCTTCACAAATTTGAGGTACAATCCGAGATAGCGTTTAGAGTGGTATGGGCCAAAATACAATAGAAGGAAATTCCTTAATATTAGTACAGATAGTTAATTTGGCATGCAGTGAGAGAAGTAAATCATCAGAGCATTCACTAAATACTAAGATTGCTTCTTTCCTGTACAAAGATTCCCTGAGATATGCAGTTTCAATGTATCCACCTTCTAGTGTAATTTCAGCCCAGCAGCTCAGACTGAGCATAGTAATTAAAACTTGCAGTAATAGACAGTGATAAGGTAAATCTGGCTTCAGGACTCCTACTGCCTGATACAGTGTCCCCCACAAAAATTGCATGTGTTAACCTCTCATCAGTCAATGTAGTGCCAAATCATGCAGCCTCTGCCTGTTGCAGCTGGTGTAAGACATGAAGTTGTCATAAAATACAAATTTTGGCTAACCTAATGAGAATGGGATCTGATCCAAATCAAATCTGGTGATCTTTGTGATCTTGTCTACCTTTGCATTAAGGAATTAACATCAGCTAAATGACAAAATGTTATTGTTATCAAATAATCTGAGAGGTTGCACGAGTGCAGGAAGCCTTGAAAGGCAAAAGGAAGCTTTCTCAAAGAGTCCAGGAGAATTATTCCTGAAAATTTGCTTAATCAGTTTTTTACCAAGGTATTGGTTGAATCACTCTAGAAGGGGCCTAAACTAAGACTGTGTTTTGTCAAAAGAATAATTAAAATATATACCAAATTAAACCTGTAAGAGTAGAAAAAGTATTTTAAACGTACAATTGACTCAAACATCCTGGTTATTAGTAATAATAATAATAATAATTCAAACCAATAGTTTCCTCCTGTGAAAAACCCGGAGACATTCTTATAGTACTGAAAAAAATAGATCCTCCTCCACTACTAATAATCGCTATCGAGAAGATGGTTTTGCAGTGAGGTTCATTTCTGTCTTGCATCTGTGACAGATATTAGATGTGTATAAAACGTCTAGGAAACACTTCTGTTCTGACCTTGTTTTACTTTTAAATTACTTTGCAGTGTTTGTACATGACTAAACCAGGTCTGGGGCCTGGAGTGGACAATTTCACTCTTCTCGTTCACTAGAACTAAATAAGGACAGTCAGGAAAAGTCAGTCTGCTGCTGCTGAAAAAAAAAATCCTGCTTAGTAAAGAGCGGGGGTTTTCTGCGTTAAGGCTTTCCTGTGCATTCAGTCAGTTTGGATAAGGAATTACACTTTTGGATAGTTATCAGCACAAAGCTGATAGAGGTTGGACCATCACTAATTCCACCTCCTAATTTTTTTCCAGTTTTTAAATGAAGTGTGCAGTAGGCACAGAACAGGACTATGTATATCAGTTGAAAAATTTGATTTCTACTCAGTCAGACTACTGATGGTGAAATGAATAAAACATTCTAAAATGACAAACCAGTCTGTGTGTCTACAGTTCATTTCAGCACTTCATATTTTATTTAAAACTTTTATCCATAGGTAGAAAATACTGAGTTTCACATTAAATATTTCATTTTAATTAAAGCTCAATAGCAGGGGAAAAACCCCAAATACCCACACCCACCCCCAAACCCCCTGACATCACAGAATTGTAACACAATTCTTAGAGCCTCCTTTTCTAGCTGTCCTGCCTGAAACCCTGAGGAGCTGAATTTTTATGGAGCCATTGCATGTCACAGTTTTATTTCAAAACAGCAGAGGCTGTAGCTGCCTCTTATTCCTCAAAGCTCTGTCCGAGAGCTCAAAACACACATCTGGGGTAACTTGCCCCTGAGAAAAAATGGTGCTTAAGTTCTGGATCCTTGAGTGTTGTACACATCCATAGGCTGTTTTCTTCTCCCCAAACAGGCACAGCAGGTCCTGTGGGAGGCTTTTTATTTATTTATTTGTTTCTTTGTCTGTTTCTAATAAGCTTTGAGTGAAACTTAGGTATGGATAAGCTCTCTTGGTTGCTGGTCAGAGCTAAAATGAAGCATACTGAGCTACCACAGTTCTTGTGATCTTCAGGGTGTGTCCTGTGGCACCTCTCTCTGACATTTGCAAAGCCCAGGCAGTGATGCTGTCCAGCCTTTGATCTACCTCCTCTTCTCATGCTGTTTCTTCCCATCATTGTGTAAAATCTAGGTGGAGTCCTAAATGGACACTGTGATGATTAATTGCTGCCAGAAATGGTGATAATGCTTTCCTTTCATAGAGGATTTTAATGAGGGTTAGTGTTAGAACAGCTCTGAAAGCTGTGATATATGATACGTCTCTTATTGTTGCTATGATCCTGCACGTGATAATTTTTTTTAAAAGATCAATGCTGGGTTTTTATTTCCTTCTTTAGAACAACTTTTTAAATTAAAAAATTCCTTTAAATATAAAGTTAACACTGCAACAAGTTTATCTGTTCAAGCTTGTCAAAAGAAACTTGAACTTGCAGCTGAAAGATCAGCTACACCAAACTGGGTCTTACATATGACACTCTCATTATAATGTGGCTCTGTAGAGCCATCAATATTCAAGAAAGCCAGAAAGAGAAGGCAGTAAGGGCAGTACTGAAAAGAACTTTTACAATGACTCTTCTACTCTGGTTTCATCTCTCTTAGGCCCATATTAAAAACAAAAACCAGAACACAACACCTTAGTTTGTAATTTATTATATGACAACATTCCCTGTCCCTTAATGTATCCCCCAACCCAATTCCTTGACTTCAGTGTAACAGAAGATCTAGAAACAGCAGTTTTGCATGACAAATTACACTGTTACAGCCACTCTTGTAATTAGGATGGAAGGTAGATATGTTAGACCCACGTTTAGGAAAAAAGCCACAAAAGATTAATTGCACTCTATTAAAATTCTAAATTCATCATCACTGGAAATTTTCTTCACTTTATGCTAGAGTGGAAGAAGTCCAATGCATTTGTGAAATGATTCCAGTACGCGTTAATCTGCCATGCCAACCTCATTCAAACTTGAGAGCCCAAATGTGTTATAAAGCATAATTACTCTAGAGCTAAAATCTTAAGCAAGGCTATGAGGGCCATGTCTGTGAAACACAAATTGAAATTGCCATGGTTCATGTATAAACAGAGAACTTAATCAAGTAGAACCCGTAAAAGCAAGGCCTTCTTAAATTGCCCCAGGTATAAAAACATAAATAGTATTATTAGAATGTCCACATTTTATAATGCTTTTGAACACTGTTCCTTTTAAATGGATTTAAAGACCTCCAATGTAGTGAAGATTTCCATATGTTTTAAATTATGCATTTTTAAGTTCTTTTATATTGGCTAGACCACAGTAGAATATTTTTTTAAACATAATTATGCATGCAAACATACAGTATTTGGATAGATTGTTATGAGTCTATGTATCTTTTTTTCTGTTAGGGATATTAATCTATTTTAAGTTCATTTGTATCAGAATACATAAGATTTTTAATAATATATTATCAGTCACTGAGGAGTCGTAGAAAGGGAGATGGTCTTTCTTCATTAGACTTTTATGAGGATAGCTGTGTAACTTCTGAGAATACCATTCAGGGCCATTTAAATCAGTACATCATTGCATTGTTGAAGGTAGTCATAGAAGTCTTCTTTCAAATAGTAACCTGATGAAGACAAGTGGGGTCAAAGCTGACAAAGACAAATGATTCTTCACTACTGAAAAACCCATTTGGTAATGAATGTTCAGTTTAAACTAGAATTTCTGTTCTGAGCTTTGGGAAACTCGTATTTGCCTGTTACAAGTGAACAGAGGTTAAGGGCAAAACAAACCTCTTCTGACCTTCTTGTCTGGCTGCATCATATTGAAAAAAAAACCCACTAAACAAAAAAACCCCAACAACAAAAAACCCCACTACACCAAAACCAAACCAACAGAAAATCCCTGGCACTAGCACTTCATTACTTTTCTATGATATCCATAGCTTAATTTATCCTGAAATGATTATAGCTTGATGATCAGCTAATTAGGAACACTCATCATAATTTTCATTGGCTGTTTGCAAAATATTACATCTGGGTAATTTAATGCAAGTTACTTCATGAACACTTGCTTAAAATAAAACACACACACAATATAAGCAGAAGAGGCATCTCATTTCACGAGAGTATAAGTAGCAACATTTTGTAACTGGCTATGAAACTGCTTATAGGAACAAACGAAAATCACAGGAAATGCATAATGGAGAGTCCTAATCTGCAAAACCATGTTATCTTTGTTTCTATGTAAATTGTTCTCTCTCTCTTAATAGCTTTTTGCTCCACATTTTTCCCTGCTGGGATAGATGACTGTCGAAATATTTCCTTTTATTTCATATGCCTAACTTTACATGATGAGTCATTTTTTACAAACTTAAGTTTACTGTTAGTGGTCACTGTATGTGACTCATGACCTAATGGGCCTTATATGCACTTAAGAAATGAGTTGAAAGTATTAAATGTCCTGAAATCATTAGAATGGCTTTGCTATTTGTTTCAGTGAAGGTGCTGTCCAGTCATAATTATTACAACAAATATTTGAGCCATGAAATGGCTAAAAAAATGGATGGCCCTTTGCCATTGCTCAGGGAGTGACTCACATCCATGTTAATTCCACAGAAAACAGTTTAATATTTAGTTTTCATAGCTGTCCACTTTTACAAGTGCATAACATTTTTCCTTCTAATACCATTCCTTCTACCTCAATTCTGCATCAGATTTCGTTTCTCCAACTCTGTCTTCTCTGATGTCCTGAACCCCTTCTCCACCACTCTCTAGTTGATAATCCAGTGTCCCTGTTCTACCTTTAGAAGAAAAACAGTGTGAGTTGTTAATGTTCCCTTAAAGTTATAGAAATTCATTGCTCGCATTCCCCTTCCATCTGCCCCTGCGAGCTCTTGTGTTCCCATCACAAAGCTGCAGTTGCCCAAGGGACGGCCTTTGGACATAAGGCTCCCTGTTAAACTGGTGGCAATGGGAGATGGGCAGAAGGGGAAAAAAAGAAGAGGGGAGCAATGTCATAAGGAAGTAAGGGAAAATTGAGGGAAGAAGAGGAAGGACGAATGAAAGAGGAGAGAGAAGGTTAGTGGGCAAAAGTCGACGAAGAAGAGAAGGTCAAAATGGTGATAGAGATTGTAATGAGAGAACTGGGGAGAAAACACAAGCAGAAGACCAAGAAAAATGGCCCATGCATAAAGCAAAAGGCATGGATACATGGCAATTAATGGTATTAATCCTCTAAAATGCCATAACATTAACCAACAGTTATCAGGACAATTGTTCAAATGGATGGAGTTCAAAGAAGAGGCTGTAGCACACTTCCTATAGGTGTTTTATTAGAGCATTGAACAGGTTCATTTTATGCATTTAGCAAACTAATTCCCCCATTTCTTTTTAAGATTGCTTATTTAGAGGTCTCCCACGTCAACACTTTAAATCTGTATTCCTGACACAATCTTATTTCTGTTAGCAATGGTTGATCTAATATTGCTTTAGAAAGTGGTGTTGGATCTTAGTTTTCTTTCCAGTATGCTCATGTAAACCTGGAAGAACAGGACTGAAGTCATTGCAGTTCCACAGGTGTGAAATTTGTTGAAGTAAAAGATGAATCTGACCCTGCCTATGTTTCTGGAAAACATGTTTTGTACTATGGCAATGGCTCAAAGTGTTTATAATAAATAGAGCATCGTTACAGCAAGTAGCAAAACTTAGAAGCTACTAAGTTTTCTGATTAGGAAGGGAATTTGTGATTTGCTGCATTAATCTAAAAGAAATTAAAGAGAATGTTAGATTCTTTAGCTCCCTTGTCTTTAGATAGGATACATTTAAGACACAATTGTAAGATTTCTTAAGGAAAGCAGAAAATAAAACCTCTTGGGGTGGATAGGGCAAGCTGCAGTATGAAGTATTTGCTGCCCTGTAGCTGCACTAAGAGGATGAAACGAGACAATAACATATATTCTATTCTTTTGATCTGCGCATTATTTTCCATTTATATGGCAGACAGTCCATTTCAGGATTCAGTGACAGATGTTCAATGGAAAAGCAAGTGAGGATCCTTATAAAGTATTGTAGGACTTATTCTAGTTGTTCTTGTATTTTTTGTTTCCAATGAAAAGAATTTTATCCAGGGTATACATGTACAGAACACAGAATTTCATGTGTCTTAATAATGTAGAACGGTTATAGCAATTAGACAACATACAGAAACGAGGAGAGATTACATGAATAATAGGTTTTTTTCTAAGATCTTACCAAATCCAAATACGCATTCTATTGACAAGCCAAAAATTTTACACAAGTTTGATCGTAGTTATTTATAGAGTCATCGCCACATGACCCACCTTGAAAATATAAGAAGCTAGTTAATTTTTTTTCTGTGTATAGAATGAAAAAGCATGGAGAGATGCAACTTTAAAATAGATAATAGTCACTGTTTATTAGCAGTATTTATACAAATATGCCTGTAAATAAAAGAGGAATTTTTTGTAATAGGGACTTTTTTTGTGCTATAGAGCCCAAAACAAGCTGCAGGCACTACAATATTAAACAAAATAAACCAAAAAAATTCACTATGCGTAAAATAATGCGCCTCAAACAAGATACAAGGGCATACTAAATATGTATCTTTTCCACACTGAGTTCATTGTTATGTAAATTTGGTTTTTATATATGTATAAAAAAAAGTTCATGAAACTTTCAGTTTGCAAAATGAGAATTCGATCTTTAGTCAATCCAGAAGGTAAAGAAGTGGATGTATGAGAAACCAAGCCTGTAAACACAAATCTAAAGACTCGTGAAAGCTCTAATTGGAAACATCTTTTGATCTTTGAAGTTTTGCTGCTCTCTCAATGTCATTCATACCTTTGGCTGTCTTGTCTATTCCAGAATAGCTGGCTAAACCATAAAAAAAATAAAAATAAAGGTACCATCAAAAGATTATGTTAATCATAGATCTGGACCCAACATTAAAATGAGGATGGAATGTTTGTTAGGAATAGATTATAATCTTACAATTTTCCTTCTCACAGCAGCTAAAGGATTTGCTGTTGGAAAGGATATTCAACAGACCACTCTGCCTTGGGGAGGCCATAACCAAACCAGGCAAGAGATGTGTTGATTTATTGTGGTTTTCTGGCTACTCCAGAGAAGCTGGTATAGATTTATTTTGTATGACTGTCTGAGACAGCAGTGAAAAAAATAGATACTGTGTTTTCCTTCAAAGGTTATTAAGAAACAAAATATTTTTCCAAGCAAATTTGAAAGGTTCATTCTGTCACCACTGCTCACTGACCATTTCATTCAAAGCTCTCTGTATTTGCACTCCATTCTTGCATTGTCTAAACACATCCCAGTGAAGCAAGACAGGTTCAAGGGAGCTAAAAGTGATGTATTATTTTAACAGTAATTTTTTGCATAAGAAAGTGTTAAGCAGCATAGTTTAAAATGGCCACATGTTCCTTCGCGTTTACATAGCAAAAAATATAGAAGATGATGACTGATGGAAAATAACTTATTTTTCTTGGACCCATATAAATTTAGTCTTGGAAAAGACACCTGATTCAAAAACTATTCAGTCTTTGAGTGTTTTTCTGTGATAAATACACACTCAAACTGCCTTCCTAAAATTATGCCTTACTGTAAATGTTTTTATGTTTCTACAGGAACTGACTCCACAAGCTAAAAGAGCTCAGTGTCCAGGTATTTGTCCAGTGTTTGCATTGCTTCCTTAGTGTTTATGATAAAATAGTACCTTTCCTAATGTAGTGCTTAGTTCCTTCAAGTATTTGTAGACTGCTGTCATGTACCCACTTCATTTCTGTTTAGTTAATCTCCTGTGAGTATATATTCTTCTTCTAAATATTCCTCAAAAGTCAAATACACTCTTTGCCTTTTCTGCTGTGTTTGGCAGTGTTTTCTGGTATCTGGCAGTGAATGTAATATTCTCAGTGTGACTGTACAGGAATTCTATAAATGCATTAAAAGCATTAAGATATTACTAAGAATACTGCACAAAATTATGTATGCTTTTGGCTAGTTCCATTAAAGTTTTAAGCTTAGGACTGTAGTGCCTAGTGATTAGGTGCCTTGTAGCTTGGTCAAAGGCAGAGAGAGGTACCCCTCACACTGAGAGACAGAAGCTGAAGCAGAGACACCTCAACCCAGCACACCGAAGAGGGACTAGCCAACATAGAAAACAGAGAAGACTAATGAGACTGGCGTGATTTTGTCTCTGCTCACCAAAGAGAATTATTACATCAAGCCTGGAATAGACAATTATGAACCTTTTTGTGGAATTGGTCAGTAAATTAAGCTGTGATGTTCTCAAGTGAGGCTGATGACAATAGTTCTGTTCCTTTCCTCTAGCCCTTAATCCTAGTGGTTAGAGCATTAAGCAGGCCTTACTCCAACAGACTGCATTTCATACTTCCCACTATAGTCCCCTGAACACAATGTGTAGACATTTACTGTCTAAATCCTTAGGGAATCCAATACTTGGAGTCAAGTGCAACTAGAGCATGAGTATATAAATCTTGCAAGAATAGACTTTATTCTCTGGAAGAAAAATTAGACATTCTTTAATTAGTTTTGCTTGCTTTTCTTCACTTTAAATTTGCTACAAATAGTGAATTGCAGATATGATAATGTTATCCTCCTTAGAAAATTATTATTATAATCATAGAAGCAGGGATATGGCTGTTCTTTTGAAATTCTCTCCTTAGGATAGAGAAAAAAGTTGGGCTGACTCAGAACTTGCCAATTTTAGCATGTTTTATTTTTATCTCAAAGGGCAATTCTTGTTAAATTGTGTCATCAAATAGAAGAACTGGAAACCTGTGACTACAATTTGAGAGCTAAAAGTGGAAGATAAAAGTCTGAAGACAGAAGGAAAAGGCAGACAGAAACGCCTTAAAATGAGGCAAAATAATTGCTGAAAAATGATAGATATTCTAGCAATGAGTCAAAAAATATCTCATTCAAGGGTGCGTGAATGTATCTATGTTTGTAGATTATTTGTATAATTATTATTCTTATTAGTAAAGCAGATGTCATAATGACTGAATTAATAACTGGAATATTAATGTTAGGTATATTGAATATGGTATACAAACCTGCCTTCCTGTCTGAGATGTGAAGGACAAGCTCTCCAGAACAGCAAATCTCCTTTGTACATGTCTGTTCAGGATCTGACTGGTGGCTCATTAGATTGAGCTTAGCTGAATCAAGTGAGTAGCAATAGCAAACAGAAAACAAGATGCAACAGAACAGTTAGCTAAACAATGAGAATGAAACAAAAGTAGCTCAAGCAGTGTGGTGACCATGATTGAGTAATGGGATCGTTACCGTTATGAAAGGAAAATACAGCAGAATTACACTAAGCAACTTTTCAGAAGCTATTGTGAGATAACTTCCCAGCACAATACAGCTTTGATAGTAAATGTTGATTTGCCTGTTGCATGTCCCGAAGACCAAATGTCCTGTTCACAGGGGGGCGTCCAGGTTCCTGCTGGAAGCCCTGGGAGCTCTCACTCTAACTACACACCAAGGTGCCTGGCTCTGTTTTTATTCATTCCAAAATATTTTTTCCAGAAATTTGTTTCTGAGAAAAATGGAAAATGGCAGAAATGTTGTACATGCGTGGAGCTGCACTTGGAGAATTGTTAGTTCCTAGTTTGTTGCTTAAAAATTATTTTTTTCATGTTAATCTAGGACATAGTTTTTAAGAAAGAGGCAAAGAGTCTGTAACTTTGTGTAGGATATGAAAAACAATTGCCTTCTATAGCTACTTGCATTTTAAGTCATTTTGTTGTCTAAAAAGCTCCAATATGCTTCAATGTAATTTTTTTCAGATACAATTTTTTAAAACACAGAAATTCCCTTTTTGCAGGTCAGAGCAGGATGCACTGAGTAAGAATCTGCCAATTTCCTTTCATGTTTGATCTTTGCTTCCTTGATCATTTCTGTAATCTCTATCACTTTAGCTGTCTATGCCTCCACTTGTAGCATTGACCTTGATGTTTTGTAATAGATGTCTCGCATGGCCTTTGCTCTTTCCTGTTCTCTCGCTTAATTTCCTTGGTTATCCACACTAGTGGTTTTCTTCTTTTATAGCCTATTTATTTCCCGGTGATATGTTCTTTCCTTGGACTCCCATTTAATTAAAGCTCTACTGTCAAGTTGAAAATCACATTTCCATCTGAAAATGTTGTGTCTTCTCTTGTTATGAGAAACCCTTGAGATGACTCTAGCTAACAGGCAGAGCAGATTGGGGGAGTGGGGGTGGGGGGGTTGTTCTTCCTCTTTTTGCATTTCACTTAAATTGTGTAACCTTCCAGCATTATTTGAGTGTCTGGTATTTGTGGTACCTGAGAGGGTTCTGCCACTGGCTGTTTGCAGAAGGAGGAGAGAAATGACCCCTCCCGTCCTCCCTTCATTTCCCCTGTGGCCTTTTGGGAACACGTGATTCGAGATCTAGTCAGTACTGAATGAATTAAGTTGTATTACAGGGCTGCTTTAAAGGAAAATTAAATTCAAGACCTCTTGCTCCCCCAGTTTTTAGGGAGGCACGAGGATGTGTGTGGGCAGTTCTGGGATATTTTTATTAAAGCTTTAATGATTTCCGAAAATATAACTACTTCTGTTTGTTCTCTGTTTTTCCTTCCTCTGCAATTCTGTACTAATCCCAGAGCAAACATGGCCCTCTTAAATAAACCAAGTGTTGAATAAAGAAAAGTTCTTTTTCTTTCTAAGTATCCTCCTTTAAGAGAGAAATTATTCCTGATGCACTGAAGCTGTGTATTCTGGGATGCTTTTTTGATTTCTAATTTTGAAACCTCATCCAAGACCGTTTGTAATAGTATTGTCATCTCTTACTTCAGCAGATGCGCTTACACTCATGTCATACGAAAGAAATTATGTGTTTGATACTTCAAACCTATTTGAAAATCGACACTGAAAATAGTAGCAATAGCTTCTGTCTTATTATGAATATAGTGATATTTATGTGTGAGTGTAAGAGAGATAAAATACAGAACAGATTAAGAAATGCAGAGGTGATTAATGTCTAGTAGTAAGTTATGGCCTTCATAAATTACAAGGCTGGAAAGATGGACCACAGTAACACCACAACTGATAAGAGCACGTAATTGATCCACCCAAGTTCACAAGATGCTTTTTTTCTTTTTTTAATAATACTTTACCATATTGCTGGTAGTGAATACAGATTGATTGAGTTGTAACACTTAAGATCACTTTGCAAGGGTAAGACAGGGAAGAAGTATAGAGTATGGGGTCATCTCTTTGTATGAAAGCAAAAATAAAATTTTCTTAATGGACTTCAAGGGCTTTTATAAAGGCTTTGTACCACCCATGAATATTTTGCTAACAGGCTCGGTCATGTCTTTTCCTCTCTGTTTTACTCAAAACTAATGAATTCTAAAGCTTTTTACACAACAGGAGAAAAGGGTTTCTGAGAACCTAGTACACTAGAAAACCTGTCGTTCACAGACATCTTGCCCACTGGGTTATCACGTGAAAGGGAAATTTCTCCATGCTAGTATTATGAATTAAATTGCCTACATTTTTCAGTGGGTATTTAGTCAATGTAAGTCACGTTTATCAATATTTTCTGATTAACTGCAAGGACAGATTTTGGCAAAAAGACCTTTCATCAAAGTAACTTGCAAGCTTGCCTCTGATATGGAAGGTTTTATTCTACATGGTAAAAGAATAAATACTGTCTGGCCACATCTCAGTACTTTCTAAGTGCATTTATACTCTGTATTGAAAAATATTACAGTAAATGGACATGAATTTACTAACCTCTGGAAAACAATGGCTTCCTCAGCGTGGGGGTGAATTCCTTAATAAAGGTACTTGGTCAGGGTTAGATGTTTGTTTACCAGAGAGGGCTATCAGTGCTTTGCCTCATGCATTGTCACAGCCCTTGGCATTAGATCAGGATGTTATTGCCTGGCAGTATTTCTGTTCCTAGTCTGGAAGTGCTGGGTCAAACATTTAAAAAGAAAAATGCAAGCTTCTTTCATGTTTGGTTTAAACAGATTTTCATATTTCCTATAAACCTGACACTTAGAATTCAATTTGTATGTTCATAAAAAATTATTCCTGAAATCTAGCATCTAGATGAAATTAATAGTTTGTTAAAATTTTTATCCTGCATTTAACTAAGACATTTTCTTTAACAGAATGGAAGGAAGAATACTGCCTTTTGGACTCAGGGGAGTGTGAGTACAGAAAGCCCACGTGTAAAAGAAGAAAACTTTACTTGCCTACAGCCAAAGCTTTTCAAGGTGGACTCTGCTCATTCACAGCCACCAGCAGGAGTTCCCTTTTGCTTTGACTTTTAGTATCAGTTCTGCTGTTGGGGAAACTGTGCTAGTGCCATGAGCAGAAAACCCCCAAGCCCCCTGGGAGGCACTGCTAGGAAACAGCTCTGTGACAATATGCCCTGAAGGATGCTCATTTCAGGTGAGTAATTTTCTTATGTGCAAAATATACTTTCAGTGACAAACCTGTGATCATTTCCACTGAGGATTACTTACTAGAGTTTTATTTTGCAAATTTGGTAATGTGTAATACCAAAGATACCTCTTACTACATAGAGTAATCCGTCTGAAGTTTTCTACCACATACCACATCTAGTAATAAACGTTTACTGGAAAAGTTTCACAGACTGCAGTGAATGGGGTATATGGGTACTAGGTGGAAGGAAAAAGATGGGATTTTCTTCCATAAGATTAATGTAAACATTGGATACCCTCATGACTAGGAAAAGGAGGCAAATTTTAGTTCCTTGTAGAAGAATTTATACAAACGTGTTTTAACACACTATTTTTTTCACATAAATATTTGAGCTCTTCCTCTCTGATTAAAATGAAAGATATTCAGTTAGCTTAGATTAGCTATTGGGAGAAACAGCGCAGGGGGGTTTTTAAGCCCTACAAAGAGACAATGGTAGGTGAAGGGGTTATTTAAGAAAATGTCAAAATTAGGAAATGTGCCTTTCTACAATTATAAAAGTCCCTAAAATTTTATTCTAAAGATTGAAAGAAAAGGATTTTATTCCTGAGGAACTCTCAGAGCATTCTGCTGTCCTCCACAGTCCTAACTGTACTTGACTTTCTGCCGCTTCTTGGAAAGAATTTACAGAGCAATGTTTCATTCCCTATTTCAAAATGTCTCTGGGACACAACCTTGGTACCAGTATTTCCTCAGACTAATGGTGAATGATATTTTCAGAGAATCATAAAAAGGTTTAGGTTGGAAGGGCCCTTAAAGATCATCTAGGTCTAACCCCCCTGCCATGGGCAGGAATACCTCCCACTAGACCAGGTTGCTCAAAGCCCCATCCAGCCTGGCCTTGAACACTTCCAGGGATGGGACCTCCACAACTTCCCTGGGCAACCTGTTCCAGTGCCTCACCACCCTCAAAGTGAAAATTTTCTTCCTAATATCTATTCTAAATCTCTCCTCTTCCAGTTTGAAGCCATTCCCCCTCGTCCTATCACTACATGACTTTGTAAAAGTCCCTCTTCAGCTTTCTTGTAGGTCCCCTTCAGATATATACTGGAGGGCCGCTATAGGGCCTCCCCGGAGCCTTCTCTTCTCCAGGCTGAACAACCCCAACTCTCTCAGCCTGCCTTCATAGAAGAGGTGCTCCAGCCCTCTGATCATCTTCGTGGCCCTCCTCTGGAACCTCTCCAGCAGGTCCATGTCCTTCTTGTGTTGAAGGCTCCAGACCTGGACACAATATTCCAGGTGCGGTCTCACAAGAGCAGAGGGGCAGAATCACCCCCCTCAACCTGCTGGCCATGCTTCTTTTGATGCAGCCCAGGATTCAGTTGGCCTCCTGGGATGTTAAGGATTCTTATTATTTAAGTTTGTAGTGAAACGCCATCAAACACTGGTGTTAAAATTCTGATTTTCTTTGCATTGCTGGTAAGATGTACATATAAGAACTCAAATATATGGTAGCTATGAATTGAAACTACTGGGGTGAATAAGTTATTTGTCCCTTAAATGGAAAGACTCTCAGAACAAACAGCATGCTATTTTCTTAATGAAGCTCATAGTCAAAGTGTCTTGTTGGATGTTCATCTGCTTCTGGATGCCCAGACAGCAGCCAAAAGCACTTTTTCCATCTTCAGTTACTGAAGAGCTTGTGCCCTTTTCGGTCCAAGTCCCTCAAAATGGTTATCAATGGCTTTTTGTTCCCAGGTTAAATTACACTGAGCATCTTGTAAGGTTCATTTTCAATTTTCAGTTCAGCAGCATTGTAGGCACAGAGCATATTATCATGTGTTAGCTAGATTTTATGTACTGCTTCCGTATTCTGTGCAGGGTCCTGGTTTCAGTCTCTCCTTTGGATCTTTCAAATCTGCCTCTCTTGTCATGCTCTGCCCTTGTAACTGAGATGAGCTGAGGCATTTCAGATAACCCTCTGCAGGTATTTTGGCAGTTGGAAGCAAGACAGTCTCATTGCCAGGGTATAATTCAGCATTTTCTTTCGCTCTTGATCCTTGAAGATTATTGACCTGCAGAATACATAGCTCAGCCTATTAAGTATATTTCTTAGTTATTTTCACAGTGCAGTTGAAGAGATATTGAGGTATGAAGACAGTACTGTGACTTTGCCTTCCGTCAAATTAAGTGAAATTTACATCAGGGGAAACCGCAATTAAAGATGCCTTGCACAAGGATCAGTTTTGTCCAAGTACGCTAATGTGATTTTCATTTTTTATAAATCTGACTTTCCTTTTGCACACCATATGAATAAAAATCAATTTCATTGAACTCATTGGATCTTCACAATTGCAAAAAAGGACATTCTCTGACTACGTACCTTAGCATTTTTAACACTAACCACTAGAAAACAGATGCATAGGCACATACCCAATGGCATGCATTCAGACTTTTCGTTTCTCATGATAATGTAGGAAGAAATAATGTGCTAGTTATTTCTAGAATGCCTGGTACCTTAATGTGTAAGACATAACAAAATAAAATGAGTCTTCTTCCTCTTTTATTTCACAAGAAAATTAATTTTGACTATTGCTTTATATGAATTTGCATGATGATAACTTAGGTTAAATAGACTTTTCAGCTTTTCTACCCAAAGTTATGACAGGGACAGTTCCTTGTAAATCTTATTATCATAATAAAATCCTATTACAATATACTGAAGGGGAAAAAAAAAAACCTACATTTACATGCAAGTCTGCTTTAATGATTGGCATCTTTATGATACCTGGGTGCTCTTCACGCTTCTTTATGAGAATTGAATTAAATGACCTGGAAGTTCAGAGTAAATGTTTAAGCTTTACTAGTCCTTGAAAAGCAGTAAGATGGAGAAGATGTTGCAATACTTGTTAGTGAAACTATTCAGACATTGAATTACAGATGCTTTCAGGGCCATGTCCCATCCTTATATAATTTACAGAAGCAAGTTATCTCCCTGACCCTCAAACCTCCTGTACAACTTCTTCCTTGTTTAATAAAAACAACTAGATCATCTACTTTGACAAGCCAAAACTGGGAGTCAATTTTTAAAGCCCATATCTAGCAAGCTATTAAATGTCACTTTCTCAGTATTGCATGCTTTCACTTCCTTCTGCAGCTGAAGGCTGTGGTGGTTTGGGCTGGACTGGCCACTGAAATTAACAGCAGATGCTCCCTTTTACTTCTTTCCCCTTCAGAGAAGGGAGAGCATCTCCCTTCAGGGAGAGAAGGATGAGGGAGAAAAGACTTATGAGTTTAAAAAAGAAACTAGCTACTTTAACAAAAATATTAATAAAATAATAAAAAGAAAATAATGACACAATATATGCAAAAAACACAATATATGCAAAACCGGTATCAAGCTCCCAGGATGACAATCACATCACCAGCAGGCACTGGGAAAGTCCCAGACTTGAGTCAGTGACAGATGGGAACTGGATTCAAGATCTGCATTCAGGAATGCATGGATCAGGATAAAAGGCAGGCAAACAGAGTCCTCCTTGGATGGTGGCCATTGAAGACAGAGAGCTGACTCTTTGATCCCTCAGCTTTTATACTGAGCATGAGGCAGATGGGATGGAATACCCTGTTGATCAGTTTTGGGTCACCTGTCCTGTCCACTCCTCCCTGCAGGTGCAACCCCTCTACGCGTTTCTGCTTCTGACCTTCTAACAGGGCAAATAACAAAGTTTGCTGCCCTTGGTTGTTATAGCAACAAGTATAAGCAAGAGCCTTTCTGCATACTATTCCTTGGTATAAATTATAAACAGTCAGGTCTTATTACTCTGGAAGCAGATATTGTTGGAAAAATATGCCATTAATTTCAGAGAGTTTAGTTAGTTAGAAGAGGTTTCACTGCAAAGTAAAATTAGTGAAAAGAAAATTGGTTCTGTTTTACCTCAAGCCAGGACATTGGCGCTCTGGATGATGCTTGCAGCGCATATGCAGTATGTGCAGTGACTTTATGCTTTTGTCCTGTTTAGAAATGGTTAACAGTCTCTGAAATCTTCATAATGCAAAATTCACTTTGAAATGGGTTATTTCTCTCCCAGTTTCCTTGTTACCCTTTCCGTACTCCCTGACTTTGAAGAGAGTTTAGTCAATGCTCTGGAAGAGCCAGATAACACAGATGCTACAGCCTGCATTTGAACTCTGTTACTAGGATGTACGGGTTGTCTACACTACAAGCTCATGCTGATACAGCTGTGCTGCCAATGTGCATAGTGGATGTGGTGTGCTGATAAAAGCATTTTTCTGTTGATGTAGATACACTGTTTCCTTGAAAGGTATGAAGTAAATGGGCAAAAAATATTCTTTTGTCAGGATACTTACCCTATCAAAACTCAGATACTTACAAGCAGTCTCCTCTTTGGCTGTGGCTTTACAGAGTTGGACCCATTAACTTATTAACTCATTCAACAAACTGTTTAGCTGAAGTTCGAGGTATTTTGTGTTACTGGAAGTGAAAATAAGTAAATGGGATGACATGAAGGGCAACGTTAATAATGTACACAAAAAAAGATGTCAAAACAGCTAATACACTGGTTACAATGAGGTTTTTAATAGATTCCCTTAATAATTTAAATATAGAAGAGTCCTGATGTACCAACAGAAACTAAGATGGGAACGTGAAGAATAACTGTCCTGGTTTCAGCTGGGAAAGAGTTCATTTTCTTTCTAGTGATTGCTGTGAAAGGGATGTCAATGATACCTGTTGGTTTTAGTTGTTGCTAAGTTCATGTTTACACTATTCAAGGACTGTTTTCAGCTTCCCATAGAAGCATAGACAGAATGATGGAATGGTCAATTAAATATTCCATATTATATACATCATGCTCAGTATATAAATGGGGGTTAGCTGGGAGGTGGGAATCTGCGATCACTGCTCAGGGTGGTGCCAATTCATCGAGTGGTGAGAGTGACCCATGTCGTTATTGTTGTTGTTATTATTGTTATTTTTCCTTTTCTGCTATTGTTCTTACTAAACTGTCTTTATAGAATCATAGAATCATAGAATTGTCTAGGTTGGAAGGGACGTTTAAGATCATCAAGTTCAACCATCAACGTAACACTGCCAAAACCACCACTAAACCATGTCCCTAAGCACCACATCTACATGTCTTTTAAATACCTCCAGGGATGGCGACTCAACCACTTCCCTGGGCAGCCTGTTCCAATGCTTGACGACCATTTCTGTGGAGAAATTTTCCCTAATATCCAATCTAAACCTCTCCTGGTACAACTTGAGGCCATTTACTCTTGTCCTATCGCTTGTTACTAGTGAGAAGAGGTCGACCCCCACCACGCTACAAGCTCCTTTCAGGTAGTTGTAGAAAGCAATAAGGTCTCCCCCGAGCCTCCTTTTCTCCAGGCTAAACACTTCCAGTTCCGTCAGCTGCTCCTCATAAGATTTGTTCTCTAGACCCCTCACCAGCTTCACTGCCCTTCTCTGGACACGCTCCAGCACGTCTATGTTTTTCTTGTAGTGAGGGGTCCAAAACTTAACACACTACTCAAGGTGGGGCCTTACTAGTGCTGAGTACAGGTGATCGATCACTTCCCGAGTCCTGCTCACCACACTATTCCTGATACAGGCCAGGATGCCATTGTCCTTCTTGGCCACCTGGGCACACTGCTGGCTCATAGTCAGGTGGCTGTCAACCAACACCCCCAGGTCCTTTTCTACCGGTCCTTTTCTGCTGCCTTAGTGTTGTCTGCAGACTTACTGAGGGTGCACTCGATCCCCTCATCCAGGTCATTGATATTAAAGAGAACCAGCCCCAGTACCAAGCCCTGGGGAACACCACTTGTGACCAGCCACCATCTGGATTTAACTCCATTCACCACCATTCTCTGGGCATGGCCATCCAGCCAGGTTTTTACCCAGTAAAATGTACACTCATCTAGGCCACAAGCAGCCAGTTTCTCCAGGAGAATGCTGTGGGAAACAATGTCAAAGGCTTTACTGAAATCCAGGTAAACAACATCCACAGCTTTTCCCTCATCCACTAAGCGGGTCACCCTGCCATAGAAGGAGATCAAGTTTGTCAAGCACGACCTGCCTTTAATGAACCCGTGCTGACTGGGCCTGATCACCTGGTTGTCCTGCATGTGCCACGTAATGACACTCGGGATGATCGGCTCCATAACCTTCCCAGGCACCAACGTCAGACTGACAGGCCTGTTGTTTCCCAGATCCTCCTTCCAGCCCTTCTTGTGGATGGGTGTCCCATTTGCTAACCTCCAGTTTACTGGGACCTCCCTGGTTAGCCAGGACTGCTGATAAATGATGGAAAGTGGCCTGGTGAGCACTTCCACCAGCTCTCTCAGTACTTTCAGGTAGATCCTATCTGGCCCCATAGACCTGTGTGTGTCTA
Organism: Pluvialis apricaria; assembly: GCA_017639485.1. Classification (NCBI taxonomy): domain Eukaryota; kingdom Metazoa; phylum Chordata; class Aves; order Charadriiformes; family Charadriidae; genus Pluvialis; species Pluvialis apricaria. The sequence goes on along the minus strand of CM030011.1, from coordinate 23,449,217 downwards.
GGTGCTGAAGCAGGTCACTCACTATTTCCCCATGGATTATGGAGACTTCATTCTGCTCCCCATCCCTGTCTACTAGCACAGGGGGCTGGGCACTCAGGGAACAACTGCTCTTACTGTCAAAGACTGAGGCAAAGAAGACATTAAGTACCTCGACCTTTTCCTCATCCTTTGTCGCTATGTTTCCGCCCCCATCTACTAAAGGACAGAGATTATCCTCAGTCCTCCTTTTATTGTTAATGTTTTTATAGAAACGTTTTTTTGTTGTCCTTAACAGCAGTAGCCAGGTTAAGTTCTAGCTGGGCTTTGGCCCTTCTATTTTTCTCCCTGCATAGCCTTACTACATCTTTGTAGTTCTCATGAGTGGCCTGCCATTTCTTCCAAAGGCCATAAACTCTCCTTTTTTCCCTGACTTGCAACTGTAGCTCTCTGTCCAGCCAGGCCAGTCTTTTTCCTGAATGGCTCATTTTTTGGCACATGGGGATGGCCTGCTTCTGCGCCTTTAAGACTTCCTTCTTGAAAAATGTCCAGCCTTCTTGGACTCCTTTGCCCTTGAGGACTGCCTCCCAAGAGACTTTGCCAACCAGGCTCCTGAAAAGACCAAAGTCCGCCCTCCAGAAGTCCAAGGTAGCAGTTCTTCTGATCCTCCTCCTTGCTTCTCCAAGAATCGAAAACTTTATCATTTCATGATCACTGTGCCCAAGACAGCCTCCAGCTGTCACATTCCCCACAAGTCCTTCTCTGTTTACAAACAAGAGGTCCAGCAGGACACCTTCCCTAGTTGGCTCCCTCACCAGCTGTGTCAGGAAGTTATACACAATACACTCTAGGAACCTCCTAGACTGTTCCTTCTCTGCTGTATTGTATTCCCAGCCGATATCTGGTGAGTTGAAGTCCCCCACAAGGACAAGGGCTCATGATCTTGAGACTTCTCCCAGCTGTTTATAGAATATTTCATCTGTCTCTTCATCTTGGTTGGGCGATCTATAACAGACTCCCACAATGATATCTGCCTTGTTGGCCCTCCCCTTGATGCTTACCCATAGACACTCAACCCTATTTTCACCATCATTTAGTTCTAGACGTTTATAACACTCCCTGACATACAGGGCTACCCCATGGCCTCTCCTTGCCTGCCTGTCCTTCCTGAAGAGCCTATCGCCATCCATTGCAGCACTCCAGTCGTGCAAGTCATCCCACCACGTTTCTGTGATGGTGACTCCATTGGAGTTTTCCTGCTGCATAATGGCTTCCAGCTCCTCCTGTTTGTTGCACATGCTACGTGCATTAGTGTACAAGCACTTCAGTTGAGCTGTTGATCCCACCACCTTTTTACTGGAAGAAGCCCTAATTCCTGCCTGACAATTCCCAGGCATGGCCAAAACCAACCCACGAGGCTTTTTTTCTCCCTTTCCCCTCCTTTTTTTCCCCTCTTCTCCCCACCCGTCTTAGGGTAGGGAGGGAAAGAGGGGGCAGGGTGAGCAACCAGCTATGTGGTTCTAGTTGCTGTCTGGGGTTAAATCACAGCAATAACTCTTCTGAGATATTATATTATATTATATTAATTATATTATATTATATTATGTTATATTATATTATGTTATATTATATTATGTTATGTTATATTAATTATATTATAGAGAAGCATCATTTTTTTCTGATATCTGGTGTAGATGGAGATTTGCAGCACAATTATGCTTTAACATAGGCTATTACAACCAACTCAAAAAATTTTGGAGGGCACAGTTTGCTTTCTAGGGGACAATATTTATACTGTAAATAATGTTTTGTAAACAAAAAGAAAATTCGTAAGTGCTAAATCTCTTAGATAAATTATAAAAATGTGAACTGGATTACAGCAAAATAACATTTCATTAAACTGTAGTAGACCATACTCCTCATCTTTGAATTTATTCCAGCCTCGCTGATGGAGGGCTCATTATTTAAATTCTATCATGACTGGTTCAGATAACTGCTTTATCTTGCAAAAACGCCAGAAAAATAAAACTGTATCAGGAAAGTTAAACAGTGCTGGTGATGCCTAGGTTACCTGGGTCCTTCATCTCAAAAGCTTCCAAGATAGAAGTAATCCTTTAATCTTCTGTGTGAGTCTCAAGGCTCTCTTTTTTAATGCTGTACTAAATTTTCACCTACTTTTTCTTACTTTTCTGAATCTCCTTGCTAAATCTGTTCTGTGTTTATTAGGTGGTAGAGATGTCCCTTCAACCTTACTGACAGCAAAGGCTTTGGTGAAGTATTTTTTATATATAAAGAAGATGATTTCCCAGGGTATGCAAGGGTTCATTACTAATGGCGAGAAAAAGATTTTCAACCCTGTTGGTTGAATGACGGGACAGATCAGCAAAAGAAAACATAGGATGTTGCAGAAGATGAGACAGGATGGTAAAATGGAAGCATGTGTTGCCTGAATGCAAGTCTTTTATATCTAGGAGCTGATTTCTCATTAAAGAATCTGAATTTGATGAAAGTCAATGAAATTTTTTTATTAGATTCTAGTAGATTATGGTTCTTTATTTATATTTTATTCTTCTTTTTCCACGGTAACAACACTGTTCGTCTCGCACCACGAAATGATAGCTAGTGATGGACAATTCCACGTGCATCACTGTATTTGGCCAAGGAGCAACTGATGACTCTTTATTGTGTTCAACAAGCTATGCAATTCCTAGCCCAGTGCTGGTGTGACTGAGATACTACAGCATCATAAACTATCCTAATGATGATAATATATAGGTCACAATAAGGGTAGGTGTTATGTCACCTTGGCAAAATTAGTTTGGAATATAACTTTAACTGTGAACAATTGCATCATAGTCTGTATTTGGGGCTCAATTCTGTACTGCCTCCTGAATTCCATATACATGTGCAGAACAAGTGTACAAATGCTACCAAATAAGGCTAGTACATAGTACCTAACAGAAGAAATGCAAAGTATAATCCATAGACTACGTTCACACATTTAGTTCAATTGCTGCCTTTGCCTCTGCTTGGGTCCTGACTCATGGACCCTCCAAACCCATTAAACTTGCAAGTCCTTTTCCTATTACCTGCTGTGATTGTGCTTGGTACATCTCCTGGGAAGAAAAGCCAGTGAAAGACAAGCCTTTCTTGCTGACCATGGGCTACCTGTCTGGATCCCAAGCACTGCTGTCTGGACAAAGTTGAGCTGTGCTAAAATCATGCAGATGGACAACAGTATTATTTTTTGCTTGCGTTGACTTCGTACTGGAACAGATTAGTAACACCTTCATGGTCAATTACTGTAGAAAAGTAGTTCCAGAAGTTCTTCCTAGCTGAGGCAAAATATCTGTTTTATATTTTTATAATAAATTATCCGGTGGATGAGATGTAATTCTGTTCTAAAATTTTGTGAATTACAGCTATTCAAGAACTGTCTGAAGTAGGGGTATTGCTTAACCTGTGTGAACATACATTTAGAAGGCCTCAGGAATAATTTTGGAAACAGTATGAAATAGAGATATTTCCTCTTAGATCCCCCAAGAGCTCTTTAGGATAAGTATACTTATAAACAAAACTCAAAAAACTTATTACAATGTCCATATGTGCAGGTAGACTTTAAAATGGGTAGAGAGACAATTTTGCTTCCTAAAAAAGTGTAGCTAGCTTTGGTCTTATAGTATGCTGTTAGTCTTCTGAGATTTAGCAGGATTTCTACTGTTTCCTGCAACCAGTCCCTTTGGAAATACCATAAGAAACTTCTGGTGTGACCTTCCACACGAACTGTTTTGGATGATGATGTCCAAATGCCACAGCCTGGAATTAGGCTGCACTTGATTCTGCCTTCCAATATACTGTAGCCAATCCAAACTGACTCAGTTCCTAATTCTAATCACCTGCTTCAGATGTTTGAATTCTGTGACTCACTTCTTCCTTGGTTTTGATGTAAGATCTACTTCTGAGTTGTTCTCAGTGCAGGATCCTACAGAGGAGTAATAATGGTAATTTGTACAATGTCTTTCCATCTTGTGATTCCAGTAGGGCTGAAACTCTCTTTTGGAGACTTCGAACAGCATATTTCAAGAACAAAGTTGGGCAAATTAGGAAGTACTTTGTTCTGTAGTGAATACTGATCTCCAAATAATTATAATCTAAGTTGAAGCTACGTTTAACATGAGGTAATTATACAGCATCATTTATCACTTCACGCTTTGAAGTTTTCTGAGAACTCTTCCTTCCTACTCTAATAAAAAAAAAATTATTTTTTCTATTTGGGTTTTCAAAGTACCAAGTTTTGTTATGAGTTAGTTTCCGTATCCTTTTCTTTTGAACACTATTTTAAATCTATTCTGTCAGAGAAATCATCAAATATCCTTGTGATTTCCTTCACAATGTCTTCTGTCTTGCTATAATGTTAATTCAATGTCTGGTGAAAGCAATGGACGAGCAATGTTGGGCAAATTCCACTTAGCCTGAGACTATTTATCTTATCTTCAAACTGACTCCAAAATCTGTGCCTTTAAAGTGTCATAACAGTAAAACTGCTAAATCAGTAGAAAGCTTAAACTAGATAGTAATATCTCGTATTACCATGTAAAGTGGAGAGGATACGATAGCAGAAACAAGTAATATAACCAAGTATGAATTGTATAAATTAGGATGCCTTGCCTAATTTAAAAATTTTCAAAAACTACAAAGGGATCAGTACCGATTCACTCATTACAAGAAGTTTATAAAAATACTTCAAGTGGACATTATTGGAATAATATGCATATAAGATCTGACTTTCCTCTGAGTACTTTTATCTGAAAAGTCCTGTACAACTTTTTATTTGCATATAATTGAAGAATTACACTTGGTATGTGGAATTGAAACAGTCTCATCGTCGTCTATGAGGAAGCTCAGCATAGTATTCCCATGTATTTGGTGTGGTTTTAATTATAATATTTTCCTATCAATCTCTTGATCCTTTCCTGTTTTCTGAAGTATCAGTTATTCTGAAATTTAAAAACTTGCATATGTGAGATTTATTCAGCTACATGTATTTTTGAAAAACTAATTTACATCTTCATGAAAGCTATCTAGAAAAATCTATCAGCATTGAAAATGCAGGGAGTAAGACTGTCTTGTGGGTAAGTCAGTAATTGGATGGAGCTTTCTAGAACTGACTGCAATTTCTAGTGCCATAACCAGTGATCCTGCGTCATCCTGAACATAGGCCTAGATTTTTATTTAGGGAATGGGATGCATGAATAACTCAGAGAGGTCTGGGTCTTAAAACCTACATTCCTCATTTCCCTTTATCTGTAAACTGGTGCTGTTGCTCATCTTGCTTTCTACATAAAGATGTAAAACCAAAGTTTGTCAAACTTCTAAGGTAGTTGGATACCAGGTTATATGGGTAATGGCTATTGTCACGAAACTTTATTACTGATTGTTTAATTCTGCTGGGGGCTGGACTGAAGTACCATCCTTTAAATCAAAGTCAGAATGATAAGATCATGCACATACGCAGAAAGATGGTTGAGCAGTAATTAACGTGTGTTTTTATCTGACCTCATAAAAATATGAAAGGCAATATAATATATTCTCAAATAATCTTTACTTTTCACTACAGGTTATTTGACTGTTTTAACTATGCAGTGGTTATCTTCCCTTTTGCTCCTCCCTCTGTTTCTTTAATTCCATGTGCAACCGTATTTTAATTATACTGTTGATTTTCCAGCACAGATTCAAAATTGTTTTCTTCCAGAACTAGATATAGTATCTAGATAGGTCTAGTATACTAGATATAGAATCATCGTAAAGATGGAAATAACTTATTTTACACATATGTAAAATAGGACATATGTTATTCTTTCTCCTTTATGAGATGAATGAGATCAAGAAGGATTTCCTAAGTTGACACAACACATGTAAAGAGTGCATGTTTTACAGGGAAAAAGGTAAAACTCAGACTTTTCAGTTTACTGTAGCTTTGAGATAATTAGTCTAATTTAGATGAGCTCAAATCACCAATAAATCACTATGTGGCTATTTTTCAGGAATAAGGGATTAGGACCCCCTCCTTATCAATTCGAATAAAACTCTCACTTTTTTGTGCCTCCAAGTCATCTTTACAAAGGAATAAATTTTTTTTTCATTAACATCTATTTCACTTTGTCCGCTATTAACAGATTAATACATAGGTAGGTTAAGAGTAATACTCTACAGTGCATGAGGACCTTTTTTTAATGCTTTCCATGCACTCACCTAGAGACAGTGGCTATTATGGGAGGTCTCCATTTATATATGCGTTTGCTAAGACAGTTTAAGTGATGAAAAAAATGAAGTAGATTTAATACAATATTTTTTTATTACTTGGGGTTAGCCAGCTGGAAAACCGGCTATCTTGCCTTAAACTGTTTTGCTATTTAGATGTATCAGCACAATGTTCTCAAAGATCTCTGTGGAATATAGCTTTTATTTAACAGAAAATGCATCAGATTGCTGATATCTTGAGTGAGAGGTGGCATGTTGATTAGCAATTAGTCTTCTGAGGTGCTCAGCAGTTTCAAGGTTCGCTGACAGCGAAAGATAGAATCTGGGCCAAAAAACCAGGAAGGACTGGATGTTGGAGCTGCCTGCTGTGAGATCCTGGTAACTGGAAGATGGGTAGTATTGGAGGACAGGCGGACTTTGGAGGGATTTTTCTTAATAGCAAATATCATTGCTTTTGAGACACTGGACTAATCAAGTACTAATACATCTGCAGGATAGCTAAGGTGATTTTATGATTAGCAAAGGGCATTTTGGGAAGTGGTTCAATTTATACTAATGGCCAGTGTCTCGGTTTTGGGCATTGGCTGATAAAAAAACAGCAACCCCTGGAAAGCAGTTGGGGTTAATGTTATGGTAACGGTGGAGATTATCTTTGATGAGGAACACAATAATGGATGCAGCTATCAATCTCAGAGTCTTTTCTCAATGAGTAAGTCTCTATTGGAGAGAAAAAAGGTTGTAAATTCACTGGCTTCTGTCACACAGGGGCATAGGAGATGGGATCTGCCTCCTGTCTCAAAGTCTGCGACAAAGTATAGCTTTAACTGCTCAGAAACTCAGGGACTGTTTTTCATAGTAACTGCAAAGGCATATACTGATGTAAATCCATTTGGCTTGATTCCATCCTCATATTGACCTGAATGAAAGTACACCTCAGGCAAGTAACTTACCTCAGGATAAAAAAGTGGAGTTAGATCACAGTCAGGTCTCTAGTCTGCTTTTACTGTTTACTGTTCTTTTTTCTCCCTTTTAATTTTGGATGCTTAAAAAGAGAGGAAATGGGCCTGCTTTCCCACTGTGTTGCATCTTATGTAGTCAAATGGACTTGTGCAGAGGTAATGCACAAACTTCCAACCAACCACCACTTTTGTCTTGGAAAATGTCTCATTGTGGGCATCTCAGGATTCCCACTTAACTGGCAAAAAAATATTTTTCTCTTCGCTGTAGTAGAAATTCTGTGGTGCAGACCTTTAGCCTGGGATTAAAATCTGTGCAGGAAGCAAATGAAACAAGATTTTCTTCCCTCAGTTTCATTTGATGAAACTCCACTACTTTGTACCACAAAGGGCCTGTTGACCCACTCTGAGAGTCCCCGAGGTTCTTTTACATTACTTCTCACAAAGACTGAAGGTCCACCCTGAATGATGCTGGGTTTCATCCTAGATAGTGCAGTGTTTTGCCTTCTTTGCCTGCTTTGCTATTGTTTTACAGCAAGGGTAATATAAAATTTGATTGGGTAATAAGAATATTACCTATGGCTTCCTCAAGAGATCAGCTGCATTATTCATGAGACTTTGTGCCTGAAGTAGGATTCTACACCAGAAATAAAATGGTGGAATATCAGATAGGAAAATGGAGTTATTCCTGTTTTATTCTGGCAGGAATAAGCAAAAAAAAAGTTAAAAAAAACAAACAAACAAAAAAACAAACAAAAAAACCCAACAACAACAACAACAAAAAAAAAAAAAAAAAACCAAACCAAAAAAAACCACAAACAGAAAAACAACGAAAAACCCTCAAACCAGTGATTTTCATTTAAATTTACTTGTGTATGGTATCTTTTAAAGACAATGTGTATTTCTATTCAGCACACTTCCCAGGTCAAATACTGCTGTTTACACATTTGACTGTAGCAGTTGTGCTCAACTCTTATCCATATATTGTCCTTTAAAGAAAGAAATGTATCTGGAGGCAGTCTTTTTTAACAACAAAAATCTCCTTGATCTGTCATTGAAGGTGGGGATGAGGAAAAGCTCAGCTTTATTAAGTGTTGTGAGAAAACCTTTATGTCCCTCACAAGACTTAGACAGTGCTTGTGCATTTCCTTTGTATGTTTCAGAATGTATTAAACAGGAAATAAATGGAAAATATTAATGATAACCTTCAGATAATTTTTCTGTAGACAAAAAAAAATAATATTAAATATCGGGTTAAATTAATACAGTATTGTCTGTGTTAGTGAGACTTCATTGACAAATGCTGATATAATAGAGATCATACGTTTTCACTGAAAGAATGAAGTGTATGTGATAGCTGTCTATTAACAGATAATTTAAGCTGACTCCAGAAGACACTCATATTCTGACTTCTATTGATATCTTCTTTTACTGTCAGTTTTACCTGCATTTTCATTGCTAGCATGGGCTGTTTAAGTGGAGAAATGCAACTCCCAGCAAGAAAGGATTATTTTGCTAATCTGCTTTAAAGCTTCCCCCCAGGTATTCTATCAATATGAGGTTGTTGGTAGGAGATAACTTAAATAAACTTAATATAAATCCTGGCTTTCGGAGCAGTGATTTGAAGTTGCATGGTATTCCACAGTCATGTGGAAGAGTGTTTACTAACACTGGTTTTATTCATTTTTTCATTCTGCTGTCCCCTAAATATAAACCCCAATAGGAATAATGTTTTCCTGTAGCTGCCCTAGCAAATATGACTCTTATTACAGGAGATTCACACAGCTTTCAAATCCAATTAGACTCATGCCATCCTGCTGTGTCATACATTAGAATTTAGCAAATGAAACTTATGGAATGACTTGCTTCTTCTGCCATATTATTTCTTCCTTTTATTAAATGTTTCTTCAACCTGAACTTTATTTTTTCTTTTCCTACAGTGGGTTTTTTTAGGAGACGGAAAATGTGGAAATACAGAAAATGTACTCAGAGGCAGTGTTGTAAATGTTCTACCTGAGATAACAGAGATGACCCACTGATTAATAAAAGATAAAACTATTTCCAGGGCCCTGAACTAACTGGCAAGAGAATCCAAAAGACAATTTTTTCTGTGTAGGCTTTTTAGAAAATCAAAACAAAACAAAAACAACACCCCTCCACCCCCATTTTAGCTATCCTACATGTGCATTGGAAATATATGTCTCATTAAGCAGATGAAGCTACTGCACCAAAGAACATTGTGATGTGATTTCACCAAGAAAAAAGATTTACTAAGATTCTCCTTAGTAAAAGAGGCCCTGGTAAAACCATGGATCGTTATAGGCAGAGTTGGACCTGAGAGATTCTTTCTGATTGACTGACTCTTAATTTTGTTAGGTGTGAGACCTTTTTGTCTAGCACATCAGAATATGAACTAACACACTAAATATTTTATTCTGTGCAAAGTTAAGTATTAGAGGCTTTAATTCATCTTCATCAAGAGTCCTTATTGAAAATAAAGTAGGCACAACTCAGGAGAGTAAGAGAGGAGAGGTGTAATAATTAAAACATAAATAATCAGAGCATGTGACTCTATTAAAATTTATTATTGAAGTATGCTTTGTAAAATCTGTCATACCTTTAGAGGTGCATTGCCTTGATGAAGTGTTCTAGCCTGAGGCACTGGGTTTTTCGAGCCTTGAACCTTGCAAAGACAGTCCAGGGTAAGGGAAGTGGGACTTCTGTGGAGGCATAAAGCGCCATTGTGCTCTAGTAAATCCCATCAGTTGAGCGGCAAACTGCCCCAGGGCATAGCCAGAACTGGGGAAAGTCTAAACTCGTCTGCACCCACTGGTGCTACCTCTCTAGGTCCCTCCCTCATGAACCAGTGTGCCTTTACTAGTTGCCTTAGGGAAAGACCAAGCAGGCTGGAGAACAAAAGGGTGCTGGAGATAAAGGTGCTCAGTGATTCCCTGAGGGCTGGCGTGAGATACAAACCGGGTGACTGCACAGTGGTGTGCCTGGGACTGATCTATTCCTATGCCAGCTCTGGGATTAGGGAGCCTGGCACTACCTTTGCCTCTGCTCTTCCCTGTGCCAAGCCTGAGCACCGCATATCTGAGGCTTGTACCTGGCTGCTTTGCTCTTCAGATCTAGGCCTGCAAAATGAAAGCCCACCAGATCTGAGAAGGGCCAAAGGTGTTTGCTTTAATACTTTGATACAGACTTTTCTATTTGTAACAAAGCTTTCTGGATGGTATAGTGGTTTATATTTGCTTATCTAATATATGTTATTTTCACTCCTACGTTTTCATTGCTAATTCGCTTTAACTTGTGTTGTTGTGGGATTTTTACATTGGGACCATCCTGTATACTCATGCACTTAATTTGTCCCTGCAGCTGCAGTGTGCAAATCTTTTCTAGCTATGGCTGTCTCACAGGAGCAGGCTGCATACACTGTTGCTCGCAACCATTTTGAGTCATATTTGCTTTAGTGAATGATCTGGTATCACAGTGTACAGGAACTCTTTCTGTCATATGTGTTATGATTTTTTTCAGAACATGGAGTCTGAAATGAATGTATGGGGTTGGGATTGCGTTAGTTTTGCTTTTCTGCCTTGTTACCTCATGATGATTTGAATTATAACTTTGCCAATTCTTCATCCGTCCATTCAGTCTCCAAGAGAACATGCTTGAAAATAATCATCCTTTTTCCCCTCTGTGATACCTGTGCTTTTTTGTCAGTGACTCACTCAGCCACTGTTCCTTTTCTGAACATGCAGTTTTAATAGAAATGCCAAAAGTAGTGAGTCTACTTTAATGACTAAGTGCATAGAAAATCATGGAATGGATGCATTAAAAAGGAGTTGAGAGCTTGCTCCCAAAATGCTTTTGAAACCCCACCATAAATACGGCTAATCTTTAAAAGCAAGACTGTGACTGTGGTGTCATGTAGTAGGAACCCTTTTCATACCCTGAGGGGAGCTAGTTTGTATCTCTTTTCCAGAGGTACAACAATGTCAGAGAATTTGCCTGCTTAAATGCGGCACTAGGCAAGTGGGCGGGTGGGTAAAAACAGGCAGGAAAAAACTGCAGCCTTATTTTCTTCTCCTTCCCACCTAAATGGCCTTTGTTTTCTGGCCTGGAAGGATAGTGATTTACTGTTCACTTTTGCACAGGGATGGATATGCAGTCAAAATCAACCCTCTGTCAAAAATGATGTGAACTAGTGTTTTTTTAAGTCATCGATTCCTCTGTGGCACTTTTCCCAGCTGAACTAATGGTACGCCCTCTAACTGTTCTCCAGTTCTTGTTTATGCTGTATTTCCATCATCTCCTCTCCGGAGCCAATGGGAGCGATCATTTGCAAGGGATTCTTCTCCTCTTTCAGGTTGGAAAAGCCTGTGTGAAGCTCAAGGCTGTTACAAAGGTGTAACACCAGCCAGGTGGATGCAGCCAGGTTCCTGGCTTGCTTTGCACAGGGCAGTCCCTCTGGAAGCAGGGCTCTCCATGTGAAACACTCCTTCTTGAATTATTACCATAAAGAGGAGTGATCTGACCCATATATATTAGAGCTGTAAAGACCTCTGGAGTCACCTGCTCCAACCTCTGCAAACAATGTAGGTTGACGTGATCCTCGGGGATGAATGTTTGCCTTGAAATCAGTGACCCTCTCTACCATATTACCTCCCTCTTCTCTCATTTTGTACTATTTAATCTACGTTTTTCCCTTCAGTAATTTTGAGCTATTACTATACTTCTACCTGCTTTCCCTATGCTGCCAACAGTCCTCCCACACCACCCTCTACCTTCTTCTTTTTACTAATTCTTCTTAAGTACTCACAGCCTGTTATCATGTCATCTTTTCTCTCGACAGGGCAAATTCCGCGGTTGGTTTTCTTGTCTAACCACTCTTAATACAATAGTTGCTGTCTTCTGAACTTTGAGGATTTTTTGGTGTTTGCTGGCTGCCCTAGTTCAGTCATCTTTTTTCTTTAAATCTGCCATGATTTCCTGGTAGGGTATGCTCAGAGCAGTGCAGAGGTAGCCTTACTAGCAAGGACTGTGTAAAACATTATTTCAGTTCCACATATAATACCTTTCTTCATGTAGCCACAAGGACAGTAATCAATGGGACAGCAGAAAACACTGAATTTTACAGAAGTCAAAGGAAAAATCACTGAGCACTGTGGAAATCAGGGAAAGATTTATTCAGACAGAAAGGTTAAGAAATTTGGAGAGTGATGTACTGTCTTCTTAGTAATCCAAGGATAGATATCCACCCATAGATGTATATTTATTTTTTCTTTCTTTAGAAAAAAATATAAAATATTTTAAAAAAGAACATAGAAATTATATTTAAAATCCCTTTTCCGTGTGTTCTACACAAAACGCTTTGGGCCAAGCTCCTTTAGTGATTATCAGCCCACCTTGAGTGCTCACAGCACTTTGCCCAGTGGTCTGCAGGGCACGCAACTCACGCCCCCATGCAGTGCAATACCCAGAATGCTTCCGCCTCTTACGTGGTTTATGCATCCTGTTCTAAATGACAACATTTACTGAGTGCAGGTGAAATAACTTTGCACAAAGGCAAGGTCTGGTTTGAAAGAATCAGCACTAATTGTGGTTTGGAGTTAGGAGCACATTGGTAGTAATACTGTGAAAAGGAACATATAGCCTATCTTTTTAAAACTGCTTTTAAATTGAGGGGATTGATTGGCTTATGTATGTACCATATGTTTGCTTGCTTTCATTTTAATTGCAAATAATTTTGCATAATGTGTGTTCAAGATTCTTTGAAACACATATACAATACCTCATCATATTTCTCTCTCAACACATGGTGAAAAAATAATGGGGGAGACAGATATTCACTTAAAAACATACAACTTTAATTAAAGGTATCTATATGTGAAGTATCTTTCTTCAGAATATTATTCAATGTTGCCACCTTCAGGCCAAAGCGTATCTAAGCATTTAAGGAGATTTCTACCACATAGAATCTTACAATTTTGCATGTTTATGATTTTTAAAACTATGCTAGTGCTTTTTCCCTGAGAGTTGGGAAGGGGAGGGCAGGCAGTGGTGGTGGTGTGAATTTGGGGAAATTAAATTCCTTGAACTTAAGTAAAGAAAAGCAGAGGGGAAGAAATCACCACAGTTAATACATTAAACCCATATAACATGTGGTTTCCTTTAACAAATCATCTCCGAGAATTAGAATTATGCTTGTTGGTCTTCAGTAGTTTACTTTTCTGTTGCCTTCCCTCTTGCAAAACTTCTCCCAAGCCTTCCCCTTTTCCTCCTACTTCTACCCTGGAAGGATAAAGATGGTGTGTAAAGTTGATAGATTTGGCTTAGTTGAAATTCAGGTCAATGTTAAACCTGAATTTATAAGAGAAATTCACTAAATTAAGGAGAGGAAATTAATTCTGCTGGAAAAGGAAGAAACTTATGTGATAGTAATTAAACTGTGATCTTAATCTATAGCAAAAGTGTCAAAGCTATGCAGTAGTACCAAATATTTGGGTTTCTCTTTAAGGGTTCAGTGGAAAAAAAAAGATAAAAGTAACCCTCCTGGGTAGGCACTCACATTAAGTAGCATTCTTTTTGTCCACAGTCCTGCCTCTGTTTGTTTCTTCTAATGCTAAGTAGGGAGATTGGTCCATGGTAGTGAGTTATTGATTAACTGATGGCAGGATCCCATTTCCTGTGTATCCGAAGCCAAATCCTTTTGAAATATAGTATTACACAAACAGTGCCTTCCACCCAGCGAAAAATATCATGCTGTTCAGTAACAGCAATGGCAAACACTCCCTTTGGATTGAGGTATAACGCTTCACTTCCCGCTTAAATGGTTTTGCCCTGTTGCAGTAAAGAGCTGGCACATTACTCCCCACAGGTGGCTGCATTTCAGTGGTGGGTGAAGTGAGTCTCTATTTCATCTTTCAGCCATAGTGAGCAGTAAACATAACATAGGGCTCTTCTATTTCCACAGCCTGTTAACCTTCCAAAACATTTACCTCTGAGGCTAAACTTCACAGTAGTTCAACTTCAGTTCTGAGAAATGTCTCTATTCAAAAACAACACATTAAGGGAAAATGAATTAAGTCCCCTTGCAACAAATAGTAAGCATATGCTGGAGCTAAGTGGGGGCTTAAACAGCTTTCTGAATTTAGTCCTTCTCAGAAGTAACATTTTTATTTTAACAAGTTTGAGCAAAACCTCTTCATCCATTTTTGAATAATGAGAGAATGCCAATAAAACACATAACCTGAACTTCTGTAACAGCATTTTAAAATATGGCACTTTATCAATAGTATTTTCATAGGATTTACAAAACACAGCAGAAGTTCAGAAGAACTGAAAGCTGACATGTCCAAAAGAAAATGGTAGGTCTGCAAAGACTTCTTGGTATCCTTGACATAAAAAAACCTACCTTTCTTTTGGGGAAATATAACCCTCATCCAGCTGACAACAGGACCACCTGAACTAATAGTTTAACTTCTCTGTTAGCTGAAGGTAATATTTGCTTAATAGAACAGATGGAAAGGGCTGTTCTCAATAAGTATCCGGGCTGGTTGTTTAACCACAGGCACTTCAACAGCTTCAAGTGTGAGTATAATCCCAAGGGAACTAGGAGGGAGAAGCTTTATCAAGGAAAGGGAGGGAGGTATGTATGTATGTATGTTACAGCTGGACTGAAGATGCTGTATATGCCATGTGTATAAAGTATTGCACAAAACTTGCAGAGAAAGGTAATAGCTAAGCACTCAATACCTCATTTTCATTCCCACTGTCATTTAGAAAATGTGGCTGAAGATGAGATATTCTCTGCATTTGTAAAATGGGGGATTATAACAAAAAATGAAGGGCTGTAGAAGTGGGTGGTTAGTCAGAAATACTTTCTACAGTGGAAAAAGGAAATAAAAGTGAAATTAGATACTAAAGGGAGGAAAGCACATTCAACAATAATTCAGCATTCAGTCACTGGCAAAGGGAGCTTAGCAGTCCAAACAACAGATTTTGAAATATTTAATCTGCAGGATCTGTGGAATCACGTATAGGAAGAGATGTCTTGGCTGTTTTCTCAAATTAAATTGATTGAGGTCTGTGCATTTTATTACATGGATTTATTTTTATTAGATCTAGAGCTAAGTATTTTTCTTCCCGAGGGAGATTCAGAAACTTAAGAACTTTTTTTTTTTTTAAATGTCATGGGTTTCGCTTGGGTACACTGCAGCATTGTTCCTGCATCCATGGTCCATGGTAGCTCAGAAACTGGCATGCCAATTGGCTGCTGCCTTGCACTTGAAAAGCTGCTACATTTCAGTGTGGCTACATGGAGGCAGTTATAATACACTCATCACAGTGGTGTCTGAACACTGTATAATCTCTAAAGTACTTGAGGATGAATGGCTTTTATAAATGTAGAATATTATTACTGTATACTCTACTTAATTGGGACATACTGAATAGGGATAGCTGCTTTACTGGGTCTATCTCCGTGGAAACTGATGACAGTGTGTAGTAATGACTGTTAGTTAATCAAGATAGTATTGGCATATGTTCTGCTTAAGAGGTCTGATTTAGTTTCTACTAAATAAAATGCTGTTTAGCCAGGTGACAAATAGGTGTGAAATCCTGAACTGTTTTTTAAATATGCAAGTTGCCAAACAAGGACAAAGCAGCATGTTTTCCTAGATCCTTGGGCAGCTCAGTCAAGGCTGGCCGAGTTCAGTGGTGCTGGCTGAGGGTAGGAGCAGTCTGTCGGCATCACGCCAAATCGCTTTTGATCACGGCACTGACAAGCCCACTGGCAGTGGTAATTCTTGCTTAGCATTTCTGTAGCTCATATCAGGCAAGCGTGCACATTGCACCGCGTAAACAGATGTACACCAAATACTGTGCCACACCGTCCAGTTTTGGGCCTGACCACTTCAAGACAACCCAGTGTGTGTGGTGCAACTTCTTCCCAGGTTTCTCCACTGGAAGACATCAGAGCTTTTGGAGTGTATGAGGACCATGTCACTCTCTTCAAGAAGCTGTCTTGCATTTAACTTCTTCCCTGCCAGCTTCAAGTATGCTTGGGCCTGAGCAGACCTTTTAACGTGAATTCGTTAAGTCCTTTGGGACAGTGGTTCAGTGCAGTGCAAAGCAGGAGTTCTGCTAAATTACACAACAATCTGAGGAAGAATTAATTCAGTTTTTAGTGTTGAGAGGCACTGTGGCTTGATGGACTTGGCACATGTGGAAGCGCTACTACTTTGTTTTCTCAGCCTTAAACTGTTAAACATTCATTTAACTGTAATATACCAGTATATGAGTCCATGCCTTTTTCCATAAGAATGTTGATCTTCTTTTAACTGACAAATCACATACCCTCTTCACAGGAAAGAAACGCCGTCTTTGAGTTTTCTCTCAGAAAAATAATCATGCCAGTAAATGCTGCAAATCATTGTAGTCTTTATAATGGGGTACTAAAATGGAAAGCCCACAGATGCTACATAATGATTTGCTGGTTAAACACATTGGGCTGTTTTATTTTATCATGGAACCAACAAGAATTTACCATTTCTCCTGTGTGGAGAAACCCTGAAGATAATGATAAGTCATTTCGGAGTAAAAATTTGTAAAGTCACCTTGAAACCAGTAGGTGATCTTGGAAATTATTTCAGCATTCTTTTCAAAATAAGTATTTGATAGCAGAAATATTGTTTTCCATATGAGAAATCCTTTTAAATATTCTGTGCAGAGGATCTGGTAACTGCTGGAAGCTGTGTCGTCTTATAGCTGCTTGAAATATACATTGTAAAATTAAAATCATTCAAAATGTATTCTGCTTCTGAGTTCACAGAGTTTCCATAAAAGATCAGTGTTTCTATGGTTTTCTTTTCCTACTGTCAGCAATTTCTGAACCCTGGAAAACTTTGGGTTTGCTTCTTATCCTTAGCTGAAAGACATCACAAAAGTTGAGTGAAACCTATGATGTTATATTCTTCAGTTCTAACCTGGACTACAAAATTGTTGTTTGTCAATAAGCTGTGATGCCTCATATGCTATATTTGATGTATTTCTTGAAACCTCAGCTGCTGAAATCATGTACAGAATTAATCTCATCTAACTTATATTGTCTGGAAAAGGGAAAGCATCTGTTTCAAACTGGTTTCTTAAGTGCTCCCTCTTCTATGTGCAGCTGTGTAAACAGCCTGTTTGGTGGAGTTCCAGAACAAGGTGAGGTGTGAGTCTGTTTCTGGAGGTGCTTTTCTCTCTTCTTCCACTAACAGAATGGCTGGCGTGCTTAGCTTAAACATTACTTCTTCCCTTTCTGAAACGCATTCTCTGGGTTCCTTATGTTAAACTTCCGTAACTCTTTGTGTGCTTTCTATTGTCTATCTTTAAGCAGAAGAGTGCATTGCTTGTTGTTTCTCTTTGCGGTTTGTTTTAGGAGTAGCATACTATTTAATATGTCTTCTAGTCCCTATATTTCCTACCTATTTCACATTTAAGTGAAGGTGAAGCTGTGAAGGTCTGTCTCCAGTGCTCTGTACCCCATAGGTACTGGGGCTCTTACCTGCCTCCCAGGTGAACACAGTTTGTTCAGTGCAGAGGCGCTCTGTGGAGCCAGCTGACTGTTTTTTGTGGGATCAAGAAAGCGTCAGGGGTATCTCCTCGAGGAAATTCTCAGCAGAGCTCATAGGACAGGCCGTGAAAGTATTTCAGACACAAACATTCTACTCATAGCTGAGGCTGTATAATCTAGAGGAGTACCTCCTGACTTAGAGATAGGAGAACAAAATGTAGCCTTATTAACTCAGCTGTTCCTAGGCTGTGAGAATGTCAATTATGGATAGTTTGGCCCTAGATAATTAGACAACAAACTTCTTGTTAACTGCTGGTAGGAATCAATTCTTTGCATGGTCTTAATTTATTGTATTTCACAGAGAAGGTGAATCAGACTGGTGATTAGTTTTATGTTCTGTAAGCCCTTTCAAGGCATAGGATGAAATAAAATTATGACCGAGTCTAACGATGGACATGGATCAAGATGTTTTTTCTCTCTGTCATGAAATGGAGTGTTATGAAAAGGTTTCCTTCCATTATTAGTTTAGGAAAGAAGAATCAAGTTGAAAAATAGGGCAGAAAATAAAGGGTAAGTTATAGTTTGCAGTAAGCAGAGAGAGAGACCATTTCAGCTCTTCCCAGTTTGTTAGAAAATATCTTTGCCTCTCTCATCATCACCTTTCAGTCCCCCAACTCCCAGCTTATGTTAAAATATTTACTGAGACTGTAGCCTAAAACCACAGCAGCTAAAACGCTTTAGTATGGGGTGAATTTACAGCAGGATTCTTATAATTTGTGCCCAGGGACTGGAGAGAACCGTGCATCATTATGCAAGGGGCATATGCAACAGTCAGGATAAATGGTTAAACAAAAAGGAAAAGAAAGGAAATCACTCACGGACATGCCTGAGAATTGACACAATAGTTTTCTCTGAAGCGATTCTGTCATATTGTGAAAATACATGCTTGGACCATTTTAAAACTTTTTATTACTTACTCAATAGACCATAACAGCTCTGAGGCTTACTGCAGTATTTATTCAATAAACCAGCTCTGTATTTTTTGGCCTATCATGTAAATGTGTATTTGAGCAATTCTAAAAGGGCATATTTTACTCAATGGACCATAGTGGCTCATCTGGAGCCTGTTAAGTTGTACAGTATTTTATAGTATGTTGCAGTTCCAATGCATACTCATCACGGTGTGCTCTTTCAGTGTGCTTTAAGGACTGATTCCTTTCCAACCACTCAGGTGCCTGCATGGAAAGGGAGATTGCTCCAAGCAGCGTTACATTGTGCCAAGCTTCTGCCTTTCTCTTTAAAAAGAGCATGGATGAGCAGGCAGGGCTAAGGAATAACATTGATCTCGCTATCAAGTAACATATATAAGGACAGGGGAAGGTGATTGCATAAAGCTCTGGCCTGGGAATCACGTGATTTGCAGTCAGTTCTCATCTTCATATCCCGCTGTAGAATAAATTGTTTTTTTTCTGCCTTCTGGAGGTGAGCAGGTCAGTGGGAATTAATGCCACTCTCCAAACTTTACTGGAGGATCGCGTAGTTAAACTAACATGAAAAAGCCCATAACTTCCTCCAATACCCTGGTAGCTACTGCATGCTTCCTTGAAAATCTTAATTTTCTGATGTATCTGTAAATGTCTCAATTACATTATCTTAAGCACATGGAATTTATTGTCTTTTTTTAAATAGTGCAGACACTTGGCTTTGTCTTGCACTGATTCTTGTCAGCATTCCCCTGCAGAGGATCTGTAGGTTTCTAGTGACCCAAAAGGGAAGGTAGAGCAGAAACCTGGAATGTCCTGTGAAAGCCTGAGGTGCAAGGGTTTACTTCTCAAACCATAAGCATCTCTCCAGGTTGCATGAGGGAGGAGCTCTTCTGTAAACAGCAGTCGCTCAAGACTACAAGGGTTTTCGCCTGTGCCTGGCTTTTCCACAGAATGACAAAACCTGAGCTTGAGTCATTTACCTCAGACCCCATGACAGGATGAGGATCCCATATTAGCTATGAAAACACCTCCTCAATTAAAAGCTGGACCAGAATCTCAATTCGTGCACGGTAGCTATATGACTGGAAATATTTTATATTGTCACGTCTGCCCCTTCCCTTACTTTAGTGAAGCAAAAGTGATTAATTGTTGGATTTATTGGATTTCTGCCTTTTTTGTTTTCTTGGTTCTTTCAAAGCTGCTGGCATTGCTGAGACATTAACACCAGTAAGGGGGAGTTTGCATATGCAAATTTTACTCCCTTAATTAAAATTAGAAGCACTTGATTACACTGCTGAGCCCCAGAGCTGCAAATATGTAAACAAAGGTTACATGCTCAGAAAGGAAAATTGAGCCCTAAGTCATGTTTTTGTGATAGACTTTTGTTGGTTCTTAGCCTGCTGTTAATGTGAAGCCCAGTGCCAAATTAAATTCCTTATTCCTAGATTCAAGTGCATGCTCTTCCAGGAGCACACTTTGTGGTTATTTTGTTTAGGTTTGAGATTGTTTTGTTTTCGTTTTGTGTTTGCTCCTCTGACTTGGACCCCCCTTGCTTTCTGGTTGGTAGGAATAAAGCAACTAAGAGCAGGTGTAGCTTGAAGAATGTGATGGGGCATCTAGAAAAAGTGATTAACAGGAAAAATAAGCCATGAGTTTTCACTTGTTTTTTAATTGTCCTCCAGTGTGTGGCCTTAGTCCTTTGAAATCCAGAGAATGCTGTGCTGCTGCTGCCTCCAGAAGTCATGAGGACTTTCACTGGTGGACCTCTGAATACAATTTGGTGAGACATTTTCTCTTGTGGTAACCACCTTTCTCAAAACGCTTGCTCCTGTCCTTGCACAGTAGTCTTTAGCCCCCTTCAGGTATGTTGATACAACTGTCCTTGATAAATTGGATCATTCAAATGATCTTATCACAAGAAAAAAAAAAAAAAAAAAGAAAACCCAGCAGAGC
Organism: Pluvialis apricaria; assembly: GCA_017639485.1. Taxonomy (NCBI): domain Eukaryota; kingdom Metazoa; phylum Chordata; class Aves; order Charadriiformes; family Charadriidae; genus Pluvialis; species Pluvialis apricaria. The sequence continues at coordinate 23,428,524 of CM030011.1, read as the reverse complement.
ACCCTAGTGCTGTGCACTTTCTCTGAAATGGATAATTTCAATTGTGCAATTCACAGCACAGTTCCACAAACAGTGCTGGCCTGACTGAGAGCCCTGGTGCAAGCCAGGGAAAAAAAATGGCTGGGGAGGGATAAGTTGAAGAGCAAGAATTTCTTAGACTACATGTACCAATGTCATGAGCATACTTTGCAGATGGACCCTCTCTGATAAAGACAGTAATGTTACATTTCACTTTTCCTAAGTTTTTCTAAACGTAAAACAGTGCAGCAATGCAGAATATTTGCTTTCCCTACAAACACGTATCTTATTGAGCTGTCAAGTTCCCTTTTTGATCAGTTAGTTATCTCCCAGTCTTAACAAAGACCAGTCCTGGAACAGATATGGGAATTAGAAGGATACAAGATAATTTCACTGGTGTAGCTCCCACAAACCCACGTCTTCCCTAGGTGTTTCCTTAAGAAGCCATGTATGTAGTGCAAAGTAGACCTGATGCTCTCCCATGCTGTTTTGTTACACTTGCTTTGTAAGGCAAATGTGACTCTATACAGTATTAGTCAGCAGAGAATAAGACTGTTGTTTTAGGTAAGAAGCTCTGAGAATTTCTAAGACTATGGTGTGATGTGCTCTGTTCACATTTTTTAAAAAAGAATATTGCGGGGGCTTATTTTTTTGACATTGATCTTAATTTTAACACTTTGAGGTCTTGTGTGCTTACTGGCTATCTATGGGCTTTTGCTGACATGAGAGATACGTAGCAAAATTCAGTATCTGCACAAGTGAATCCTCCAGAAACAGCAAAGGCTGCCAATATGTCGCAATTTCAGCTTGTAAATTCCACTGACTTGTTTCACTTCAGGATACAATTCAAGCCCACTCTCCACACACAGCCTCTAACTGATCAGGAGTAGCTAACTATAAAAGAAAATTTGTAAAATAACACAGGTCCAATGAAAGCATAGCTGGCTGGACCGAAGTTCAAGCCAGATCCACAGCTGCCCAAGTGCCTATCAGAGTACAGCCTTTATTGCCATTAAGAAAGACAATTTTGATCAAAAGCCATAGAATCAAAGCATGTATTCACCAACTCCACATATTGACCCCAGCATAAATGCGCAAATTGCTGTACTCTGATCTGTGACATAGATAGAGACTTTACGTCGTCTGGAAAATGGATGTCTGCATTTTGTCTTAATTTTGCATGGCACTTAGTACACAGCCAAAGTAATACCCAAATAAGATTATTAATAGAAAGCAATGCATTACCTAAAGATGAACTAGAACCCAAACACAAAGGGCAAGTTTCTGTTATCAAGATAAAGTATTTTCTTTTGTCAGTTCCTGCATACATCGCATTAACAATAATGATAGTTTCAGCCACATGCATGTATATCTCTCATTAACACTAATGGGCAATACATGCACATAGATCTCTGGTTAATACTGATGGGAATTACATATACGTGCAACACTCATTAGCATTAATGAGGGTTCTCCTGTGGATATCTAATGATCATTAATGGGACTTACACGCATGTGTATTTCCCATTAACATCAGTGGCACGTGCATCTCTCATTAATATTGATGGAAAATACAGGAAGTCATATCTCTCATTAATATTAGTAGGAGTGATGCACACACTGCAAGCAGAAAGCTATTCCTGCCATATCCTCAATGAGGAAAGTTTTGAGCTGTTGTTAATTCTGTTCTAAAGCGACTTCAGTTTGTTCTGTCTGTCGGTGAATTATCCAAGGTCTCTGTGACCTTGGTCACAAGGCACGGTTTCCTTCCCATATGAATGAGATATTCCTGAAAAAGCCCAGACATTCTTTTTCTTTGGTATCAGACAGTGTGTCATCTCTATAGGTATTTTTTAAGCAAACGTATTTCTGAAATTTTGCTATTTCAAAGAAAAGTCTGTATATGCTTTTCACAGCATAGGGGTGGCACACACCAGTTACTGAGTTATTGCTCATAGGCACACAAAATTTATTATAAGTTCTTGTGATCATAACTCTGTTTTACATTACACACTAATGCAGTATTGTGTTAAACTCTGACATGCTTCCTGATGAATGTATGAGAGACTAAAGGCCATAGCTTCCCTTTGGAGTAAAAAAGGTATGAATTTACTGCAGTACTGAGTTTTTCATGCTTCCAGCTACAATGGGATTAAGCTTCGGTGCCCCTTTCAAAAATGTGTTCTCACGCCCGCCAGACTGTTTCCATGGGCTTTTCTATAAGACTGTGTTTTAGACCTCCTTCTGAACATCTGCCATTGCTGTATGTAGTGTCAGTGCAGAGTCCGGGGTTTCACGTGGTGGGGCAGCCAAGGGGTCCGCTCCTGTAGAGGACTTCCCTCACTCTTCTCCATGGGGCATCGCTGCTTGGGTGGGTGCTGAAGACCCAGGAGGGAACCTGCAGCTCAGCGCCAGGAAGGCACATGGTGTCCACATGGTGTGAACACGGATGAGCAGGCAGGGCTAAGGAATAACATTGATCTCGCTATCAAGTAACATATATAAGGACAGGGGAAGGTGATTGCATAAAGCTCTGGCCTGGGAATCACGTGATTTGCAGTCAGTTCTCATCTTCATATCCCGCTGTAGAATAAATTGTTTTTTTTCTATTGATATACCTACCACCTTGTACACGGGAATTATAACTTGAAATAGGATTTCTAGATGCCACTGTAATGGCTTAGCTACAGTTAATACTAACAATAACGGCCACATCAGCTATATGGTATTTAAAACAGAAAGCAATATATTAATTTTAAAAGTGCCCTTTAGTAAGATAGTCTTATTGCTTTTCTCATTACTGTACAGAATTAGAATATCCATTGTCCATGCAAATTAATTACAAAAACTAATGTTTGCAAATAACAGATGAAAATTAAAGGATTATGTTTGGCAAACACAACTGTACTATATCAGATTCCTTAAGGCTGGGTGGGGGAGGTATGTGTTGCACCTTCCTATGCCAGTAAGTCCCCTGCTGTACAAGAAAGCTTCAGTGAGGGGAATGGCAGGCTGTATCACCGCAGCTGCTGGAGCCTTCTGGAGAGAGGGAGAGGCAGTGAGAGCGTGAGAGCAGTTTTAATTCCCACAAGAGCTGTGCAGACACACTGCCTTGCATGAGCCTTTTCCACCTGCCCTAGCCCTGCCCCTTCGGCAGCATGCGTTGAGCACTCCTGTGTTGCGTGTTGGTTACTCATCATTATGGTGGTGTAAGAGATGTCGCTGCTTTCTTTACCAGCAGATGTTTTATTGCTGGGCTCACTGACCCCAGCGGGGTCTGTATGGGCCTTGTATGTAATCTACTTCAATCCACATGAAAATCAACAACAAATTTAGATATAGCAGGCATAAATGCACAAAACTCTTTATAAGCACAAACATACAGACATAGACCTGTGCTTGCATAAGATGCACATGAACACACACACGTATCCACACTCACCTTCACCCATCCTGGGAAGTCTAACGAGGGAAAGGTGATTCTAGTGCTGAAGGATGACAGATGTCAAAAGACATCAAAGAAAATCACAACAATAATATTCTGTCTGGATACAGCGGCATTAAAGATTCTAATCTGTAACTACAGCTTTCACTTGTAATTCAGAATTCAGGTGCTAAACAAACTAAATAATTTATCAAGTACAATATGTTCTAAATCTGCAGCTTGCAAAAGCTGCAGCCATACCTTTGTTTCAAAGAGTCAACAAATGGTGAAAATGTCAAGTTCTTCCTTAAAGTGCATCTTCCTCAATTCCCTTGGTAGATAGCACTGATTCTTTTTTTTCCTAAAGATGTTTTATTGTTTTTCTACTTTTCATCAGGGTGGGGTTGCCATGGCAATAAAGTAGGATGTCTTGCTGGATTTCACCTTTGCTGTCTTGCCTCATATGGTTCTCTCTCCTCAGAGCAAACATGGTGGACGCAATGCACATACAGATGTCTGATTTCAGATTTCTTTCTCGAGTGTGCTTGGCAGCTGCTCTCCTGAGACAGGCAAAGCAGCACTTCACAAGGAACACTTCACTTCACATTCATCCTCCCGCTCTCTAATGGCCACCATAACATGTCTCCCTTGCTTGGTGAGGTTTTTTTTAAGATGGACAAATCTTTTCATGAAAGACTTGCTTCCAGTGTAAACAGAAACTTTGTTTAAGCATTCCAGCTAACTAAATGACAAAATCAATTCTCCTTCTCTTGAAGTTAGTTGAGGCTAAATGGTGAAATACGCCGCAATGGAAGTTGGAAATATCCATTTCACATACCAGCAATATGCCCAGAGCTAAGCCAGTTACTGGATTTAACAGGCTGGGTTTAGGTTATGACGCTGCTATCATGACTGTGCCTCTCAACTGGGTCTCTCCCTTCCTCTCTGTCAATGTGTATTGTCATCCCAAATTTCCCACTTAAACTCCTAGGACTTCTCCCAGAAAAAAAAAAAGGTTCAAAAATTAAATCACTCACCAGGTAGAAGAACTTTCATTTTATGTATCTCTCCTGCATCTTTCAAAAATAGATTGTAAATCTCTTATCTATATTTGAATTTCATAGTGGTAGCATCTCAGAAATCCAGATGAAAAGGATAGTAAATGGAAACTGAAGTTACAGTCCTTCAGTTTGAACCTTGCAGATCAGCTCTTCTCTCCTTGTGGGGCACCATCAGCGAAAATAGCTGGTATTTCAGGGTACACTAATGAATAATGCATCCTATGAAAATATCACTAATATAAGAATTTAAAACTCTATATCCCGGTAGCTATATGTCACAAAAGAAATTTTAAAAATACATAGCATTTATTCTTATCTCTTATAGGTCTTATTCTCTGCTTTCCTTCTGTCTTACTCGCTAGAGTTGCATTAAGTTTCCCTCTGGTTTTACTAACGTTGCCCTGGCAGAACATCAGTGTCACTTTAAAGCATCACTATAATATCTGTTCTTCCGACTGCATCCGTCTCTGACTGCCAGTCCTACTTTTTCTCTTGAGCAGATACTAGTAGTATAATTATTATTCAAATATTATAGCACCCAAGAGACATGGGCATTGTCTAGCTTTTCCATTTAGTTAATGCCTTAGAAAACTTACAGCCTGGGTAGAAGACAAAAAGCAACGCATGGATATCAAGACAGAGGGCAAGAATGATGCAACAAGATTACGTGGCTTTACATGCTAAGCAGCAATAACAGCACTGTGATATTATCTGTTACTTTTGGGGCATGACAATAAGAGAGATTAAAGGGAAACCTCCAGAGCTGTCAGAGGGTTGTGTAGCTGTTCCTTCAGGAGCTCTTTCATAGGATGTGGTGGGGGAAAGAGTATGGAGTTATTTGTCTGAAAATCTTGCGGTTTAGCATAAGAGGTTGGCTTGCCAGATGAATGGGTGGTAGGGATTGATTTCTTAATAAAGAAGTCATTCAGAAGATTGAACAAAATTTTCTGTGATGTGAGAAAATTTAGCACACGCTATTTTGCTGAACTGGAACTTCTGTTTTCAATCTGGTAGTAATGGCCTGCAAATACAGGTTCGCTGCTGCCATCGTGACAAGGACTCTCCATACTTTACAAGACAGGCTCTGATTACTATTTCTGCCCCAAACTAAATCTTCTGAGCATTGTATGTCACAGCTACAGCGATAGTCGTGGTTGTAGAGCAAGCTGTGTTTTAGTTGCTTCTCTCCAGGCTGCTTCTCAGGGCAGAGGCCGAGCTTCCCGCTAGTTCTTTGGACAGGACCAGGCAATTCTGTGCCTTTTAAACCAGACCTCAGCCCAGTTTACTAATGCACGAGGCCCCAGCTTCGCCTAATGCTGGTAACCTTTCCTCAGAGCAGTTGTGACAGTGCCTGATTACAGCGACCCAAAAGCAGGTTCTGAGCGAAAGAACGGTGTTCATTCTGTCACCTGAAATGTGCAGCGTGTGTAGGTCCCTTGTCCTGGAAAACTGAGCTGCAGCTGCTGACTTGCTGCTGTTTTAAGAATGCACTAAAACCCAGGCAACAAGTGTGAAGAAGAGAATCAGTATGTTTTTAAAGGTAGTTATATTGCTTAACATTTTTATCAGGAAAATTTCAAAGTATCTTGTTTGAGTATTACTGTTATACGTGGTAGGACTAAGTTAAAGTACAGATCAGCTACTTCCTCAAATCCATGTGGGAGTTTTAAGTGATGAAATCAAGAATGGGACCCCCAGCTTGGCTTTCCATTACACATTGTAATTATCGCATTTCTGATATTTACAATTCTAACTCAGCTGCACCCCTTGCCATTTAATTCAGTGACGATACGAGCATTTGGGAGGAAATAAAAAAAGGCTCATTTTTGGGGGCAATCCATGTGTGCTGTTTATAGTCTAAAATGCATTTAGCGTGAAAATCTGATGGCTCTTGAAAATATCTTCCTGGACTTTTTGCTGAGCCTGCCAAGAACACTGATAATTAACAGAAGTAATTTTTGTGACGGAAACAAAGGGGCTGACCATATGTTTTGTTTATAGTCTTATACCATTTCTCTAGAAGAAAAATGGGACTTCAACCTGTATTAAGAAGTACCAGAACTGAAAACGTGGTTCATTACTTATCATGTAATGTAGATGTAATCATCTAAAAGTAGAATTTAGCCTTTATGTTTAATTGCATTATTAGAAACATCTAATACTATTTGATTAACAAATTTTTATAGGCCCAAGGACAGCTGGCTGAGCTGAGGTGCTGACGTATATTATGGTGTGGTATTGCCTGTTTGTCAGCGTGTGAGCTCTATCCATAGTTGATTCAAATGGGAAAACCCATGAGCCAAATATCAGCTTTGTCATGTGTATAGTAACCACGACGTTTGCAATATCACATTACAGCAGAGCTTCAGTCAGGTACTGTTATATTCCCCTAACTCTGTATAACAAAAAAAAAAGATAACTGCCTCAGATTGCCTTATTTTTGGGGGGGGGGGGAAATCAACATCTGTAGCTGAGGATGATATCTAACAGCTGCTGAGAGAAAAAAAATTATCTTAGGCTTCACTGCTGTAGAATAAAGCCAATAAAATACAGCAATGGAACTGTAATAATTACTGACTACATAGAATTGTATGCAAACACGTTTACGAAAAATATTTTATTGTAGTTCTTTAATAAATCTTGCAGGCCAGAGAGTGAAATGTCTTAGATTTTTCATATTTAATTTTTCAATAATAATAACAATGGTAATGGAAAATTTGCACATATAATAGCTTCTGTGTGTTAAGACAGTAAAGCTATTTACAACTTTCATCTAAGCAGCAGGTTTATTTAAGCACTGTATACATGCACCCTGCATTTATTTAGCAACTGTGTAAACAGGAGTTTTAACAACTCCTGTCTAGGGTAAGGGAATGACCCTTCCTAAGATGATAAATACCGGTCATCGTCTAATTCACTTTCTAATCCTTCTGCTGAGATGCCCTGTAAGTCTGTTAATTGGTAGTGGTCACTGGTGACAACAGTAGCAGTAGCCTGGGAAGCAGAGTGAGACCTGTGACCTCCTTCTTCCAGCAGCTACAAACAACTGCCTGTTTAGGAGGATAATTCCAGCTCCATTCTGCTGACCTGTGCTGGATTCAAATTACTATCCTAAAAGGAAAAGCCTGTGCAAGGGCTATGGCAAACTTTAAATGCATTTATTTTTAGGACACTTTAGCAGAGGGCAAGCAGAGATGAGTAAGACTTTGAACCCAGGAGATTGCTGTTCTTCAAACAAACAGCGAATATCTGACCTATAATTGAAGATAGGCCATGGTATCTTATTTCTTGTGGGTATTATAGTACCCACAGGTAGTCAAAGGGACAGAGGAGTTGTGACATTAACACAATTCATATGCTGATGAGCCAAAGCTCTTTCATGTACAAGCCGAGTTACTGTTTGTCTGTGCAACTGGATGACAACCATTTCAGTGTGTATTATCCTGTTACTCTTCAACTGTAATGTTTTTCATATTAACCATTTTCTTTATTTCTGTATCCGAGTACTTCCCTGAAAAGAGATACAACATTAATAATCTTGAATAGTTTAGAAATTTGCTGATACGTACTTGCAAACGCTTTCATCACCTTGCCAAACAGAATCGGTAAGCAAATATCTGATGCCTGGAAAACAGTTCAGATAAATTAAACAGAATATCTGTATGTGTTTATTACTGTAACAGTATCAAACAGACCAGGTCTGAGTATTCTTGTTTTCAGAAATTTTATGCAATGTGGATTACAACAAGCAAGAAAAAAACCCTGGGAAAAAAACCCTGGGAAAAAAACCTGGGAAGGGCAGGTCAGCCATCCATTTCGACGCTCATTTAGACGCACTCAATGTGAGTACAACATTCTGGAATCTGGAGGATTTAAATCTTCTTAATTTTAGAGTGGACCAAACCCACAGTTCTTGCCAACCACACTGCTCAGCCTGACACAGAGCGGGACATTATTCCCGCTTTCAGAAACCCAGAGCGCTCTCTCTGAAAACGGAAGCCAGTTTGTAGCATCACAACAGACACGGAGAGATGTCAGTGAGGGCTGTAATTTCAGTCAAACGTCTCAGAGCAAAATCAGGCAAACTCTTTAGTGACGAAGATTCAGCGTTAGTGTAAATGCCACTAGTTATAAAATAGTGAGGGGAAAAAAGACATGCTGTATATGTGAAATCCTGGAAGACTGATTCAATTTTTTTCCATGAAGCATTAGCAAGGTTTTAAATAGCTGCAACCTGCATATTAAAAATGCCCATGTGTATAATACATGAATAAGGGCACCTTGGCTGAATATATTATGGAACAGAACTGTCATCTTTACCCCCTTCACAGTCATGCTTTTGCTTGCTTATGTGAATAGACAAGAATAGTGATGAGCACCTATCAAAAGTTAAATTAGACAGTGAATCAATGGATTAAGACCCCATTTTTAAAAAACGGGCAACCATCCACCAGTTCTTTTCTTTCCGCCGTTTTCTCAAATCCAGGCCATTTCTCTGCAGCTCTTTATTTAGATACAAAGCCTGGTAAATGATCATGTTTTATCCACAGACTGACTGGGCTTTTTTGTGATTCATTCACCTGCTGCTCCAGCAAAGACGCAATCCCATCTTCATTTATATACCTAAGAGACAATTCAGATACAGGAAAGAATGTATGCTACCAAAAGGAGGCTGCTACATCTGCTGTGCTTGATATATGTGAAGTGTGACAAAAATCTCTCTGCAGCTGTTTGTCTTTGTATTTAGGATGAGAAGATATAATAATGTACTTGCAGGGCAGGAGTGACTCAGTGAATATTTCAACAAGATATGTAGATTTTACACTGTTCTGTTCAATCAAATATATATATTTGTTTTGACAAGCCATATATTCCTGGACCATGAGCCCATTTCAAGAAAGAGAGAGATGCAGAAGTTTTGCATCAAAGTAGTTTGACTTTTTCCCCTTAAGTATTGATTCCCTGTATAACCATTATTTTGCAGCTTTCTGTAAAAAGGCTAGCAATTCAGTTTTTTAATGATGCACTCTCTCTAATGATGGGAAAAAAAAAAGAGTGGCAAGTTTTCTGGTAGAGGTGGCTCTTGTCCATGATACCGGTTTTTAGTTCTCAAGCGAGTGGAACAATGTATAGCTCCAAGTGATGAAGCTTATCAATTGCTGTTATCAGTGAGAGCTTGCTGAGAAAACGAAGTGCATGCCTACACTTCTATTTTATATTCCATGGAAATTAAAAACATTTTAGGCCCTGCATGCAGGCCTTCACAGATATCTGAACTGTATTTTTTCCATCTGACTCATGTCTCTGTGAGTCATTTGTACCACTTTCATATGCAGAGAGATTTTTTAGGCTATTTATGATGCTCCTTTAAGCATGCTTAAGCCCTCCTTTTTAACAGGGGCTGGGCATACAAGGAACAAAAGTTTCTACTGGACAGTGCTCTACAATGATAGAAATTACAATGATGTTTAGAAAATGGAAATCCCTTCCTATTGTAACCACAAAAAATTTCTAAGTAGGAGCAGGCTCTTACCTGTATTTACTACATTTCATCATAAGTAAGGAAATCTGGTTTGCCCCTTCTTGTGTGACCTTGACAAATCATGTTATCTTGGCAACCGTAAGATTTCACAGGGCCCCGGAGCTAAACGAAAGTCCCAGGCTTCATGCTGTGGCAGGGTGGACTGCCTCAGCCCTTCGCAGGCTGTGCTGTGCTCTGTACCGGAGCGGTAGCTGGCGGGGAGGACAGAGCGACAGAGATCGTTAGCAACGCTGAGACAACACTTTGGCAATCTACCTGGTACCCGGGAACAAATATCAGTACTGCAGGGGGAAAAAAAAAACAACAAAAAAACCCAAAAGATGCAAGATCACTAAAATGGCAGAGTTACTATATTTGCTTAAAGAAAAAATAAAATCAGCAAAGGCATTGGCAAGTAAAGGACTCGGGGTTTATTGTTACCTCCTGTGGAGGTTTCACTGTCTTTGTGTTGTGCACCATCCTATTACACTGAGGGTATGAAATTAAATTTCCTTTCTTCTCCAGGACTATTTGTAAGCTGCTGCTGGGTCCCACATTGACACACGCTTCTTACTTGGAAACAGCAGCCAAATTGTGAAGATAGGAAAACAAAGTGATCAATTCCTGTTTAAAATGATCGGATAATAGTTAGCAAAAACATTTTTTTCTGGCTGCCTTTTCAAACCCCTACTGAGATAAAAGGGGTGTGTGTGTGAAAAAATCTGAAACCTCCAAGACACAGCCCTTTTGTGGGAAGGTTGGAATGGTCTTTTCAGGGCTTTCTCTTTATTTTGAAAATTTTTAGAAATATAGATTAGAACAGACCAAAGAAAGGGATGAGACACCCTAAAAGGAAAGCATGAAACAATATTTAAATGATGTCTGACTTCATTCTTGCCTGAAGGCATGCTGAATCCATAAAGAGAGTCCCCCAGGATATTTCACAGTGTGGTGGTACACAGTCTGCTTGCCTGACAGGTCATTATTGCATATCATGCTGGGATCTGGTACATGGCATGCTGGTGACTGCTTTACCTGCCTTGGTCTCAGTGTAGCCCCCATAAATATAAGTCGAGGGCTTCATCTTTGGAATCCCAAATGTCCAGGTAGACTCACAAGACAACAGGTGATTGATTTCCATTATAGGACAGAGCTGTCGGAAAAAGTTATTTTGAATTCAGAAGGTTTATGGACAGGCTCCTTGCAAAACTTATGTGCGTAACATGGACGGCTATGTGGGATTGGCTTATTGAAGTACTCCATTCTGACTTCATGCAAGGTAGGAGACTCCGAGTGACTGAAAGAAATTCATTAAAAAGGGGGAGAGAGCAGAAACAGCAAATACAGAAGAATAGGAGGGCTGAATGTAAAGTTTGTAATAGAGATGTATTAGGATGGATGAAACTGTAAAGAAAAATACTTCATTAGTGGGATATGCTGCAGGCACACCTCACAGCTAGCAGAAAAACTGCTTTTCTGTGTTGCATATGTTTCTCAGAGGAAAAAATCTGTGGTTGGTATGAGAGCTTTGCGTGGCCATTTTGAAACCTAGTCTGGCTCCTCTGGACTCGCAGGAGGTGTCAGTGGCACTGATGGTACTGAAGAGGGAAGAACTCGCCCCCAGCCCATTTTCCTCTGGCAAGAAATTATCATCTGACCCTGGGCCACATTCTACCCAGTCAAGTAGCAAAGCAGTAATAGAATAAAAACTACCAGTACTTGGAGACTGGGCTGAGTTTGATGATCTACACCCGTTGTCAACTTTAGGCCTCTGTATCGTTTGTGCAAACAGTTAGTGAATAAAAGCTTCTTTAACAGTGGCTGATACTTATACAGATTTTGAGAATAAACCAGTCAGGTTTCCTCTTTGAAAACGAGCACAGCTGTGAAAGTTGTAGGGGTACATGGATAACAGGAAATATAATTTTACTTCTCTCCAGTAAAATATTCAGCCTTCTGGAGGCAAGTAAAATTTTAAGTTCTTCAGACATGCTGGTTATTTAGATTTGTTTGCATTTAGATTCAGAACCTGAAAAATTAGTCTTCTGGAAGTATTAGTACCCTCCTAAAACTGAAATACCAGTTAGTAATAATAACAGATACACTCTCAGGGCATGGCCATGCAATGAGGAAAAAAAATACAATGCCCAATTTTTATGCTAGATTAACAGAATTTGACTTTTGGCCAGTCTAAGTCTTCAAATCCCCTGTGGTCTTCCTGTAACTTGTCTGACCAACTGGACATTGAAATCACTTTCTGAACTATGTTAAGAAAAAGACATCTAGTTATCATTAGAGTGGGAAGTGTAACCTGTGATCTTATTGTGATCTTATTTTAAATCTGAATTAACTTTTCTTATTATAATTAAGTAGAAAAATCTGTGAATCAATAAATGGTGTTTCAGTATTAGCTAGCAGAATTGAGGAAGTGCAGCTGGGGATAAAAAATAGCTAGAAGCTGCCTTGTAGTTATTACTAATCTACCTTGTGAAATCTTCACTTCTATACTTTTTCTTTCTTCCTTTCTTTCTTCTTTCTCAGAAATAGCCTCAGTCAGTTTATTGATTTGTTTTTACCCCAGGTTTTTAAATTGTAAAAGTAGTTGTGACTCCTGGTTTGACCAGATACCATCACCTTGACAGCACTTGTTGGCTTGAATCAGAGCTACCTGCTATGTTTGGAAAAGTCCTTAGGTTACGAAGGTCCTCCTATATCATTGGATGGGAATACCAGAAACCAAGGCTATCTTACTTCACTCATTTGCAACGCAAAAGTGTACATCATTGGCTTTATGTGAGCTTTAATAATAGTTTCTTGTTTGAGCCCTAGTGTTTTTAAGCCAACAATATGATGATATGATGAGCAGAAGACAGAGGGTGTGGAGGGCAATTATTTATCAATGTGAAAAAGGCACAAGTGAAAGGGTCAATGCACTTATTATACAATTACATGGCTAATCAATGCATGCTTATTCTCTGTTTAATCTGTGTGACTGAGTTAAATCCTGCGCCTTTTTGGCTGCAGAGGGCTCCTTTGCATTGCAGCCATCTTGGGTTTTTTTACAGAAAAGCAGAAAATGGTGGATGGTCACGCAGGTATTCATGGCCAGTGGACTGTACAAAGCTAAATTTCTTTGCTTGCTCACGTTGTAGTAATGACCAGTTATGTAATGGAAATAAATAGATGAAGAACTAACAATTCTAGAATAGCGATGAATTTAATGCTATGCACAGAAAATGTCACCAGGCAAGTAAATGCACTGTCATGACATGTCATGGAATGAGGTTTCTCTGCCTCAGCTTCCCCATCTGTAAAGGGAGTTGGTGCACAAAGTTTCTTGACATCTAAAACTTTAAGAGATCATGCAAGTTTTCTTTCAGGAGACTATTCCTAATTAAAAAGGGTTCCGACTTAGGACGCTTTGCTTCATGCTCATTTGCTTTTGTAATATCTCATTATTTCTAATTTCTGTATTTCATTATTCTCTCAGCCCACTCTCTTAAGTTCCTCTCCCAACATGGTGATAGTTACCGTACTATCCTCGGTCAATGTTCAGCTACGTTACATAATTCTCATAAATGTTCCTCATCAGTCAAATTGTTCTGGTGCTTAAACATTAGCATTGCTTTTTTTTTTGTTCCCCCCTAAGCTCAGTATCTCACCATCTATCATTGCCCTTCGTTTATAGCTTGTCAACCAATTTTAAATCCATGAGACAGTGCTCATTTCCAACCCAACTGAGATTAATTTTTCAAGTATGATTTCTGAGGTATTGCATCTGATGTCTACTGGATGCTGGATACAAGATCGAAAATTGCTCTTTGTTACAAATTTGTGACCCCCACTGTAGTCACCCTGTGTTTCAGCACGTATGTCTAGGATCATAATTTCACTCATTGCTGTTTATTGCTCATGTTTCTGCTGTCAGCTGCTTACTTTCCGTTAAAAAAAAGGAAACAAAAAAAAACAACAAAAACCCTCACTTCCATTATTTTCCTAGTGATTGTAATGTAATTTACCAGATGATAATTTCCACGATTACTCTTTATTCATCTTCTAAAGTTCAGTGCCATCCAGCCATCTGGTGTCTCATTAGTTCGGCAAAAGCCCTAGCCTACAAAGGAAAAAAAAATTACTCACATGGCTAATTTTAAGTATGTGAATCCTAATGATGCAAAGGAGACTGCTCATATTTTTTGAGTCGGGCATATAGATAACTCTTGCAGGACCAGGCCATGAAATACTTTCAAAAGATTTCTTTGGTTAATCACATAAAGTAATTAGCATAAACACTGCAATGTGTTTCACACAGAAGTGTTAATAGGCCTGTATTAAGGTTTTCCATGCATTTCTTTACCAGCTTTTTATCAATCACCTAGGCGTTAGATTTTTGACAATATGAAAAGCAGTGTAAATCAGTGTTAACCTGAAGCATGTTGATGGATGTATGCTTTCAGACAATTTGGATTCAGATGCAAAGTGTTCGTAGTTTCTTAGTTAGCCATCTTGCTTTCTCTCTCCCTCATGGTGCTAGAGACGCACATACCAGCACAGTCAGTTTAGAATCAGCGTGATCAATTTTTTGGTCTTCTTCCTTAAATAGCAGATTTTCTCTCTTAAACTATTTGTCCTCACCGATATATATATAAACCCCCATCTTATTTGTCTTGCATTCTGCAACCAGAATTCGCTTTTTTTCTATCTAGAAAGGTGTTACTGCAAAGGAGCAGCTCTTTTCCATACCCCGTTTTCTGACTACATCTGAGAAACACCTTTCAATTTGTTAATGCACTGCTCAATAAAAACATCTACCCTATACCAATTTTAGAGTGCCATTATTAAGGTGTGAACCATTTTGTGAAAGGCAGCTTGTTATTGCTATATATCATAAATATCCTTCAAACGCCTACTCTCTGAACTTGTGACTCATCAGTCTGGCATATCAAATTCCCTTCTGCTAATTACAAAATACAGATCTTGCTCATTACCACCATAACAATAACACCTAGTTAGGAAGAGAATACTGCTTCTCCTGGCAAGCTGCAATGTCTCGTGTTTCATTGCTTTCTGCCACTTAGCTTATTAAATCAGTTTGCACATAGCCAGTTTTTCACATGCCTCTGCAAAATCCTGAATGTTCTTTTGAAGGCTCCTGAATCAGACTGGGTGATGTGGAATACGCAGGATGAATATCACTTGTTATCTTTAATTTACGAAGCCTACCCCAGCATTTAAGCATGCATATTTTGTTAAGTGATATAGGTGATTACATATTTTTATTTCCTTAAGTATGGATCAGTGAAACAAAGAGAAATCAGGTATGTTTTCTCAAGATCTGTAGGAAGTCTGCAAGTGAACTTCCTGAAACCCAGCAAATGTCTTAACCACAACACTGTTCCTCCTGAAAAGGTAAGGCCTCTAAGCCAGTCATTAACTGCCAGAAAATATTAATCAGAAAAGCTACAGGCAAATTCATCTACTTACCTCTAACTGATTTGAGACATCAGGGAGTAGTTTGGGGTTATTTTAGCTGTTTTTATATTATTTAGTTTTTAACACGTCTTGTGATACAAGAATCAGCCTGGGAGAGAGGAACATCCCAAAGACATCTTGCCCAGGAGAAACAGAGAGACTGGCCACGCTATGGAGTTGGAGCTATGTACAAATGTAAAAAACCAACAAATACTGCTTCCCCTAAAACCAAACCAAACCACGACATATCCCCAATGGGCTCTTTCAAATGAAGAGATTTAAATTCCCACATTACTCTTATTTAATCACAGTCCAGATGGGAAATTATTAATGATAAGCAAGTTTTTGGTCTAAATACTAATATTAAATCCACTCTGAAGAGTTAGAAGTTTGCATAGTTAGCTGGTTGTGAAAGAAACACTAGAATGAACGACTTCCACAGGTCAGGAAAGAATTTGCCTGTAAACATCCTGACAGAAGCAGAAAGCCACTTTTAGACAGCCTCTAGATTAAAAGCGTTGTGAACTCATTTCACAGTCCTTATGGACCAGCATGCTCTTCAGAATAAGAAAACAACATGTCTGGAAAGAAGAAACTTCAATGGAGCCGAGTCAGTTCAGGATCATTTAATTCAAAATCTCCACGTAATTTCCTTTTATTTAAACCATTATTAAGAAATATCCTTCAGTTTATCACATGCGAAGCATAAGCTTCCTATGGTATTAACTTTGACACATACAGAGCACTTGGGGGATTATATTAATTTAGGTGATAGTACCTGTTAGTGAGCATTTGATTGCCCTCAATGCAGAAGGATTTACTCTTGTTATTGATTTGTTGGCAAATATATTGGGTGGAAATCCCCTGGTATTGCTGGTAGCTGTGGATTCCAAATTTTATTGGATTTGTGAGCAATTTTCCTCTGTGTTTCAACTTGCAATCACTTTATAAAAAGAAGAGTCCGAGAGTAAGGTGAAAAACAAATGCTTGTTTTCATTTTGCTGGAAAGGAAAGCTGCCTTGTTTTGCTTTGTTCCTGGTTGTTGATTGCATTAATCTGGCTTTTGTCATAGTTGCTCTTGGGACAGGCAGCGAACTGAGAATACACCCCTACGGGGGCCAGCAAGAAAGAAGCCATTACCTCTAAGGGCAAAGGGTCATCAGGGCAAATTTTGTCTCATGCTGAGGATAGAAATTAAACCCATCCACCTTTTAGTTGCTACAAATAAGTGTATGGACTGATGTGACTTCTTTTATAGCACTATTTTCCTCCTAAATAATTTTCCTCAATCCTTTAGGCAGAAGTTAATGATAAAATGAGACTAAGCCGGATTGAACCTTTGGCAACCCAACGCCTGAGGCCAGGGTCATGGCCATCCAGGCAGCTCCTCCCTATTCACACACACCATGGCAGGCAGGCCCTGGGGCTGACAGGGCATGCAGAGGGGCTGCCCCTTGCCTGCGGGCAGGAGACAGCCAGGGAGCAGGTCCAGGCATCCCTGGGAGCGTGCGGTGACAGTGAGCCTTTGGCTTCCCCATTCTCGTGCTGTGCCGTGGTCTGTGCTCCAACAATCAATATATTCTTAGGCCTTGTTATCAGGTCTTTGGGAGACATAAATTGATTTACCTTTGCCTATTCTTTGCCAGGGCATAATCCCTCTGTTCCTACACACTGAAGTTTCAGGTAGAATACCATAGAAGTGTCACAAATAATGAATGAAGAATTGGGCCTCTAGGACACAAAATGTCCCCACTTTAGCTTTTCTTTAAGATTGATTCATAAAACTTGATCAGAATTAACAACAACAACAAAAAAGAGAGTTTAATTAAACCTGTATCGGGAAACGTCTAAAGAAATAAAGTGTTTCATTATGTCCTCTTATTATATCCTACAATATTCATCCAATTAAGGCTAGCACTCAAGTTTTTTTTTTAAGATGTGGCATGAATAAGATAACGTAAGATATCATATGATTGCTCCAGCTGAGACATAATAGTTGAAAGTCATTTTTTCCAATAAAAATAACAGTGAACAGTGCTATTAATTCATGGTAATGATGCTACTGGGAGACATATATGACTTCTACTGCTGAATAATCAACAAAAGTAAATTAGCTTTAAGCAACAGAATGTGTGTGTATGTCTATGTCTATGAGTGTAAATGACCTTGAGAATAAAAAATTGAGAAAAGAAAATTAAATACAGTTTTAAGCATCATAAGAATGTTTTTTTAAATGATGTATTTTGAAATGTAGTCCATATGAATTCAAGACTCTGCAAGGCAAAATTAGTTGTCATTCTCCCCTTACATATTTTAACTAAAATGCACAGATGTATGCTTGTACCTGAAACCTTTCCAAATTTCAGCTTTATCACATGAAGAAATATGGTTCCTGGCACATTTCATTTTTACTTCTAACTCAACAAAATCAGAAGCAAAACGTTACATTTAATAAATCTGCATTTTTTTATCCTTTGTCTCTCAGTCCTTACTGTCTCTTTCAAGTGTATTTAAAGAGAAAGCATTTATCTCCATTGTAGACATTTTTGATCAGTCTTTTCAAGCTGATTTAAAACATTCGGCTTCTTAACTTAGAAAGCTCTTTTTTAGATGTATTTATCTATTAAATTGGGGTGTTTTTTCTTTCTTTCCTACTCTTCCTGCCTCCCAGAAGGTATACATTTTCCTAAAACTACCTGCTTTTCACTTCCAGTACATTTTTGCTATTTAATCAGGTGTGCACAATTTGCACTTTTACCTGTTCAGAGTTAACGTGTTAGTTCAAACCCCTCTTGTCATTTAAAAAAAAAAAATACATTTTTCCTTTTTTGCAGTCCATTTCTTACATTTTTTCATACACAGATACTCCACTCACCTCCACTTACTCAACGTTTCTTTGCATTTTTTCAGATTGCTTCCCTTACAGTATTTTGTGTTGCTTCCACTTGCAGACCCTCTCACAAGATTGGTAGATTGGTAGCTGTGCAGCAACTGTACATTTTTTTCTCTATTAAAAAGTCTTAAATACATCAAGTGTGTTGTTAAGTGGAGAGAAGCTGCCATGTTGTTAAGCTGATTGACACAGACTTTTACAGAAAAGAAAGAAAAAACTACTTACTTTTGAAGACTATTTTTCAGTTTGAAGTGCTTCAATCTTCATAGCTAGAATATTGGAAAAACCTAATTAAATGTTGATTATGTAATTTAAGAGTATCCTCCCAAAATGCCTCTTTCATGATTGTTTGTTTTAAGATGGTCATTTTTCTATGAAAATTAGGTAGAGTTATATAAACCAAAATCACGGAGTTATTGAAATCTTGAGTTTTATCTTGACTTGAATGGAACCAAGTACTTCTACAACAGTTTATGTGCTGCGAATGTTCTGTGTATGAATATACATAAACTCAGTATTTTTGAACATAACAGAGTGGCAACTGTGAAATTATTATATTGGATTGGTGTACCACTGTTATTGAGAGCTATTTTTGAGTAGAACTTAGGATAGCTTAGTAGCAGAGATATGCACATCAAAGGACATGTGAATTCCATAATACTTCTATAGCCTAAAAGTGCAATTTGAATGATGATAAATGAGATAGAATTAGAAGCAAATCAAAGATGGATTAGTATGGCCATTCTAATAATGATTTATTTTAAGAAACTAAAACCTTACAGGCATGGTAGCGCAAAAGATAATGTGCTACAATCTTTCAGTATTTCAGGCAATTTTGAAAATGAAAGCACTACAACAACTACTGTGTTACAAGTTTTGACAGAGTTAATGTGCTTTTATGTTGTTTTGGAGTCAGTCTTCTCCTGTAAGAAACACCATGACTGTGTTACAAGGCTTCCCGGAAAAATTTGACTGACTGTGCTGCACTGTCCTTCCACTTGCTGATCTGGTGTGCCGTCTTCTTCCAAGGAGTTGGCTGTTATGGGGAAAGACTTAGAGGGAGTGAACCAAACACCTCATGTTAACTAAGATGTTATTAAAAGTTCATTTTGGTTCATAGAAACTTCACAAAGGAAACCTTTCTTACTTTTTCATTTCAGTCATGCTACAGATAAAGTTGGGACGCTAAAGATAGAAGAATAAGGAAAAAAGACAAGGGAGGAAGGAAGCTGAGTAGAAAGATGAAGCTAGGCAGAACCTGAAAGCTATGCACTTTCTCTGCATGAGGCAACATGTACATAGTGTGCGTAGGTACAGTCTGTGCATGCATATCTGCATACACGCATTTTACACTTTCTAACCCTACCTGGGTGAAGAATCAACACTCAGTAATCAGGTGTAAGATTCAAACTTCTTCTGGTGAGAAATCACCTGAAATAAAAAATGCAATATTCACATGTATCTGTTATATGGTGTTATTGACTGAAAAATAGGTAAATAATTTGAATAATTATGAGATATATGATAAATTCATTGTGACTATGCTGGATTACACTAGCTAAGTAGACAAACATGTCTTTCATTGATTAGAACGTATGCCTTGGATTTTTGTTCTCTGGAAATATCTAAAACCACAAAATTGCAATTAATTTAAAATTTACACTTTCTGTTATGGCTCTTGGTGATAAATAGTTTTAAGGGTATTTACAGAAGACAAAAAAGTCTGGACATGAACAAAGCCTTTAGGAAAAAATCAAGGCCTGTTTGGAAATGTTTTGTGATATTTTCTCAAGTTGACATATAACGTAACATCAATAGGTGTTCTCCTGGCCAAAATTTGGATGCCTACATGCGTTCCTACTGAAGACACAACAAATACAGAGAGAACTATTGACTTACACTAAGTCTGAATTTGATACAATGAAGATATTAAAGTAGCATCTAAGAGGGCTAAGGAAAACATCAAGAAACTGAAAGCACTATCCAGGAAAGCCTGCTCAGTAGCTGATTGCCACCTGAAATGATCATTAAGTCATTTAGGTCAAAAGGTCTTCCTTTCTTTCATTTTCATATATCTGCAAGCTAGGCAAATGACAGATTTCCACGAACAGAAAGCAATAAAACAGATTTTTGTCTGTGCAAGTTGGGGTTTGCTCGGTGAAAGTTTTCAGCCAGATGAAAACTTTATTTCAAACTCTTGCAGGTAGTTTGCCAGTGCAATGGGTGTTTCAAGCTGAATGAATACCCTGTTATGCTAGATTCCTAACGTAGCTGTGGATTTTTATTCCTGTTCTGAAAGAATTTGCATCTGCTGCCAAGTAACGTCCATGTCATGTGTGTGTTGGTTTTCAAAGCTTTCTGTGTACAGAAGACATATTTGGAAGAAAATGGACTTTGATTTAGCCATCCCTGAAAGCATACCTTAGATTCATGAAGAATATATACATGAAAGTATTAGTCCTGCCAGAAATTTTCCAGCCCTTCAAAACAGAGTACAAAACCTCCCAGAATCCTGAAAGCTAGTGGATATATGGAGGGCAAAAGGTAAGAATAACTTCTATGCCTTTCTTAAGGTATGTTTATTTAAAGCCTGGCATATAGATTTGTATAACAGATATAGATTTTAGATGTATGGATTTACATATAAAGATACAAAATTATACATATTATACATAAAGATTTAGATACAAAGATATATTTTTAGATATGTAGGTTAATTATTTAGATGTTTTTTTGAGGACCAGATCAATTATATAGGGAATATTAATTGACATCTGCTGGAAAATAAAACTCCTGATCTACTTCAGCTTTTTTGGAAAAAATACACGTTAAAAATGTGACTAAATTAAATAATATGTTAATAACAATAGAGAGACTTACCTTTTATTAAAATCTTTGGAACTTTTTAATAATTAATTTCATGAGTTTCATTGCATTTTGGAATAAAAAGTCTTTGAAAGCATTAATTTCTCTGTGGAATAGATATTGTGGTTTAGCTGTAACTTTTAGCTTGTGAATGTAAACATACTCTGAACAAAAGTTTTCAGTTAACAAGCTGACACAGAGCTGCATTTGATGCAATATTTGGTGCTTTGAACATATATTCTGCACAGATTTCTTTTCATATCTACCATTCTATCAGGTAGTGCTCCTGCTACCTTTGTAAGAATAAGAATAAGGCTTAGGAAGACAGAAAATATTTCATCTTTTGCCACAGATAATAATGTAATCTAGAAGGGAATGCACAATGACCTAGTCTACCCCCAAATCTATACCGAAACTATTTTTAAGTTGTAAACTTCTAATTTGCTTTGCTTGGCATAGTTAGCACATATCCTATAGCGGACAACATCCACCAGTGTATTCAACAGCAAGTGATCTTAGCTTGTGAATTCCTCGTTCATTTCAAACTACTACAGTATATGAGAGTTCAAATGTTGTATCTGATGATGCAAGCAGGATTTTCATGTGCTTCCCGCACTGCAGAAATAATAAATGAATGAAAATCTCTGCCATGCAAATTCTTTCCTGGAATGGCAAATGAGTTTGTGACCTAGTTACCAAGTAGAGGTGATCACCACAGTATTGATGATATATGCTGTTCTGAAGCTATGATAATTAAGGAGCATGATGCTTTGGGCATACAGTCAAAATTTCAGGGACTGATTAAAATGGGTTGATCTTTCTATTATTTTTTAATTCCTTGACAATACTACATATTGCTATCTTAAAAAAAATAAATCTTCAGGGTGCTTTACTTATGTTTGTCAGGAGGTCTGCTTAATTAATTTTAATTACCTCTATCTGTAAAAAGTCAGAGCCAAAAAGACCAGAGTTCTGTGGGCACTTATCTTAAGGGACAGTTAAATATTAAGCTAAAAACTGTCAACGCCTCAAGATACGTTTGCCTTTGACTTTGCTATCCCCATCTTCAATTTAAAATTAATGTTATTTTATAAGGAGAGTGATTTAAACATAAGAACAGCTTTATGTATTTTTGTATGTTGATCTGATTATAGTTAGATGTCTAAGAAAAGACAGACACTCAGAAAAATACATTTACACAGTAAGTTATTTATGAAAAGTTGGAAGAAGTTCCTTTACTTTTCTTAGCAATGAGCAGATAATTCATGCTCAACTATTTTTTTGATTCATATAGCCTATTCGTGCTCAAAAAATATTCCTAAGGAGATAGGGATTTTTCTCAGATTTATTCAATATCTGAATGTATTCTCCAAGTATTTTTTTTTTTAATTTTTTCCTCTTCAGTGTGACCTCCAGCTCATGTTATTTTATTTAGCTGTGAGATTCCAAACAGTGCTTTGGAGTTCTTCCCCACCCAGCCACTCATTAGGTGATCATCCGCAAATTTCAGATTAGAGCACTGAAATGGGCTTTCGGCAAAAGTACCAGGAAAGGGCATCAGCCAGCTGTCACTTAGAAACAAGGACAAAAGGACTGCAAACTTCAGCTAAAGAAAATTCATTCACAAACACTTGTGAACAATTATATCATTAGCCACCTTGTTCTAATCTTACCCAATTATACCATCCATTAACATAAGGCTTAAGCTATTTGCAGACTATGTTCAACACTTAATGTTGTGTGTGAAAACAAATGCTCAGCTTTCAGCTCTGTAAACAAATGAGGGGTATCCAGAAATTCTATGTCTTGTCCTTGTAACGAAAGAGTAGGTAAGGAAAGATGACTATGTCTGTACAGGAACAGCACTTTGTGCAATGGGAGCCTGTTGGCAGTACGGTGTTCGACTGCACAAGAGTTGTGCAGCTTCACGCTCAAGTGCAAAGAAGAATGAATTTCTGATCAACATGTATCGTCTGCAAAAATCTAGGGAGCAAACGCTCTTGCTCTTTATAATCTTCCAGTTAAAGGAAAGAGTCTGGTTCAGGACAACATAGAAATAACTGCTAATGGCCAGTTGAGGTGAATTAGAAGAGAAAACATGCATACATGTCATCTTCTCAGTCCCACCAGTGAGTCACGTTAACCCTTTGCATTTAGCAAGTTGCAGGCAGCAGTTTTTAAGTCTGTCTAAGGATGTGCCCTGTCGGGAAATTTTGGTCATTTAGATCTTGTGGTCTTCTTTCTTCCACACTTTTTTGTAACACAGCTTTTTTGCATATTGCCAGATTCTGCAATACTTGCAATACTGGGAAATGTTAAGCCTTTCCCTAGTATATGCATGAGAGTTAGTCAGAGTATTATACTATTTATCATCAGACTATCCTTCCCGGAGAGAGCTGTGTACTGCCTCTCAGAAAAAAAGAAGAAATAAAAACCTACAGCAAATTAGTTGTCATGGGACCATGTTAATTGCTGACTGTGTAGGGGATGGAATTTGTTCTGTTTGTCTGTCTACTGGGGGTTGGTGGGGGGGAGGAGAGGGCGTTTGTTTATTTTTTTGTTTTGCTGTTTGCTTTTCTGTTAAAGATAAGATGATCTGGGTTCAAGTGCCTGTGGCTGGAACTGTTAAAACTGTCTTGTGAGAGCAGAACAATGTTCTAGACTGGGACAAACCTTGGAAAATACTTCCAGGTTTTGCAAACGGCACCTTTGCCCAAGTTTGAGGCAACGCTATATACCTTGTAATGAATGGTCCTCACCTAAGAACTGCATTTCACCAATGCTGAATTGTTCACTTAGTCACTGTCACTCAAGTATAACAGGAAGCTTTTAATAAACTGATGTAGTGATCTTTTTAACAATCCTTTCTAACAGGTGGTCTTGTATACTATGCCATGATTGACAATATCTGCTTTTTATTTTTTTAAGGTCCAATATGTGCTGGTTTTGGTGGGGTAGTTAGTTTTCTTCATAGTAGCTAGTAGGTGACTATGTTTTGGATTTGTGCTGGAAACAGTGTTGATAATACAGACATGTTTTCAGTATTGCTGAGCAGTGCTTACACAGAGCTGGGGCCTTTGCTGCTGCTCACACCACGCCACCAGCGACTAGGCTGGGGGTGCACAAAAACGTTGGGAAAAGACCAGCTAGGACATCTGACCCCAACTGACCAAAGGGCTGTTCCATACCATGTGATGTCATGCTCAGTATATAAAGCTGGGGGAAGAAGAAGGAAGGGGGGACATTCAGAGTTAACAGCGTTTGTCTTCCCAAGTAACTGTTACGTGTGATAGAGCCCTGCTTTCCTGGAGGTGGCTGAACACCTGCCTGCTGATGGAAACTAGTGAATTAATTCCTTGTTTTGCTTTTCTTGCATGCGGGGCTTTTGCTTTACTTATTAAACTGTCTTTATCTCAACCCAAGAGTTTTCTCACTTTTACTGTCCCAGTTCTCTCTCCCATCCCACCAGGGGAAAGTGAGTGAGTGGCTCTGTGGTGCTTAGTTCCTGCCCAGGGTTAAACCACAACACAGTAATATTGTCCTACCAATTTAACCCAGTATTGATTTTCCTCTATATCTCACTCTGAAATTTTGGTGCTGTTATAGAGTTAGAATGTCCTTAATACTTTAATAGGAGCTATTTATTACTTTATTATATTACTTCTATGAATTTGCATTATAATATAGGCAATATTACCGTAGTGCAGTAAGTTACTGAAGGACTTACCTCTTTATTATTTCTGATGCAGAAGGTGAATACAATAATCTCATGTTAATTAGGGCCTTCAATAGTTACTGGAATACAAAGATCGTATTGCGTATGAATGTCAAGAGTGGGCATATTTTTCATTTTCTTGTCATTGGTGCAAATCAACAGTAATGCAAGAACTGTCTATTGATCTTGTAGCCAGAATCCAGAATCTTTTTTGCCTTTGGATGCATATTAGTATTTCCTTTAAAAACAGATTACACGTGTCAATATTGTCCTGGGATGGGAGAGAAGGATCATGTATTCAAATTCAGATCCATGCTTTTGTAATCAAAACATTTCAGATTTTAACAGAGGAAAACAAGACAAGAGCTGAACCTGTCACCTAATTATGTTCAGAGCAGACTGAATACGTGTTTTGTGCATCTTCTGAAATATTTCCTTCCTACTACTTTTTTTGGGAGAAAAAGCTCATCTAAGCATGAGTAGAGTACCTAGCACCTAGGTTGCTTTTTATGCTAAACTGAGGAAAACAAACTGCTGCTATTCCAAGAACTAAACAACAATATATGGTTTGAACTCTGATCTTACAAGAAATACTGACATTTTGCAGTTGAGACATGGTTTTAAACCCCAAATATTTGTAAAGTGTCTTGCACTTCAGAGACCATGAGATACTAGCTGACAGTAATGCAGATTGCACAAGTGAAAGTGGTGGACATGCAAGGCCATGCTTTCTCCTGTTGTATAGTTGCTTGGAGTAAAGCCACTGGCTGCAGCTGACCTTATGTGTATTTTAAAGTAGTTCATGGGAGTTCCTGCAGGAATGAGGATGATTCTGTCATGATGGAAAGTGACCAAATGCCCTGTGGCAGCTCAGGACCTTTACTCAAGGTGTCTGGAGGAACAGCGCTCAGCCCTCTCCCACGGTGACACTGGTTATGCTTTGGGCCTCTTGGGCCATCAGCTGTAGCAAGGGGGCTGCTGTGTTCAAACCAGCAGCAGGAGGTGAGTTTTAAGATGCTTTTGCAACTGCCTCTTCCTCAGTTGTTTGATAACCTACTTGCACACTGAGAGGTTCTTGAAAGGTTGGCTGAAAAAATCCTTTATGAGGTTTTATCCCAAGTATATTGATGTTGACAGTTGCATAGTAACAATGAGGTATTGTAGTGAGTTTCAGCTGTGTCCCAGGAAGACTCTTCACTCAAGCAGTGAGATTTTTTGATGGACTACTGGTGTAATTGAAATGTGTGTCAAAGTGTAAGTCAGATGTGAGAGCCCTGAAGACCTACACAGCTGAAATAAAAATAATTTCCCTAAATTCAGGCCACCATGTAGTTTTAAACTGTGGTTTGCAACTTGCTGGATAAATACAGATGTGAAACTCCAGATTTAGGGGATCGGTTTTGGCACCCAAACTGACACTTGGGTATTCTAGGCTGGCCTGAATCCTGTTTGACCCGTGAACTGGCTCACAATTTTTCCCCCTCCTACCATCATATATCGTATATTGCTTACTGGAAAAATAGCACTGGCTAACACTTTTGTATTTTAACCTGTAAATTGCACATGCAAATCCATAAGAACTAAGGTGCAAGAACAATTCTAAATGGTAAAGTGAAAGCTTGTTTTTCAAATTGTCTTTTTTACCTATGAAACAGCACATAAAGTCAAAAACTCATTCACAGAAATTATTTTTTTACTAAAAAAAATTGCAGAATCTTTAAAACAAATGGCCGTTGATTACACGCTTCTCTAACTTGTGGGGGGGTTTTAACATAAACTGACTTCAGTGATTTGCACTTTGGCCTTGCTTATTGAAACAAAAGTATACCACAGAAGAAACTAGAAGGAGCAGGCATTAATAATGGATACTTTTAATATTATAAAGCAGTTACCATCTCATTTTTAGATGGGCAAGTACTTATATGGGACTGAAAGGGCTTTTACATAGAGATATGCTACGTAATTTGTCCCACATGCTCATTTGGAGTTCTAAGGGAAACTTTTCAGGACCTGAGCTGAGAAAGTCTTCCCAAGCAAATAAAACTATAATAGCAATCTAACATATGCCTTCAACCATCTGTGCTTTGCTGGCTTATAAAATTTCTATAAGAGTTTGTTTTGATGACGTAAGCAGCATTTTCTCATGCTTTCTATGCATGATAATACAGATAAATGCAGGGATATTACACTGCCATTCCATAAATGAAATATTGTCAGTAACCTGTTTTCTGCAGGAAAAAATGCTATACTGGCGCTTCGTATCCTCTCCCATTACTTATAAACCAATAGGCCCAAGCCTTAGGGGGAAAAAAAAAAAAAGAAAATAACCTTCTCTCTTATTCATATGGATTGCCTTTTTCCTCACCTTTCTTCTGTTAAAGCAGATATTATCAATAAACGTTTTGCAAGTCTGATGTTCGTGTTTAACAAAAGCTAGAAAGACCTTAGAGAGCTTATCTGACATACAACAGGAACAAATTAAGGTTGTGATTAAAGTGAATTTCTAGAACTAAACTTTCTCCTGAAAGGACGTAATGTTTCTTTTATAAAAAGAAGAGTAAGAGAGCTCTAAAATTAAATCTCTTTGATGCTTTAAACATGTTAAACAGATTTAAAGCTATTTCTCTTAGTGTAAATATGAAGTGATGAAATTTTGGTTTTATGAAACTGGCTGGTAAAACCGTCATAGCAGATTTCTTTATTTCCGTAAAGTTTCTAGCTCAGTCATTAAGATTGAGCTTAAAAGTGTCCATGCTCTTGAGAACCTTTCTGCTAAATGTAAGCTTCCATTCTTCTGGTATAGAAATTCAGCTGAATACTTATAAACACAAAAGTAGCCCCTGGAGAGCTCTGCCTGAAGTGTTCTCTGGACTATGCATTTTGCGAATGTGCATTAAACTTTTGAAGCTGGCATATCTTTGTAGGGCTGTTCAGTGTAAGTACTGGGTGTTCAAAGAGCTGGGAAATCTGCTCACTTACTCATCTGTCTTTTACTCTTCTGGTCAGAATTTCAATAACATGTTGAGAAATTAAATCTATAGTGCCGTATTTTCTTTTATAAAATTAGAAAGTTTGCTTACTAAATCATTTACCATGCAAAGGTGTTGAAATTATGAGATAATTTTCTATTGACTTTTTGATAGGTATGAAAAAATTCAAACCATTGCTGCCTTCATCAAATGTGCTGATGTTAGAGCTTTGGCTGAACCTCTTTTTGCCTATTTTTAAGTCCTTTCTGTGGGTTTTGAAAATTCATCTCTCCTATTGTTTGTCTCCTAGTTTTCTGAAAAGGAAGGCAACAAAACCAGAGGAAGATACAGAAGTGTAAGGGCAAAAGAGAGGCAAATTTGTGGTGAAGTCCCTACAGCATCTTAATTTACCCTCAGAATGGATTTAGTTCAGGTAATGTGGGAGAAGCAAGGAGGGTGAGTGAGAGGAATAAAAAGTGAGAACTGTTCTCAGACATATGTTTTATACTTAAAGGCCAAGTTAGATGTGCTATCCAGAGGCTGCTGAACAATTGACCACATCTTCCTGCTCATTATCAAGTAGTCTTCCTCTTTCTACTACTAGCAATTTTATATCACTCATATTTTGTGAGAGGAAAAATAGAACACTACCATTAAAAGTTTTTAAATACTCTGGAGTAGAAAGACATAGGCTGGGGAGATATTCCAAGTATTGCCATGCCAGCAAATTTAAACAGATTTTAACAGGGCATTGGATAGAGATTGTTGAATTTGGAGTGCAGTGGTGACCCCACACTTATGCTGAATGCAGCCAGAACAGCACATTTGACTGGAGCCGTGTACACAGCATTGCCTTTCTTTTGCTAGGAAAACTTTCAAAAATTCAATCATTTTTGAAAAGCAGGAAACAGATTTGTGTACCAGGGGAGAGTATGAAGCCTTGCAGGGCTTTTGCAGTCTCATAGAAAAGATGAAAAAACAGGTCTACAGGAGAGATCTAGAGATGTAGATGAGATTCAGCTAAGTTTTGCTAAAATGATTGGGGTAAAATAACCTACAGAAACATGCTCAGGAGCCGTCTTTTACCAGATAAAATTTCAGCTGTAAACCACTTACTATGAACAGTTCGGGTTCTAGCTGCTGATTGCTGTCTTCGAAAGCTTTGAGTTTCTTAGCGATATTGGGTTTGAACTGTTAGGTTTTGTCTATATAGGAAGTTACTGCAAGTTAAACATAAAGGTACAATACTGTAGTACAGTGGGCTTGGAACTCGATGATCTTCAAGGTCCCTTCCAACCTAAACCATTCTATGATTCTATGAATTTCCTGTATAGGCTACCTGTGGGCAAAAAGCACAAGGTAATGGTAACCAATTCCACTTTCAATACTAGCCCACGAGGAGTAGCTGTTGTACCTTGAATGGATATAACAGCCTTCTTCCATACCCTAATGCCCACATCTGTGTTACTTTTTGTAACTTAGACCAGTTGTGTGGCCCTAGCGTTGTTCTAATTTTCTGTTGGTGCTATGAAACAGCAAATAGTGATGTATCTTAGTAACTCCTTCCCCTCTACCAACACCACTACAACAGAAACCTCAATTTAGATTTTGGATGGCTTGAGTCTTATTTTCTCCATGCTACGTTATCTATTCTTTACATTTGCTCACCCTGTTCACTGTAGGGTAGTCAGAGCAGATTATGGGATGTGTCATGGTTCCCAGAAGTACTCTTTGCAAAAGGCAATTCTTCCCAAAACAACACTACAACATTAGGCAATGGGTACATTCTGAAATCAGTCCCGGATATATGCCTTGCTGGAAACCTTCTTAGGATATTAATTTTCCATATATGCCAAGGCTTAAAGCTTTTATTTCCTTGAGTATCTTTGAGTTCCATGTCACCTGAAGAGCATGCACATAAAGGAACACACACAAATACAAACACACACCCAACCATGTTCCAGCAAGTATGTTGGGACCTCCAGAGGACACTCAAAAGCACAGACAATTTGACCCTTCTTCTGGTCTTCCTCTACTCTGCCTTGGTTTTTTCTTCAAGGTCAAGTGTCTTCTCCCATCTCTCAAAACAAACACAAAAATAAAACCAGTGCTTCTTGCCTCTGTGGTGGCACTGTTGCTCTTTAATAGTAAATAAAAACAGTAACAAAAAAGATCGTTGCTGTAGTAAGGATTCTTTAACCTGAAAACATTGTGAAAAAATCATCTGGATCATTTCTAAGATAGGATAAAGAAACATAAAAGTTAGAAAACTTTGTGGTTAGAGGCATAAATCAGTTACCGTTTTACTTAACTTAGCAATTCTTTACTTCTAAAGACGTTATCTCATAATTTTCCCTTATATCCCTTTCCTGCACTTTCTGTACAAGCTGGTCACTTTCAAAGATGGAATATTGCACAAGATATGTGGTGCTTCTGCTCTGGCACAGCAGATCCAGTGCTCAAATTCAAGGCGACTTATGGCACAGCTGTTGTCCTTCAGTTTTGTAGCCTGTTCCCTGTGTCATCTTCTGGTAAGGTATGGCGGAGTGACAAGTCACCTAGATGTATTTAATGTGAAACGAAATATGTTGCTTTTTCTTACTTCTGTTTATTAATTTTTTATTTTAATGGCATGTCATCTTAACATATATACTTCAAAATACTTCTGAACTAGGGAGCATACTAGTCTACAGGTCACTTTATTATTTATTTATGCTTTCTTCCCACACTGTCATTCTACAAAAATCGCAGCAAAGAATTTCTGATTTTTAGGAGAGCTAGGTAATGTCTCAGTGCAGAGTCAATAAAATAATAATATCAGATATTATTATCTTTTTTGCTATGTTTCCTACTGTTTTTTGAAGACACATATATATATACAGTCTGGCCCACAGTGTGTTTCCATATTTGCACAGGAAAATACTAAAAGTTCTGATAAATCCTTTCCTGTTTTGACAAATCCTTTCCTGTTCTGACCTTCCAGATCTCCACTGATTCAGTGGATGTTTTTGCATCCTGACTTGTAGCAAATATGGCCTACTATAATAAATCATGGAAGGTTTTTTTTAAGTACCAAGGCCATGCAGTTTTCCGTACACTTGACACTAAGGGCTTGATGTTCTTAGCCTGCTGTATACATAGCCTTCATCCCTATGGCACTGCATACAAGTTGAGAATTTGAGTCAGAAGGTAGCAAAGACAGGTCTTTACCTAATCACATGTAAAGGCAGAATTCACCATAGGATGTGTAAACTTGTAGCTAGGTGCGAAAGTCTAACCTAAATTCTAGACATATAGGAGAAAGTTTAATTTCTAATACCTGTGTGGGGAACTGTTACTTCTTTCTCAGGAAAATTTGAATTATGAAAGAGACACTGCACTGAGATCAGTGTGAAGGGTTTGCTTTCATGAAGAGTAGCTATTAATGGCTACTGATGATAACCTAGGCTAAACAGCATGCCTGACCTGTGTGTCCATGATGCCTGATTGTTTAGGTAAGCAGTGAGTAAAAAAGGTGGATGCACCTGCCACTTTATATCAACTCATTGAAAAGAATTCTAGCTGCAAGAGTGAGACTGTGCGATTCAAGATATGAGACAGATGAGACCTACAGAAATTAATAGGGTCAGATACTTCCTGTCGATTATTTTGAAATTGGTTGTGTGCAATGCAGTAAGTGTCTCACTGTCTAATAAGATTTTGGTTTTAAATAGTTTGGGTTAGAACATATTCTTCGCAGTTGCTATTTTCTGTAAATTCTGTAAGACTTTTCCATGAGAATAGACCTCAGTTCCAGTAGAAATGGGCACACTTAGGGCTAAGAACTGCACTCTTATATTAATGTCAATAGCAGCGGTGCATGAGCATCTGCAGACCCCATTTCCTCAGGGTACATTCTACTTTGATGTTCCTAGAGTCTATAACCCTTTAAAATTAATGGGAGTTACATGCTATAGTATGCATCAAGCAAAAAGATATACCCTGCAGTTAAATATAATAACATTCCTCTTCATAGACCAGTACCGGGTACTGTGTTCATGTTGCTGAAAAACATACCTTGAAGGAGGCTCTGAAGTAGCCATTTGTGTAGTTATTTGCATCTGTCAATGTAAACAGAAATAGATATATTGAGTTTGTCATGGCAATCGGTAGACTAACAACAAGTCCTTACTGTGCCACGACAAATCTTTAGCATGGCAAATCAGCAGTTCTGCAGCCTGCAACTGCCAGCTCCATAGCTGAGTCCTGTCTGAGACAGGTAAAACAGCAAGTGCTTACCTGCTGAAAGCGATTTCCCTCATGATTCTGGAAGCGTGTGTGTGGCTAGGACTCCTCTTGCCACTACACAGTGTGCAGACAAGACTAGATTTTCTATTTTTGCATCATTACATATGTCCCTGGAATAGAATTTCTTTATAATTTTCCATCATTCCTTTCAGCACTGCATAAGCATGCATGTGTGTGTTTATGCACATCCCTCAATGAGTTCATATGCCTTTGGAGAACCTCTTTGCCTGGCTGTGAGACCATCTAATCCTTACTCTCACTACTTGTGAAGCTCGCCACCTATCTTCTTTGAGCTGCATAGGCACTTAGGTTTGGTGTGATTGTTTTGTTGTAAGAGACAACATCAATAGCTATTTAATAACATAACCAGGCAGCGCCCCAGAAATGGGAATACAATGCTTACCCTTGAGTATATAGTAACATTTTGTCTGCTTGCTCTGAATGACACCTTTTGTACGCAACACGTTTTATATTGATGAGGCAGTGCCACAGCAGTTTCCTGCATCTGCTCTCTCTGCTGCCTGAAAGTGGCTGTAATTATTAACATGATAGCTAATCAACAAAAATAGCTGCCAGACACTATTTAATGGCCTCAAATTTCTCTTCTCCGGAAACTGAGGACATGAAAGAGAAAAAGAGTGTGCAATACGTTCACTGATTGCAATATGCTCTTATCATCTCTTACAGGTTTTGTGTTGAAATCCAGCAGCATCGTTCCGCTGGAGTTTGAGCCACGATATTGAACAAGAACCTGTTCTACAGTACTTGTTAAAAGGAGAATTAAAACAAAGCCTGAGGATACTGCTAACTTGTGATTATCTTCCTTGAAAATAGCCATCTTACACTGTAGTTGTAAACAACTGGTATGCATGCTATCTGCTATGAATGGTCATAACACTATTGTTTAAGTTGAGTAAGCTTTATATTTTAAACAGTATTGCCATCTTGTGGTTCTGACAAGTTTTATCATTCTGTTTCTTTTTGCAACCCTTTTTTTCTTTACTATATTGGCAAGAATCTCTGAAATGCCACAGTGCATACAACAGAATTGGCATTGCCGCAGTTGCAAAACATTCACAGAAAAAAATTAAAGCCTATATCTGAATGTCATAAACTGTTTCATCAGTCTTTCAACAAGATAACTTTATTTCCTTCCACTGAAAGGGAGGGAGTAGATAGTTAAGGTTCTTATTAGAAGGATCATTGTGAAACACCTGATTGTAAGAACTGCCTACTTTTGATATGGAGTTTGATCCAGGCACATATCCTTTAGCAAGTGTCTGAACTCTTCATATGTGGCTCCTGGACCACTGATAGTCCACAAGATCATCAGCAGTCCAGAAAGAGACCTGTACTAACTTAAGAGTACTTTTATTTCAGAGATTAATGCTCAGGGCTCAGAAAATGTTCTGAATTCACAGTGGCAGGAGTCCAATTTTTTTTTTTTCTCAAAATAAATTGTTTTCTGTGTTTGTACAGTGCTAGAATTAAGGGACCATGCTCTAACTTGTGGACAATATTAATCAATAATGATGCACAGCTGTCACTTGCCTCAGAGGATGGCCTGTCAGAGTTCAAGATATGGAGCCCATTTGGCAGTGGATGGGACCACTCAGTACTTCAAAGGGCGAATGCAATTAGCTGCTTGGTCCAGAAAACTGAAGATAGGATGCCTTTGCTACCTTTGGTGACAGAAAAAAGTCAAGCCTTTTCGCTGCACCAGTCATTTGGCAGATAAGTCGGGACCTCTGCCTTGTCAGATGAGTTGCTGAGCCACCTGATGTTACATGGTCCCACGGAAAGAAAGAGGCTGTGACTTCTGCTGGAGCTTAAGAGACAGACAAGATTTATTTTTTTTTCTCTTTTCTATGAGAAATGTCAAGCTGCTTATTGTCTGCTCAAAATTTTATAGAAAATAACAAGTCTCATATCAGAACTACTTATATGCTTGGTATTAAATCATCTGGTGACCCCAAGAGAGTTCCACCCATCACGCCCAGAGCCAGGACTTTCCATATCTAAAGCCAAGGCCCTGCACACAAGTGGTGGTTTCCCTGGGGCTTTGCTCTTTCCCACTCATCTTGGAATTGTTCTACCTGGTATAAAGTCAGTAGTTTTCAATATTCTGGATTCGAGGTCCTGTAGAAATCTACCAAATACTGAGCAGGTACTTCTCAAAATCCCACCTATGTAAAACACTGTATAGTGTATATACAAAACCTACACCACAGTGATAGTCACTTTACTCTCACCATGTTGATTTTTGATCAAGCTGGCCCAAGCTGAAGTATTCTGTTTTAACTTTCCTGGTGATAAATCTGAAAAGACGAGTTTGTGGAAGTAGTATCTTCAGACTGGAAAGTCTCAAAATGAGTAGCCTTCTAATGGAAGTAAGCTAAATACAAACAACAGGATCTGTATGTACGCATGGGTTTCAGGGCTGAGTTATAACACTTATTGAGATCCATTTTTTTGTGCTTGCACAGTGAGCACTACTAAAGGACCTGTGCTACATAGTTCCTATTTTTACTCCTAAGATGAGGAACCTATCCTGAAAATACCATTTTGCTTGGTAAGAAACTTTCCCTCTGTAATAAACTGTAAAGCAAACATATGAAAATAAATTGAGATTTTAACAATCGTTATGTGTTCTGATGGATAAAAACAAAACACATCATTCTTTCACTTTACTTGATACTAGAAAATGAAGAGTTATCATGGTTCAGGTTTCAGAACGCACTACATGTGACATACTGCACATCCTTCACACCTAGAATCCAGATTAGGGAGATAAAGGATGAGGATTATGTTTATTTATGCATGAATGTAGTG
The DNA here is from genome assembly GCA_017639485.1 of Pluvialis apricaria. Classification (NCBI taxonomy): domain Eukaryota; kingdom Metazoa; phylum Chordata; class Aves; order Charadriiformes; family Charadriidae; genus Pluvialis; species Pluvialis apricaria. The sequence goes on along the minus strand of CM030011.1, from coordinate 23,393,467 downwards.
AACATCTGCTAAAATCTATCTAGTTATTTTAATTCTCCATTTCAACAAAGCTGACCATCTGCTCTGTCACCAGCAAAGATCTTGTTCTAAAAGCTAAATCAAAAGATCACCTGTCTTGTGCACCTTGTTCTCGCTTAACACAAAAAAAAATTTAATGGTATCCATCTGTAGGTAAGATGGTGACCTGAAGCAGGTACATGCTCATCAAGTCAAAATTAGCAGCTGGAGTTGTAGTAAGCCAACTGACAATTAAAGTGTTTAGACTCTATCAATAACTAAAAGGCATGAAATTGGGTGTACTGCTTAAAACGGTTACTCCAGATAATTGTAATACAGAATCTTCAGACACCTATAAAAGCCAGTGGCACAGAAATTAAAATATACACATTCCTCAAGGTGATGCTAAAGTCTGCAATGAAACTGTTGAACTTGTATTCTCTTTATATTTCAGGGTACACATTTAATAACACAGAAAGATTCTATCCCTGCATAAATAGAAAATATAATACAATAACACAACAAATTGCCAAATTAGTGTTTGAGAAACTGAGTTTTGTAGTATTCTGATTTTTAATATAATTGCTCAAACTACAAAATAGTACAATTCATTTTCTGCTTTTTTCTCGTTTAGAGAAGAGGGTATTATCATACCATTTGAGTTAGTTAATGGGCTTTTATACTGCTTGCATGGCCATCACTGGCCTTGCCAAATTTGGTTGCGTTAGTTTTAACAAGAAGAAGGTAGAAGCTTTGCAGGACCGTAAAGACTTCAGTAAAGTGTTAGTTTCTCAGAGAAGAAAATGTGCCAGAGCCAGTAATCATTAGGGACCGATTCCCCTGGCTCAGGCCGCCTGAGGAGCAGCGCTACCAGGAATCTCCATGTGTTATCGCAGCCCAGGCCAGCTGAACCTGGGCCTCCAGACTGGTGCCAACACTTACAATGTTTTGTTACTGTTGTCAAAACCCAAAGTTTTCTCTAATTGAGGCTGCAGATAACAGTATGTTGTTGATCATAGCACTTAGCAAAAAGGCAGGATTCATGCTATGTGCTTATTTGCAATTCACTAGAACTGTTTCGTATAGCATTAAAGTGAACTTATGTCTGTGCGCTAAGTATAGTACTATCAGCAAAAATTACATGACTTCACCAGTCTCTCTCAATACCAAGTAGTGGTTATTTTCCAGAACAGTCCAATTTAGATTAAGCTAAACTATTACATTATTAGTACTTACATTATCCTGATGATCATGATACAGCTTCTCTAATTAGGCACATCAGCATGTCTGTGTAAGATTGCTCTTTTGTAGACAGTCTTTTCACATTTTTTCTTAGAGACTCATTAGCCTTACTGACACATCACGTTGTGTTCCAAGAAACACCTAGCAATCAGGCCTTGTTTCTGAGTCATATGTGAACTTTTTGAAATATTTTTTAATTGAACACTCATAGGATTGCATTCAAGGAATAGACATAATTAAAAAAAAAAAAATCTAGTTATCCTTTACTACATGCAAACGTAGGCTGTAGATTAGTAGAGATAACAGACTACTCATGATGAAAGCACAGGACCAGTGGAGAGGTTTCCAACCGGAGTCCATGGTGAGAGGCAGATGATGAGAGACCATCCACCTTGTCTAAAGCAGAGGGAGGCAGAAATCCTAGATGTTTTTTTCAGGTAGTGTTTAAATAATCTGTTTTTCTCTTACATTTTTTAGAGACTGGAGTCACGGCCAAGTGACAAAGAAGAGGTGGTTCCTGGTATAGGAGGCCCACGTGCACTCCTTGGGGTCCAAGCTTTGTCACAGTAGCAGGGGTTTCCCCGGGGCTCAGCCTGTCCCCCTCAGCCTCTTGCCGAGTCACAGTAGTTAACTGCTCAGCCAGATAATGCTGGGGAAAAAAGGCCTATGATATTTAATATATAGTTGATGCAATTTTTTCTCCATACAGAATGGCTTGTTTGAATAGATCAGATGTTCAAATAGATGACATTAGCATACTATATCTGAACAAAGCATTTTCCTCTGCACTGAAGTTGTCCAGGTAATGGTAAAAAGTAATTTTGAAGGTTGATATTAAGTATAATTGAATGCATTCAGGGCAAAACTGCAAATCTCTTGAAGCTGTCATAAACCATGCCAAACTACTTCCTTGGTGACAGTTTGTTGAGCATAAAAATGGAATTTGAAGAGCCTAAGCTATTTATTTCAATTCAGTGAGATACTCAGCAAAGCTTACAATTCTGTTACATTCCATATAAATGCAGTGTCTTCTGAACATACAGATGATGGCATCTGTGTTATAAATACAGGTACAACATTGCCTTTGTGTATATGTGTGTGTATATAAAATATATATAGAGATCCGTAGCTAGGGTAAGAGTATATTTATTTTGCACAATTTAAATAGTTTCAAAATTAGAGAGTAGCAGAATTGTGATTTTATACTCTTTCTATCTCTGGCTTAGTGCACATTGTTTCTAAAGTAAATAACAGCATCGTTTAATACAGCAAAATTGTGACCATGACCTCAATGGCTGCACAGATGGCTTCTCTAGAACCTCTAGCTATTTGTTTTAGAAAATTTGTTCATTCCCACGTATTAAAAGTTTGGGAATTCCTCAGTTTTGCTGATACAACTATTTGAGGAGCTGTGAGGTATGGCTCCGGGCTGAAAACAAGCAAAAGATGTCATGAATGTAAAGAGTATCTTCTGTTCTCTTTTTATATATTGTAGCATTGAGAAAATTCAGTTCACGTTTGAGATACTGTAACTTGGAAATCCCATGCAGATTTAATTTCATGTAATCACTGTTGTTATAGCAATAATTAAACATAGTTGTGAACAAAATAGTTTTCTAATGACATGACTCAAGGAATTTTTTTTATTTTTTTTTTTGGGGGGGGGGGGGTGAGAGCAGAATGCCTATTATTTTTCAAGAATGACAGAAAACTGCTTTGAACCATAGACTGAAGAGGTGTTGCCAAGGTGCTCTACATCAGTACGTTCCTAAAACTCCAAATTAATTTTAATTAGTAGTAGCACAAATGTTTTCTGAACAGTGTTATTGTGAGTCTGCAAATACTAATTAGTGGTCACTTTGCTCACATACAAACTAAATGAGTAGTGTTTCTGAAGAATTGCCTGGGGACAAAATTCTGCACCTAGCTCATATATGAAACAATTGTAAAATAATAGATTTATTAATTATCCATTTTCTGGTGGGCAAAAATGCCAATAAAAATATCTTTATTTTCAATTGGAAGACAGATTTTCAATAACAGAAGAATTGAGCTGGAGATTTCCTTGAATTTTTTTCATTAGAGCTACTCTAAATATTGCTTGAAAATATACACTTTATTGCACAACAGTAAAGCATAAAAGGGTAGTGTTTTGAACCATTGTTAAGAACATGGGAACAAGAACACAAGGTTATATATGTAGTTAATCAAATAGTTGAAAAGCAATAAAGTCATAAGAATAGACCATTGTGACAAAATAACTGTCTCATTCTCATAAGATGAATTTCTTGACGTTGAGTTGACGCTTATTTTTTATTGCTGTCTTTGGCATTTAGATTGAAGCTTTATCCATCACTGTGATCAACTTACTGAACATTTATTCCCTAAAAATAAAGAACATTTTTAAATATGGCTAACATCTTGCCATTGAGGATACAAAATAATTTGAGTTATTTATCATTCCATTTTAAAACAGGCTAAACACACAGTTGAAAATCTTTCTGTCAAATATCTTCTCTTCCACATACTCCATGAAAGCAGTGGGTTCAGTATAAGAAAGGAAAATTAATACAATAGCATTAATGTTATCTTACACTCCTAACTCTTAAAAATTTTCAAAAGGGAACGTGTGAATCAAGCCTCTAACATTGCTTAGTCTCAGGTATACAGTCTAGGCATGACTCAGATTTTCTGTTTTAAGTGCCCCACCAAGATGGACTGGAGACAGACTGTTTTGTGTTCCTGTCCTTCATCTTGAGCTCAGATTCATTCAATCTGTGGTTGTCTTCCGAATGCTGGGTATACTGGCAGAGTTGGTATGTGCCTTTGGTACCAGAGACGAGTGAGTAGAGGACCCATCAAGGAAGTTTGTGTGTGTGGAGGTGGGTGGGTAGGGGGAGTTAGCGCTGTCTAAGGCTTATTTCAGACTTGGAGGGGCGTCAGTGCTCTGCTCCTATATTTTAAGACGTTGCTCTACCAGGTTGCAGATTATTTGGGAGGGGCAGGAAAGGTGTCCTTTATCTTTCGTTGAAACTGTGCCACTGACTGTCCAAAGGTCAGCAACAGAGAGAGAGACTAAGCAAGAGTAAGACTGATTGTGTGCCTAAATGAGCTAAAGAGCAGTTTCCTTTAAGAGCGGGAATGCCAGGACTCCGGCTTCATGTGGAGCATTCCCTTGGAAATAATTTTTGGCCATGTTTCCTGCTGAGAAGAGATGTGAGGCTCCCAGTTTCACATTTAGGAGCATGGGAGTGCCCTACAGAAACACCCACGACTCCTGTAATAGGTAATAATTTTCTGGGCCTTTAATGAGCTGTTCTAAGGCTTTCATGACACTGCCCTATTCCTTCCTGAGTCTGTCCTGACCAAATATTTAATTTGGCAGGCTGAAAGCCAGGCAGGTCCAGGCTGTTTATGCCTCAGTTGCCCTTGCGTAACGCAAATGCTTCCCCAACAGAAGTTGCCACGATGATAAATTTGTTCATATTTTTCAGATATTTTTGTATTAGGAGGAGGAGGAAAGGAAGAGAGATAAATACAAAGACAAATGGAAGTGGCCTTATTCCACTCTGAGTCTTAAACTGAACTCAGTTTAGGATGAGTATTACTTTAATTAAAGTAATTATTTCATTAAATATGTGACTGCCTTGTAATCAAACACCAACCAGACTTGTCAGCTCTCATGTTTTCTTTACAAGAGTCTTCCACATGGGGTCCCTGTGCTATTCCCCAACCACAGTGTCAGCATTATAATCACTTGCAAAGCAGCTCCTTGGCTCCAGGCTGCACGGCAGAATGAGCCATGATACTGCTTAATGCTACAGTAGCGGTGCTGTCCCCTGCTGCCATCCCTGGGCTCAAAAGCATCCTGCAGCGTAGTCCATGGCCCCTGACTCATCTCATGATACCATAGCTTCATCATCAGATCCTTAAGTGTCCACCATCAGAGCATACAGAAGATGAGAAAAATCATCTAGAATCTATTCTCTTTTTCCTTCTTCCAAACCTGCAGTCACCTCCCATTACAGTAAGTATTTCAAGTAGCCATGTAGAAACAGAGTGTATACCTGCAAAAATAGTGAAGGGAGAAGGACAGAAATTAGGTTTGTTTAAAGGACCCAATAAATATAAGTTTGAAAAAGAACTGCCATTTCCATCATTTTTGAGGAATAGAAGAGGGAGAAGGGAGAGTTCAGACTGTGGGTATTTTACTGTGTAAAAAATTCTTCAGTTATTCACTCTTATGTTAGGATAAGCAGGAATTAAAATTCCATCCTGCCGCAAAATCATACAAGCATCTTAAAAGTTGAGATTAGAACTCAATATAAAAATGACTCATTAATTCAAACATTTTAAGGGAAATATGCATAAACCAAAAAGACTACTGTATCTGATCACCCCGGCCTCAGTGCTAGGCTTTGTGGGTTTTTTTTCATACTGATGTCTACTTGATCTCAATGAAAATTCTGGATGCATAAGAATTATGAGACTGGACCATTGATTATCCCAGAAATAAAACATTATTTGCTAATTTATATCCCTAAATAGTCATGGCAGAAATTGAACATAATGGGATCTATAAATATTTCATATAATTTCTAGCTAAGTGCCTATATCCATACATACACACATCCCCTACACACACACACACGCACACTCTTACATGCTCCTTGATTTTACATTAATCAGGTCACTTGTTTCCTAATCTTTTCAGGGTAGACAGATACATTGAAACACGGTTATACATGCAATGATTACAGGTTAGTTAACAAAGTTTGTAAGTGTATAAGTATCAGACCATGTGAAGCCAAAAATCTATTGAATCATGCAGGATTAGAAAAAGTCTGTTATGAGATTTTTGTGTCTACCTAGATAAAAATGAGGAAGGGAAAATGAAAGTAGCTTTCATTTTGTGACAGTGGACTGAATTCTAATTAATCTACACTACACTGACATTCAGCATACACTTAGTTTCTCAACTACTGATAGGAAATATTGGCAGGGGAAAGACAAGGCATTATTTAAGGTGATTAAAGAGTCATGAACTATAACATAAAAATGTAAATTTTAACTTACTGATGAAAAGAAATCTGCCCATAAAGTCCATTAGGCAGTTGAGTAGCTTTTCAAAAGAAATCACTGATGCATCAACAAAGCTCTGTTCAAAGTAGACCAGATAAAACACTTAAGAGATAAGTGGAGGGGATCATCTTGTAATTATAGTGCAACTGAAATGACCCCAGTGGTCCTATCCAACCTTCTGATCTCTAAGTGGGGGATAAACAGAACATGGCATTTGAGTGTGAAGGTCGAACGAACAGAAAGCCACCTGTGACACTAGAAGATGAATATCTTTTCCAAAGTCAGCAGACATGGAAAGAGCAATTGTATTACATCCACGACAAATGGGAAGACAGTAGTAGTAATTCAGGACTGGATTGCATGATGTTTCCTTCTTTTAGAGAAACACAGACCTCCACAGGGAAGTTTCATCACTTCTCCCATTTGTCAGCTTTGTAAATAAGCTGCAGACTTGTTGAAACAAAGCTTCTCCAATCTCATGTGAAGTGAGAAAACGACTTGACTGGTTGCACAATGAGTTTATGATACTCACACAGTGCCACAAGGGAATACCAGCAGAGAAAATAGGTGGCTTTCCTTGTGAAGAAGGGTAGAAGGCATTTGTAGAAAATCAGGAAAGTTCTTTTTATTGCAGCTATTTTGACTTTTTTTTGCATATGTAGGGACGGCTTACACAGAACTGCCATGTTCACATCCCTTAGCAAACAACAGAGTACTTATCTAGAGATCACAATTTAATTTATGATACTGAGACTAGCAATGAATGTGGTAGCTATTATATGTAAAAGATGGCTAATTAAAAAAAAAAAACAAAACCTGTAGAAGCAGATACTGAAATGAATTCCAAAGAAAAGTAGAAAACTAGATCCAAATCCACTGCTCAAATTTTTCTACCACATTTCCTTTTTTCTTGTATCTGCTGAGGTCACCTATCAAGCGGTTTTAACATCCCATTCCTCTTACACAGCATACAATCCTGCAATATGTGGCAGTCTATTTGTCACCAAATTACTTTTATTTTTGTAGAGTAAATAGACGATTTGCTACAGGTTACAGCATCATGAAGATCTATCACAGCTGTTCTAAAATATAATTTATTTTCCCACTTAGAGCATGAAAGTCCTATCTACAATACATAACCAGGGTGCTTGCTGATCCATTTGCTTCAGTCCTGTATTTTTGTTGTTTCAGTCATCTGTAATTCCTACCCATGGATACACAGTTTGGTGCTCTAGACAAGTCATCCAGAAGTTTGCCAATTCTCTGTTTGTGTTCTATCTTGTTATCTATCATTTGTGTTTATCCATCTTGTCAATATCATATTTGTCAACATTGGTATTCATTCTAGCTTAGCACCTGTTTAATTGTTCTGCTGTGCTGTCTGTCCACCACTGACTACTCTGTTCTGTCACTGTCGTCACTGTGCGTATCAGCTGTCTGTTGCTAACCGTACCGTCTAGTAAAGGGTAGATTCAAGGAGTATTTGTACAAAGGCAGAAATGTGCACAGAACCCAGATCGAGAAAGCTAATATTTTTTTCCTGCTGTGTTATTAGTCTTTATTGCCTTTGTTGCTGCTATATCCCATTATCTGTCCTCTGTTCAGGGGAACTTGTTTGAGTTGCGGTGAGATTAGTTCATGGAAATCCACATTCACTCTGTACCAGTTTAGCCGTCCGAGGGTCTATTGCAACAGGAAGGTTCTGATGTGCTATTGATTTCTTTATTATCTCGCTGCAGCTTCACAGTAAGATATTGTCCTACCATTTTCTACCAAACCATGCAAATTCTATATGTTTAAATACAATAGAAATGGTGGTTACAAATGCTGAAAAGCAGAAGAGTAAAAGACAAATGCAGAGATATTCAGATGTCCATAGAGAAGTGTGGACATATGTTTGTGAAGTTACCATCATTTTCAAGAAACTTCCATCTAGGAAAATACTATTCTTGCAATTGTATTGTTTTGTGTGAAGCATTGGCAGGTCTGCAGACCAAGGCTGTGGTGCTTTTAACAGTGGCCTGGGACCCCACAACTTCTTAACAAATGCTCATTTACTTCACTTTTCTTGCTAACTAAGGCTTTGGTTTTAGTGTCAGAAAAGATGACACAGGAAAAACCAAGAAGAAATCACCTGGAAAAAACCCCAAACAACAAACTGTCCAAAATGACCCTTTTTGCACTGGTGTTAATCTGGCTGGTTCAATGTTCTTCCCACTTCTTTTTGTTGTTGCTAAATATTATGACTGCTGAGATTCAACTTGATTAGTATTTAAATGACCTGAAGTCAGTCAATGGCTAGTCTGCAAGTGAATGTTTCTATCCTATGAGCTCAGGCAGCAATTATTCGAGCTTAGTCTCGACAATTCCCAAGATAAAGACATGCTTAGGAAAATCTTAAAGACAGCAGGTTTTGGACAATAATGTTGTAATAAAAAGTTCATTTTAAACACAGAAAAATTCCAAGACTTGAAATATATCATGAGGTCCTGCCACGAGGTCCTGTAAGATAATGAATCAAAATTTTAGTGACTACCTCTCACATGCTATAAGGGAACAGCTCAGGAATAATACAAATGTAAATTTGGCCAATAACTGAATGTTCATTATTGTAAACATAATGAGTTCCCTGTAGTCATCTTGCCAAATTCTAAAGGTTAACTTTCTTCAAGGGTCTTCTGACTGACTTCGTGCTTCACAGAGTATTCAGAATGTTGCAGAAATTAGCATCCACAATTATTACCATTTTCAACTACAAACACACAGGAATTGTTAAGCTTCCACAGGCTTTCTTCATAACTGGAATGAAAAATAAAGTATGATGGTAGCGGTATATATTTACCATGACATCAACCTTTTTTGGGGGGGGCAGCTGGAGAAAAAAAAAATCCTTGGAATAACAAGGAAATTAATTAGGCTAGCTACTTCTCAGTCTTTGTGGCTGGACAATGCAATCTAATTCTTAGTTTAGGACCAAGGAAGACAATGGAATTTCATTCTCCAACAAATGTTTGATATTTCCATTTTCAGTTCACAAATGCCACAGAATTTCTCACACTTTACTGCTCCCCTCCAGGGTGTAAGTCACTTTCTTAACCGTATATTAAACGCTCTGGCTATTTATCCCAGAGCACTTAGTGTGCCAGCTGCGTGAAAACCCAAGCACTTTCACTTTGACTCTAGTAACTGGAGATAATTCACCACTACCATCTCAAACAGCGTCACTGGAATATTTACAACCAAGACCTTTGTATTAGGCGTCATCTGAAAGGCAACATTTTTAGTAGCATTTTTTCTAGTAGCATTCTTTCTTACCACCATTCTGATTTAACATTAAGGCAAAGAGAAAATTGCCACGGCATGAAAACATTTGTGAAGGAAATATGTGTATGTTGTTCAGAATACATTGTGCAGTGAGATTAACAGACTAAGACTGTTAAAAACACAGATTGCAGATAAAGGAACCAAACACACCATCAGCAATTACAAAATTAGAGCTATATGTGTTGAGTTTTTAATTTGTTTCCCTTTAAAACAAAATGATAACTTCAATAAAATGTTCACAGTTTCTATAAAAAAAAAAGACAATAGACTGCTAGCTTCCCTTTATGGAACTCTTTCTTCTGTTAGAAAAATAACAGTGATTTAGGGAAATAATAAGCTGACATAGAGGCATGCAGAGCTGAACAAAAGTTTCCATTTTTGCTGTTGCATTGAGCTGAGAAAGTAAATTGCCATGAATAATTCGGTAAAATTAACCTTCTTGTCCACTCATAGACAATCGACTAGAAGTTCTTGATTTTTCTAATGTCACTGTTTATTTCACCTTACCTGACAAATACATAATTTTACCTCTGTGAATTAAAACCACTAAAAGGACGAATCATCTTGTGATGTATCAGACCAATCATACATCTTTTCTGATCAGGTGAATGTGAAAGTGTTTACTGCATAAATGTGTCTCTCTATATATATAACTAGTATTCATAAGCAGTTGCACATACAAGTAGCCATTCACTTTGCTTTATTGTGCATCCACTTCCATTAAATTCTGATGACTATTATGCTGAAAGCTACATACAGAGACAGAGCTACAGTGAGAAAAAAAAGAAAAAGAAAAAAAGGAAACGAAAAAGAAAAAGAAAAAGGGGTGAACAAATGTACAAACTTACTATGCATTTATAGAATCAAAGATTAATTTAGGTTGAGACAACTATTTCTTCAGTTTATCAACTTACTTGCTTAGCTCCTTTAATCTCTTCTCTGTGACTGCTGCTTATGGGCCATAACAGTTATGCTCTGAGACGGCATCCTCACCCATTGCATGGCAAACCAGCACCAAGGAACTTTCTTAAAACTGAAAACTTGGAGCAAGACAAATTCAGCTACAAAGCTGGTGATTTTACCATGACTTACAGAAGATAAAAGATATCATCAGAAAATTCTTATTGCCTGGAGTCAGTCCCTTAAAGTGTCCGCTTCACACTGCCAGTATGTTCTATCATTACAACAATCGGATTTTTGTGGGCAGTTTTACTAGATATGGATAAGACTAGTAACAAAAGGTTATGCAAGAACCAACTATGTTCAATGAACAGCGTAGCAAATGAAGCCATGAAATATGTATTATTTTAAATGAATAATGTTTCTGAGTTTGTATTTTATGGTATTACTTGCAATATATTTTTGAATGAACAAAGAAACTGGCCATCTTAATCTCTGACGTTCTGCCATGGTCAAATGGCCACTTAAACTGAAGACCTCTTGGTTAAATATAGCCAAGTGGCATTCTTTCACTGACTTCTACTTCAAGAATGCAACACTTCACTTTATTCAAAGTAGGTGAAACTTTTGACAGTATGTATTATTTCAAGACCTATTCATTTTCTTACTTTTGAGTGAATAGATATGCAGAACATTATTAAAATGCCACACCATGCTTTTAAAAGGTCCTTTAGTCAGTCTCATTTGGGGAGGTATTTGAGGCCACAAAGATACTGTCTGCTGGTTTTATTGGTTTTGCATTTTTCAGTTACAAAAAAGGAATAGAAAACATGCTGCTTTTTTTTTTTTTAATTATATGGGTATAAACAATGCCATAGTAGTCAAATAGAGAAAGATGAATATTATATGACATTTTCTTTGAGTCACATTATTGTCTTTGAGTCACTTTGGATACTTTGCTTTGCTTTCCCTTGCAGTCAGGTAAAATATGGGATTTGACACTGATTCATTAAAACTGACCTTATTGAGAACATGTTTAGCCAATATTCACAGAAAGCTACACAGGTAGTTCAGAAAAGTTGCACAGCTGAGTAGCGAATTAGTGTTCCCTGTTCTAAAGGAAATGTTTGCAGATGCTGATGCATTCAATTTGATTACTATTGTTTTAATCTGCATAAGTAAAAGTATTCTAAGATAAATATTCACTGAAAATATTATGTACTGCTGTGACAGATCAGGCAACACAATAGCTGACAATTTATAGCATAATAGCTCATACAAGCTCTAGGCCCAACATTCCATTTTAGGCTCTAAGGGAACTGAGCAACGTTCCTTTTTTAAGGACGCTTCTATACTTTAATGTGCTCAAATAATCTACTGATAACATTAAAGATATCCAATTTATAACTTACCTACCTAGATAGCTTCTCCACTAGTAAAACACCGTGTTCTGCTTAATTCAGTGCAGTATGCTTTGTTTACACATATTCAGAGAACACACAGCCAAAACAAATGGACATAACAAGAAAATGACATTTATTGCTATGCTTCATTTTCTGTTCTTTTTCTGTGTTTTAATTGTCAGAAGTTTAAGTGAACAAGTGTTTTATACTTACAAAACTGACATCATTCCATTGCGTTTCCCATGCCACTACAATTAAAACACTTAATCACAACATTTATTTAAAGAGCAAAGGACATTTCTTTCTTTATCACCCAACTAAACACAAGTACAATTAATTAAATGAGAAAAATAGAAGCTACTCCTCATTGATTTTGCAAGTGTTTTAACTGTTCAGGAACTAACATTGGCCCCAAAACTTTCTTAGTGTAGAAAAGACAGAAATTAAGATGGTCAACTAGAGGGCCATAATAAAGTATACAGCAAGAATTGGTAGAGTCTTAAACTTTCTCTGTAAAATCATTTAACTACTGTCCCTAAAATGTTCTTTAAGGGATATCATTGCCAATAATGGATACCTATGGACCATCTGAGTGAAATAAGTCAAGGAATTTTTCTTATACCTACACTGCAAATTAATTATGTCTTCATCGATCTTCCTTCTGTTCCAGAGTACTTCCCTTAAATGCCTCCATATGTTGTATGGCACAAAACAAACCATGCTTGAACAACATGCTGATATACGCAAAGTTCTGCTTAGTGTGAATTACAGTACCTATGAAATGTACCTATTCCAAATCATATGATTATAGGATTCATATTGCTTGAAGAAGGTAGTTACAGTCTCATTCCACTCTTACTCCAGCACAGTATAAAGAAAATATCCAACTTGTTTTTTATTTAAATGTTTCCTCAACACTCATCATTGGTAGCTAAGTTACTTTACCATTTGGTGTACCATAAATGCAAAAGCTTCCATAAAATCATCATTACTTTGGGGGTTGTTTGTTTTCTACATTATCCAAGAGGTAGATTTAGATTAGATATTAGGAAGAAATTCTTTTCTCTGAGGATGGTGAGACACTGGAACAGGCTGCCCAGAGAAGTTGTGGATGCCTCATCCCTGGAAGTGTTCAAGGCCAGGTTGGATGGCGCTTTGAGTAACCTGGTCTAGTGGAAGGTGTCCCTGCCCATGGCGGAGGACTGGAACTAGAAGATCTTTAAGGTCCCTTCCAACACAAACCATTCTATGATTCTATGACACTATATTTCTGTAAAAAGCATAATTGTTCAAACAGTAGAGGTAAAAATGCCCTTCATATAGGCTGCAACATTTCGTATGAGTTTCCTCTCTCACAAACCAACAAATATGAAGAGCATTCCCTCTTTATGGCTGCCTGAATCTAACACAGTTCTTCTGAGCTTTCCAAAAAGCACAAAGGAAAGGCTGACTAGAATCAAATTGGTATTCAGCATGTGACAGAAGAGCACGAAAAGCATAACTGTGGGGAAGTATAGTAGAAGAGAGCAAAACAGAGGGCAGCTGGACCAGCCAAACCAGAGACAAAAGGATGAAAGAAAGGCAGGTTTCTCAGACACACTGTTACCTTATTTCTCATAAGTGGAGATGGACAGATTCATCTCCTGCCCTACAAATGTCAATTGAGCAGTTCCTTATGACCCAGCAACCGCATTCACGCTCTTCTGCAGTGATGGAACTGAAAAGGAAATTCTATAACAGAACTAGTTAAATGTCTCTGGAGGAGAAATCTCACAGATCCCAAAGGCAAAATAATCTATTACTATTAATCATCTTTCTTCCATTCACTTTAAAAACAGTCTGATAACCTGATAGTGTGTGAAGAAGGTAACAGTATTTACCTTTGCTTGTAGTCAAGTTTCTTCCGGTCAACTACATGGCATATCCCTAAAAATGGAAATATTTATTTTTATGTGCTTAATGCCAACTGGGTAGGTTTGTGGGCTTTTTCCATGTTTAAATGGAAATAGAAAATGGATCAAGAGCAGCCCTGAGGAGAAGGACCTGGGGGTGATGATTGATGAGAAGCTCAGCATGAGCTGGCATTGTGCAACCGTAGCCCAGAAAGCCAACCGTATCCTGGGCTGCATCAGAAGAAGTATGGCCAGCAGGTCAAGGGATGTGATTCTGCCCCTCTACTCTGCTCTTGTGAGACCCCACCTGGAGTACTGCATCCAGCTCTGGAGCCCCCAGCATGAGAAGGACATGGACCTGTTAGTTCAAAGGAGGGCCACAGAGATAATAAGAGGGCTGGAGCACCTCTCCTATAAGACAGGCTGAGAGAGTTGGGGTTGTTCAGTCTGGAGAAGAGAAGGCTCCTAGGAGACCTTAGAGCAGCCTCCCAGTACCTAAAGGAGGCCTACAGGAAAGATGGGGAGGGGCTTTTTACTAGGGCATGTAGTGATAGGATGAGGGGTAATGGCTTCAAAGTGGAAGAGGGTAGATTTAGAATAGCTATTAGGAAAAAATTTTTCACTCTGAGGTTGGTGAGGCACTGGAACAGGTTGCCAAGACACATTATGGAAGCTCCATCCCTGAAGGTGTTCAAGGCCAGGCTGGATGGGGCTTTGAGCAACCTGGCCTAGTCGGAGGTGTCTCTGCCTATGGTGGGGGGTTGGAACAAGCTGATCTTTAAGGTCCCTTCCAACCTAAACTATTCTATGAAATTCTAGACCAAATTTCAAAATATAAATGCAAATGTAAATTAAATATAAATATAAAATATAAAATCAAGAAGAGCGCGTACCTGGAAGACTCAAAAGTTGGAGTTAAAACAAAATCCAAGTCTAATTTAAACCATCACTTTCTTTTAAATCTCAAAATCTTTAGGGTTTGAGATATTATTTTGGAAGGCTTGAAACTGGCAATATTGCAACAAAATTTAGAATATCAGCTTATCATAAGTTTTGGGATTACTCAGTTAAATTCATTGTTTGGCCAATGAAAGTGAGCACTACTTTGCAACAGAAAATGAAATATTGCATAATGCCCACAAAATTCTAAAATCTTAAACTTCAGCAAACCTCTTGAACATCTTGTTGTACTCCAGCAAATACATTACTTTAAACTTGATAAATGTCAAAACAGGATTTTAAATTTTCATTCATTACTGGCATACAAAATTAAGGCGTTAATGACATCACTTTACATATAGTAGCAATAGAAATGATAAAATTAATGTTAGAAATTTCTTAGTGCCAATAATTTTTGTAAAAACTTAAAGATCAACACTAAAACTGACTATAGCTCTGGGTTTCATGGCTCATCTGCAAGACCTGGTGTTGCTCTGGATAACACTGTTGCTTTCTTCATCTTTGTTGTCTCAAATTAGAAGGCAATGTGCCAGAAGTCTTGAAATAAAAGGAACAAAAAAATCAAAGTCTGGATGCAGGTCTGGTCCTTTCAAAGCAGTAAAGATTTGGCCCACAAAGTTTTACTTACACCTAAGGAAACTGTCCATGATTTCTTTTTCTCCATGTTGTATTTAATTCCACTGTTAAATGCAGAGCTAGCTGAATCTATATCAGGCAAAACTCACTGCACTCCAACGTAATTGAAAAGTGGATCCACATATGTTCACAAGCACAGACATATTCTCCATATTCAGCACCTCCTGTTTATTTATGGACACCTCAGATCAATGAGTGTCATTTCAATCATTTGCCACAATAGCTGGAGGCGTTGGGGGTGGATTTGTAATTTTAAGGGGACACTGACTGCTACATTTGGGATTATGGAATGTCTGAATAATAGCTAGCACAGAATCACACAGTTTCTGAGGGTTAGAGCTAAACGCATGGCTTAAACAAAAAAGAGTACAGTAACCCAGAAAGAGCAGGCAGTGCCAACCTATTTCAAAGGGGCAGGAGGGCTCCTTGACCTGACCCTGGGGGCAAACGACAGGTTTGCAATGGCTACTAACATCTTGCCACACGGGTCTTGACACCGCTCCAGGGAACAGATCCAGATGCTGCGTTTTGCCAGCATGACTCCTGCCCTCAGCAAGGCGATGCTGGCCCCAGCGAGCAGGGCAGACAGATGGCAGGTCCAGCCTCTGGACACCACCATGGCCTTGCCAGACACTCTGAGCTCTTGAGCACATTGAGAGCCAAGATCTGCCCCCAACACCTGTGCACTCTCTCTCCCGCCACAAAAGGGAAACAGCCTTTCAAAGTACACCTTGACCTCAAGATTAATAAATCTGGGCCTTCCTCTTCCGGTTGCCCCTCCACACTGGGTGGCAACAAGTCTGTGCTCTGTCTGTGTAATGTTCTGAGATATTACAGAATAAGTGAGCCCAACGCACCACGGAGACAAGAATATGCTGTGCTTCAGCCACTGTCACGAGGTCTAAGCAACACTTGCATATACAGCACCCTTCTCAGACACCTTTGGAACAGCCACAGTGAGCGCTCGTTCGCAGCAAGCCATTGGGACTAATGATGGAAGATCTGTGGTTTTGATGTGTACAGGCACAAACTGACAGTCAGCCAGGCGACCCGCTGGCCTGACTGATGTCACGGGCTGCAACAATTGACTGGCACAGCCCAGCTTCCTCTGCTGACCCAGAACCCGCGTTTAATTTGTCTCAAGAAATGCATAAACTCTCTGTCTGTGCAGGCACTGCTCATACCTGACTGCCCACAGTGTGGCTGCTCTGGGATACAGATCTGTGTCTATGTATCCACCTTGGAAATCCTGCATTTTAACTTACCCAGGTGTTGGGCTTGCTTCTTTTTATTTCTTTTCTTTTCTCCCATGTTTCTGGGATCTGGGAAATGGAGCGCTGCACTGCCTTAAAACCCACCACTGCATTGCCACTAGTTATGACATGATAAAGTTACAATCCAATTCATTAAGGGAAAAAGCATTACTCTTCAATTCGATTGCCATTTATTATTTACTAGATACAGAGAATCAGTCATGCTCAAATATCAGGGAGTCACATATGGAGGAACCAGTAAATGTAAAGACTAATGGAAGAAACATTTTCAACTGAGTTATAACTTGGCATTAACGTGAATGGCAATGAATGGATCTTCAGCACTGTTACTAATCTGGAAATTAGCCATTCCATCACCAGAAACATACACCTCTTTTCCAGTACATTTGTTGTCCTCCTTTTGTCCAGAAATAACATCACAGTAGGTACCAGCAGGCAGTCCAGTTTGCAAATAGACGTTCATATTCCTGTGTGAAAATAAGTGAACGCTATTTATCCATTATTTTTAAAACAGATATTTCAAACTGAATATAGGATACTTGAACCTGATATTACTCCCTTACTTTGAAGGGCAACGTAAAGGTGAGCTTACTGATCCTATCCCTGCTTTGCTCCCTCTGCTCCCATTTTGGTTCTCTAGACCTGGCATGCAACTGAATGACTCTAGCTCAGGCCGTAGTGATAGCTCTCATCAAGAGAAGAGGCCATTCTCCTTCCCATCAGTACTGCTGTTGAGGTATGCTATGCTTCCCTCTGGGGACACAGTCTTCTCCCCTTGACTTACCAGTCATCATTATTGAAAACAATGAAGCCTTTATTGCCACGGCCAAAAGCTACTTGATTGCTGCCATTGTCCCACCAGTTGGAGAAAGGCTGACCGTCCACCACATTACGGAAGATAACCATGTTCCTGAAAATGCAAGCAATGGCTGTCACTGTGCCTGCAAGAGCTCTAAAGACACAAGGAACACCAAGTAAAAGCAACCGCTTTCACTCATTTTTTCTCCACAGTGTCCTACTTTATTTGACGCCAGCGATGTTCACAAACCCAGTCGTTGCCACAGGTGGTGTCTGGATTGATTGTGACAGACTTCGTTGATCCATCTGGGTTACTTGGTGGTCCAACCCAATCATTGATGTCCTGTAATTAAAAAGAGAAGTTTAAAGCTTCTTATTGAAAATGCAGCTCTCTACAGAGCTTCTCTCTGTCGAGAAAAGCTACATGGAGCATCAAATTTCCACCTGCTACATCCAACATGCGACAGAGAAATCCCTTAACAAATTTAAATGCACCAGACTGCTTCTCGGGCCCTCTTCTGATCCTTATTCACCATGAAAGTATCTTCAGCATTACGAGCTTACCCGCCCATCTACAAAATATCTTGGCCAGCGAAAACTTGACATCACACGTGTGAACCCATATGGATGAGCAAGCATGAAACCAACTGCCATTTTATAAAGCCTGTTTGTTAGACAAAAAGAAAAAAAATATAATGAGAGGTGGGAAGGGAAACCATGCCAGAGGACAGACAGACAAACAAGCAAAAGGAAGAAGCATCACCCAGACAAGAGCAAGCCATTACCTGGAGTCCCAGAAGGTTAGAATGGAAGCTCCACCAGCCCCGTGTCCCCGCTGGTTGTCATGATTATCCACAAAGACCACGGCTCTGTCCGAAGGCACAAAGCCCCAGCCTTCCCCCCAGTTCCTAGACAAAACCACAAAGACTTGAAGCTACCCTGTCAACTGGTGTATCCAGCATATCCCGGGTAAGTCGCAGCATCTTCATCCTTACTTTAAGTAGGCCATCTTTTCTCCGTTCCACTTGCGGATCACTGTCCCCAGTTTTGCACCGTATTTGAATTCTGTCACTCGGCCGTTTCCAAAGTAGTCACTGCCTTTGATCGGCTCTCCGCCCAAGTCAATTACCTGGTACACGAAGGAAAAACTGTGTGTCTGTTCTCATCTCACAGAGATAAAAAAAAATGTAGTGTATAGTCCTCAACATTAGTTCTTGCTCTACATTGATAGAAAAAATATTCAAGTATGTTTAATTCTGCTGCGTAGATCAACCCAAAGTTAGTATAATACGTGATGGACACATGTAAAATATGATTGAAGAAAAAAAAAGAAGGTAAAGTTGAATGACAATCTGTTGTGGAGGCTTTTTTAGAAAGCAAACCTACTTATGTCTGCTGAGCTGCTCCAAAGAAATGGCTAGTTCTTTCTGAGGTAAAGTTGGATGAAGATGTATTACCACATCTGAAGGATGAAGGTAAAAGAGATACCAAAGACAAACACAAAGGAAAAAAACATGGGGATTACCTCCTGGTAAATAAAAGGTTTTGTTCCTGGAGAAAACCATTTAGTATTTAGATCTTTCAGCTGGTCCAGAAATGCTTTCATGTCCCCAGGCCACATATGTTTGGCAGCATCCACTCGGAAGCCTGCTACACCAATATCAATGAGGTAGTTCATGTACTCAGCAACTTTTGAGCGTACGTAGTCCTTCTCCAGGGCCAGATCAAGAAGGCTAGCCAAGCGGCAATCCCGGACCTGTGTAAGAAAAAAAAAAAAAAAAAAAAGTCTTGTGGTGACACTCCATCAGCTTGTAAAACCATTCATTGAAATGTTTGCATGTTTCGAGCCATAAAATCATTTCTGTCTGGATATCTAACTTGCATAGAAGAGAATTATTCCAAGGTCTTCACCAAGACATAGGTAAATTTACTATACGTCTCAATACACAAGTTAGGACAGTCAGTGAGGGATATCACCTCCCTGTGCAGATGGCATCAGAACTGAGGATGAGAAACAGCGTGGTGTATTGTTGCAAAGTAGCTGAAGGAAAAGCAGTAACCTTGAGAAAGAAGTGCCACACATTCCATCTACAAAAAAAGAGTAAGTCGCTCAACCAGGGTACCACCTTGCACTGCTGTCAATTTTCCAAGGGGGCTCCTTATCAAGATCAGCTGAGTTTACAAGCTGTAAGAAAAAGCTCACCAGCTGAGCTAAGCACACTGGGCTCGGCTCAAGAGCAGACTCCTGCGCAGGCCCACATGAAACATGCAGGGAGGGTTCTTGACTTCTCAGTACTTAGAATATTTTACACCTTGAGTACCTTTACTGTACCTGTGTTCACTACTACGTTCACTTCTCAGGTGACTAAGCACAGGTTTTGTGAGAAAGTACTCCCTTTGTTTGGCCTTACTGCAATGTTTACATGACAGGTTAAAAAAAAAAAAAAAGAAAGAAGGAACAAGAAAAAGATTTCAAACCTTTGCTGGAGAAAGTTACCTGATATATATCACCGTAATTTTCAATTTCTCCACTTCCAGTTCGACATTTGCCATCATTGAAATCCCAGCCAGAGTACGGCACAGCTGGAAAATCTCTGGTCCCAGCATTAAAATAGCTTCCACAGGAGGAATGCGTGCCTGAGCCACCCGCAGCCCCACACATGTGGTTGACAACAGCATCCACATAAATACGAACCTGGAAAAGAAATATCACAGTATCATCAGGGTTGGAAGGGACCTCTGGAGATCATCTAAGTCCAACCCCCCTGCCACAGCAGGGACACCTACAGCACATTGCACAGGACGGCGTCCAGGCGGGTTTTGAATGTCTCCAGTGTGGGAGACTCCACCACCTCTCTGGGCAGCCTGTGCCAGTGCTCTGCCACCCTCAAAGAAAAGAAGTTCCTTCTCATGTTAAGATGGAACTTCCTGTGCTCCAGTTTATGCCCGTTACCTCTAGTCCTATCACTGGGCACCACTGAAAAAAGACTGTTCCCATCTACCTGGCACCCTCCCCTTAAGTATTTATAAGTATTGCTAAGATCCCCCGAGTCTTCTTTTTTCTAGACTAAAAAGCCCCAAGTCCCTGAGCCTTTCCTCATAAGAAAGATGTTCCAGTCCCCTAATCATCTTGGTAGCCCTTTGCTGGACTCTCTCCAGCAATTCCCTGTCCTTCTTGAACCGGGGATCCCAGAACTGGACACAGTACTCCAGATGAGGCCTCACCAGGGCAGAGCAGAGGGGGAGGATGACCTCCCTCGACCTGCTGGCCACACTCTTCTTGAGACACCCCAGGATGCCATCGGCCTTCTTGGCCACCAGGGCACATTGCTGGCTCATGGTCATCCTGTTGTCCACCAGGACTCCCAGGTCCCTTTCCACAGAGCTGCTCTCCAGGAGGTCAGCCCCCAACGTATACTGATGCATGGGGTTATTCCTCCCCAGATGCAGTACCCTACACTTGCCTTTGTTGAACTTCATCAGGTTTTTTTCTGCCCAACTCTCCAGCCTGTCCAGGTCACCCTGTACGGCGGCACAGCCTCCCGGCGTGTCAGCCACCCCTCCCAGTTTTGTATCATCAGCAAACTTGCTGATGGAACACTCTATCCCTTCATCCAGATCATTGATGAATATATTGAACAAGACTGGACCCAGTACTGACCCCTGAGGGACCCCACTAGTTACTGGCCTCCAAATGGACTCTGCACCACTAACCACAACCCTCTGAGCTCTATCGTTCAGCCACTGTTCTATCCACCCCACTGTCCATTCATCCATTCAAATAAGTGCATTCTAGTATGTTTTATAATGACGGTGAAGTGATAGCCAGAGCTTTACATCACTATTAATTCAATCTTTTTTTTCCACTTCAGTTTATTCTCAGTTTATGCCTCCTTTGAGGACAGCAGCAGTAACTTCCCTCAGCTGATACAGCACTTCTTGCTGTATCAGACAGAAATTTTCAGGGCACTTACTCCGACGTTGTTGCATCTGGTCACCATGTCTCTGAATTCATTTTCATTCCCTGATCGACTGCAGATCTTGTAGCTGATGGGCTGGTATCTTTGCCACCAGGGTCTGTTTGGGTTGGTAAGGACGATATGTTCATTTGGAGGCGAAACCTGCAGATGAAATTATGTACTTTGATAAGAAATCAGTTGGTTTTATTTCAACATGTTAAGGGCAAAATCTGCACTCAGCACCTCTGCCATCAGAGGCAGGCTAGTGCCCAACCCAGTCTCTCTCCACCACAGCACAAGCTCCGGTCTGTGAGATGTCCATCTTGTAGATTGGCAAGAAAGAAGTTTTCTTTTGTTCCTGTGGGCTGCCCAGGTCCCGCATGGGCCTACTTTCAAGGACACGTGCACGGGAGAGTTGAAGCCATAGGAATTATTTTTGCCTGGAATAGTGACATCCTTAGGAAAGCCGAAACTCAAGGCTTATGCACTTCCCTCAGAACCACGTAAAGAGGAAACTGTAGCTTTGCAGGGGAAGTGTTTCAGAGGAAAGCATGCCCCTTTATAAATGATCTGCTAGAGATACAATATCATTCACTGGCCCTGCAGGCTCTAGGGCTGCGTCTAACAGCGGTTACTACTTCCATCCCCCTCTTTCCAACACCAAAGTTACTTGGAGCTGGCTGTCTCCAATTGTGGTGGGTTGACCCTGGCTGGACACCAGGTGCCCACCAAAGCCGCTCTATCACTCCCTTCCTCAGCTGGACAGGGCAGAGAAAATATAATGAAAGGCTCATGGGTCAAGATAAGGACAGGGAGATCCCTCAGCAATTCCTGTCACAGGCAAAGCAGACTTGACTTGGGGAAATTAGTTTAATTTATTACCAATCAATTAGAGTAGGGTGATGAGAAATAAAACCAAATCTTAAAACACCTTCCTCCTCACCCCTCCTTTCTTCTTAGGCTAAACTTTACTCCTGATTTTCTCTACCTCCTCTCCCCCACAGTGGTGCAGAAGGATGGGGAACGGGGGGTGCGGTCAGTTCATCACACATCATTTCTGCTGCTCCTTCCTCCTCAGGGGGAGGACTCCCCACACTCTTCTCCTGCTCCAGTGTGGGGTCCCTCCCACAGGAGACAGTTCTCCACAAACTTCTCCAACATGAGTCTTTCCCACGGGCTGCAGTTCTTCACGAACTGCTCCAGCATGAGTCCCTTCCATGGGGTGCAGTCCTTCAGGAACAGACTGCTCCAGTATGGGTCCCCTGCGGGGTCACAAGTCCTGCCAGCAAACCTGCCCCAGCATGGGCTTCCCACGAGGTCACAGCCTTCTTCGAGCATCCACCTGCTCCAGCGTGGGGTCCTCCACAGGCTGCAGGCGGCTATCTGCTCCTCCGTTAACCTCCATGAGCTGCAGAGGCCCAGCCTGCCTCACCATGGTCTTCACCACAGGCTGTAGGGGAGTATCTGCTCCAGCACCTGAAGCACCTCCTCGCCCTCCTTCTTCACTGACCTTGGTGTCTGCAGAATTGTTTCTCTCACATATTCTCACTCCTCTTTTTGGCTGCAGTTGTGCAGGCTTTTTCCCCCGCCCTTCTTAATATATTATCACAGAGGTGCTACCACTGCTGCTGATTGACTCAGCTTTGGCGAGCAGTGGGTCCATCTTGACACTGGCTGGCATTGGCTCTATTAGACATAGGAGAAGCTTCTGGCATGTGCTCACAGAAGCCACCCCTGTAGTTCCCCACACACCAAAACTTTGCCATACAAACCCAATACACCAATTCAGGCATTTTGATTTATTAATCAAATGCTACAATACCTATCTACACACAAGAAACAACTTACCTGAACTCCTCCAAATCCATTAGGACCTAAATAGCGTTCACACTCAAGAGCAATATCCTCCCAGCGCCATTCAAAGAGATGCACAATAGACGTCCTCCCAGCCTGAATATTGGGGTTGTACTGTGCCCAGCAAAGCCCTACGGCTGCGAGTAGGAGGAGGACTTGCATGATGCCTTCAGTATATAGCTGTGGTCTCTCCACTGGCAATTTATAATCCTGCAAGATGACAAAGTTCCTATGGCAGCTGTCAAAATTCACACTGATCAATGCTATCAATCAGTTATTATTTGGCTAGCTGGCTCAATACAATTCTTCTGTTTTGTTTTTGCCTAGTTCCCCCAACAGCTGAAGATAAAATACCTTTTCACAGTGATTATACATAGTCATAAACCAAGCAGTCTGTGAGCAGTGCACCAAAATTCAGAATTGTACTCTTTCCAATCGTGTAAACAAAGATACTTTATCAAAAGTATTCCAAAACATAACACACAGTCCTCAAAGGGGGAGGTCTGGAAAGTAAAAGGAAAAGGAGGTATTAAAAGATAACTGAAAATCTAACAGCTCTAGGAGAATGAATGAGTTTGCCAGCGTCCAGAGGCAGCAAGCTATCAGGATTAGTTCGAGGCCAAACAAGGGCACCTGATCTGCCACTCTCAGTCAGTAACAGATGTGCCACACAACACATTGTGGGTCTTCACCAGGTGAATCACACTTGTAACTAGAAACTGACCTCTTTTCATGCCTAAAGTTTTTCTAATATCACAGGAAGAATTTTTCACTTTGAGGGTGGTAAGGCACTGGAACAGGTTGCCCAGAGAAGTTGTTGAGGCCTCATCCCCGCAGGTGTTTCAGGCCAGGCTGAATGGGGCTTTGAGCAACCTGGTCTAATGGGAGGTGTCCTTGCCTATGGCAAGGGGGATGGAACTCGGGGGTTGGAACTCAATGATCTTTAAGGTCCCTTCCAGCCTAAACCATTCCATGACTCTATGATTTCCCAGTCCCTGCTAGGAACTGCTACTGGTTTTCTTCACACGGTTGTGCAGAGCAACTCTTGCACTACCTGGCTGAAAGTGGTCTGAGCTGCAAGTGTTTTCCACTCCAACAGAGATTCTGCATAAGGCTTCATCTCACTTTAAATGACCAATGATTCATCTGGGTCAAGGAAGCAAACCCAGTATCAGATGTAAAGTTATAACACACATGAGTTCTAGCTGTCTGAAATAAAACTGAATTTGAAAGCTGGAGCTGTTGCCCAAGTCCCTTCTGGCTTTTCCTGCAATTTCCTCCTTCAAAAAAAACCTTCTGACTTTTGCTCATGACATAATTTCAGGCCTTCATTTGGAACTGACTTATAAGATCAATGTGTAAGCAAGAACACTCCATGAATGAGCTCAAGTCATGCCAATGATAAAACAACACTCTGAGAGAATACAAAGACCAGAAAATCCCTGACATTTGACAAATATCTGCGAGAGAAACAAAAAGCCCACAAAATGGCACATCTGCTCCAAGAGAAAAGAAACCTCAGTGCACTTTGTACCTGAACTGCTTCTAGTATGTTCTTTCTGAGACTAGCCATGCCGTTGAATGTCACATGCATCCTTCTCTTTCCCAGAATTTGTCTTGAAGGACGAAACGCAGAAGTAGGTCTCATTTGCCCACCTGTTCATTTTCATATCACGGACCTTATCAAAGGTCTTTTTTTCCACTGCGACAATGAAATAGTAAAGTACTGCAAATGACCTTGCCTAGTCACTAACAGCAAGGAACCACTGAGATGCTTGCATCCTGTGATTACCTTGTGAGAAGAGACTCTCCCCGTTCCTCAATATTACCGAGCAACCAAATATGCCTGAGGTTTAATTTTTACGCCACCATTCCCTGTGGGGGTCCATTGATGTGATGGCATGTCACTGCATAACATTCAGTTTCCAATGACGTGTTTTCCAATGAAATACACTGCTGTGAACTAAGGAAAGCAAGGACCCATCCTTGATAGCCTGATGCAATGGATGGCCAACCCGCTGGCAAGGGGACTGGGAGCCCTCACGTGACAGGCTCAAGCTGAACAGGCTGCAGTATTTTGGCATGCTGAGGAAATGCATGAGCGCAGGAGAGAAAGTGACCATCCAGGACTGATGATTTATGAGTCTTTCTGAAGTATAACCCCCAAGTACGAAGTATTTAACGTGCAGTTTCAAACATAGCATCTCTTTCAGTATGGTAAAAACACCACATGCCTAACAAATTGGCTCTGCTTTTCATGGGAGTTTTAGGGGAGTTGAAGCTTTGGGCAGACAAGACAGTGGAGGGGTTTGGCTTTGTTTTGAAATCCCATGTTTTAATCCATTTCATCCCCCAACATAATTGAAAACCTGGTTGTGAAGAACCGGAGGATGCGGGTTCTCGATATTGAAATGAGACCCTTTTATTTGCAAGTTTTTACACTGCAAACCTAAAAAAGCAAGCCTGCTCTTTACATGTCATGTCCCTACGTGCTCATAACACAGTTCTGAATTGAATACACCATCACTAGCATGCTGCAATGGCAGCATTTTCCCAACACACTGCTGCAGTGTCAATGTGTTCACAAGACATACCAGCATGTGACTGAGCAATAAACCCCTCCAAAGGAAGAAGGCTCAGAGGAGACAGGCAAGAGTGACTTGCCCATGAAACTCAAAGGATGATGCAGGATGTGACTGTCCACGGGTGTTGCAAAGAATGCTGACTTTATCTCAACACAAAGAGGGCTCGAGGGTGGCCTTTATTTTAGATAAACAGCTGTGTCAGTTGAGTACATCAGCTGGTAGTGTAACCATTTATCCCCGAGTTAACTGAGAGAGTATGAATGTCTCTCTGGTTCAGTCAGACTAGCACGGGCAGAAGTGTACACATGGCTCAGCACAACAGAGATTATAAAAACTAAACAGCTAACAAAAGATTTTCAAAGATAGCAATGGTGTTTAGCTGTTTTCAGCCCACATATTTCTTCCCAGTGACTGGGGACACCCAGGATCCTCATGGGGAGTGTATTATAGACACCAGTAATGGAGATCACAACGATATTGGGATTGAACTGTATATTGCAATTGTTATATTTTGCTAAGTGTAACTTACATTTGCGTTGTGATTTCAATATATTTTGTATCACTCTCATAAGTCAGAAAAAGTATCTAGCACCAATTATCTTCAAATAAGTAAATTTGATATTAAACATGACACTCTCCACGTGCGGAGTATCTAGAAGAAGCTGGTCAGAGAGTATTGGACTCTGATACAGTCAGAGCAATCTCAATGCAATCGTTTGCCTCACTGCTGCTTAGGTTGACCAAATGAACAATCAATATAGTTGTGCTCTGTCATAACAATGGCTTGAAGGGTAGGAAAAGGGAGTTAAATATGCCTGTGTATTAAATGCAGCGTTCAACTGTTCCCAGACAGGTTCTTAAAAACAATGTAAAAGACTAAGGGAGAAGACAGTCTTAAAGATGGTCAGTTAGCAATATTAGACTTGTATTACCATCTTAAAAAAAAAAAAAAAAAAGGACATGTCTACATTTATTGCCACTCACCAGACAGGTGAGTATCATAACATGCTACAGGGTTGAGATTTTCCTCCTCTTGGGAAAGAAACAGTTCTCAAAAGTCAGTGGTATCTGCCATAGCAAATCCACTGAAATTCAAGGAAGGGTGGCAAACAGTGGTTTCAGAGAAGCAGAAAAAGAGCCACTACAAGAAAAGATTAAGCTGTCATAGCTGTAGGACCTAAAAAAATCATGCCAGTTTCCACAGCAGAGATGTATTCATCATCTTGACTGTAAATTTTCGGCTGCCAGGGTACTGCCACTATCACACACTATAGGAGATATCATGCTTTTATATCAGCTTTCCTGAAAATAGCTCTCAGGGATGTTCTAGCACAACATGGATGTGAACTCATCCCTTTGCCACTCCCAGTCTGCACAAACTAGTGGAGCCACTAGTTTCACTAGTTCACTATTTCAAAGGGGCAGGAGGGCTCCTTGACCTGACCCTGGGGGTAAACGACAGGTTTGCAATGGCTACTAACATCCTGCCACAAGGGTCTTGACACCGCTCCAGGGAACAGATCCAGACGCTGCGTTTTGCCAGCATGACCCCTGCCCTCAGCAAGGCGGTGCTGGCCCCAGCGAGCAGGGCAGACAGATGGCAGGTCCAGCCTCTGGACACCACCATGGCCTTGCCAGACACTCCGAGCTCTTGGGCACATTAGGAGCCAAGATCTGCCCCCAACACCTGTGCACTCTCTCTCCTGCCACAAAAGGGAAACAGCCCTTAAAAGTACACCTTGACCTCAAAACTAATAAATCTAGGCCTTCCTTTTCTGGTTGCACCTCCATGCTGGGTGGCAACAAGTACTTTTGGCCAAGCAGACAGTCTGACTTAAAGCAAAGGCCGCACTCTCGCATTTACCTCAGCATTTTCTCACAGTTGATGATGAAATTGGGAAACCCAACAAGTCTGTGCTCCGTCTGTGTAATGTTCTGAGATATTACAGGTCAAGTGAGCCCAACGCACCACGGAGACAAGAATATGCTGTGCTTCAGCCGCTGTCACGAGGTCTAAGCAACACTTGCATATACAGCACCCTTCTCAGACACCTTTGGAACAGCCACAGTGAGCGCTCATTCGCAGCAAGCCATTGGGACTAATGATGGAAGATCTGTGGTTTTGATGTGTACAGGCACAAACTGACAGTCAGCCAGGCGACCCGCTGGCCTGACTGATGTCACGGGCTGCAACAATTGACTGGCACAGCCCAGCTTCCTCTGCTGACCCAGAACCCGCGTTTAATTTGTCTCAAGAAATGCATAAACTCTCTGTCTGTGCAGGCACTGCTCATACCTGACTGCCCACAGTGTGGCTGCTCTGGGATACAGATCTGTGTCTATGTATCCACCTTGGAAATCCTGCATTTTAACTTACCCAGGTGTTGGGCTTGCTTCTTTTTATTTCTTTTCTTTTCTCCCATGTTTCTGGGATCTGGGAAATGGAGCGCTGCACTGCCTTAAAACCCACCACTGCATTGCCACTAGTTATGACATGATAAAGTTACAATCCAATTCATTAAGGGAAAAAGCATTACTCTTCAATTCGATTGCCATTTATTATTTACTAGATACAGAGAATCAGTCATGCTCAAATACCAGGGAGTCGTGTATGGGGGAACCAGTAAACGTAAAGACTAATGGAAGAAACACATTTTCAACTGAGTTATAACTTAGCATCAACTTGAATTGTGCCACGTTCAGCACAAAGGTGTCTAGGTATCTTCTCTTGATTTTTGGACATGCTGCTAATTCCCAGTCCAGCTTCCCTATTTTTTTTTCCTAATTACATTTCCACTTACGCACAGAGCAGCACAATTTAAAATGAAGTTATTTCAGTTTTCTCCTTTCATTTTTTATTAGTCCTTTAACTTACACTTACAAAGGCAAACAAGCATATACCACCTCTTACAGGTGTGCATTAACACCACTAGCTCCTGTCTCTGTGTAGCAGCTACTCGGTATTTCATTAATATAAGCCAATACACTTTGCTCTATCACAGTTCATTTGGTGCTGGAGGGCCAAGACAATCAGACCCCCTTGTAGGCTATTAGAAAGAATACAGAAGACAAGAAACAATATGTACACAACAGATGTGGTTACAATTTAGCGTCAACATGAATTGCAATGAATGGGTCTTCATCCTCATTACTGATCAGGAAATCAGCCATGCCATCAGCAGCAACATGAACTTCAACTGCTGTACAGGAGTCACCTTTCTTTTCCCCAGAAATGACATCACAGTAAGTGCCAACAGGCAGACCAGTCTGCAGAGTTACATTCAAAGACCTTTGGAAAATAATGAAATGCAATAAGGATTACTTGGACTCTCAAACACTTTGCAACTCATGTTAGAGACCTTCTCTTATGTTAGGTAATTCTGAAGCGGTTATTCTGCAGCACTTCTCTGGACACTCCAGAATCTATTCTCCTACAAAATGACAATACTCTAGGACTACTGAGTGAGGAGCCTAGAAAGAACACCAAAGGTTCATGCTGTGCTCAGGCATTGTAAGGCTGGTCAACACCCACTAGTTAAAATAATTTTTCATGATACCTCTTTTACATTATGAGCACTTAAAGGAATTTGGTTCTAGTCACACAGGATTACACTCCTTTACAATAAAGAAAAATAATTGCGTAAATAAATTAATTAATACAGCAGTATTTAAGTATTTACCACCAATGACAGGAAGCTTGGGTGTTCTCATGCTCCAGGAACTTTAGGACTTGAACTCCAGAACTTCAAATAGCACTCTGGTGCAATTTTCATTTTTTCCTACTAAACCACAGTTAGCTTTTTTAGATTATCCTATTACAAGTTCTCATAAATGTCTCTGTTAGTAACCTGTTTTTAAGGAGCTTAAAGGTACTTGAGAAATGCCAGATTTCATGCAGATAATGTATTTCTGATACCACAGTACGCTACAAGAACATAGCAAAATGGCCTAAAAAACTATCAGCCCTAATAAAAATCCTCTCAAGTCTTTGCAGGATGTCTAAAAGGAACTGTTGTGATGGACAGCACAGCAGGCTTGGAAAATAAAGTTAACTGAGAACTCAACCACTACAACCTTCAAATTGCTTTTCACCTCAAACTACTTCTAATTGATATAGATCTCACACAATCCTGTTCTCTTAAATCATCCCACTCTTGTGTACAAGACTGCAAAACAGTTTATAAAACTGTCCCTTTTGGACCATATCCCTGAGTCTCCAAGTTCCCTCATTTCTATAAGTTCAGACGTTGCTGGTTGACCATGCTCCTCAGTGATACAGCCAACTCCAGGAATGGAAAATAGCAAGAGCACAGTACAAGGTCTAACCTCGGACAGTGAAGAGTGCTCCTGGTGGGGTGGAGAATGATAAGTTTAAACTGCCAACCAAGACAGAGGAAGCATCTATTGCAAAGATCTGTTGGAGCTTGCAACACCTTAAAAGCTCTGTCTGCTAACTAGATGAATTATAATTTATTCCTCTCTTACTTACCAGTCATCATTATTGAAAACGATGAAGCCTTTATTGCCACGGCCAAAAGCTACTTGATTGCTGCCATTGTCCCACCAGTTGGAGAAAGGCTGACCGTCCACCACATTACGGAAGATAACCATGTTCCTGAAAATGCAAGCAATGGCTGTCACTGTGCCTGCAAGAGCTCTAAAGACACAAGGAACACCAAGTAAAAGCAACCGCTTTCACTCATTTTTTCTCCACAGTGTCCTACTTTATTTGACGCCAGCGATGTTCACAAACCCAGTCGTTGCCACAGGTGGTGTCTGGATTGATTGTGACAGACTTCGTTGATCCATCTGGGTTACTTGGTGGTCCAACCCAATCATTGATGTCCTGTAATTAAAAAGAGAAGTTTAAAGCTTCTTATTGAAAATGCAGCTCTCTACAGAGCTTCTCTCTGTTGAGAAAAGCTACATGGAGCATCAAATTTCCACCTGCTACATCCAACATGCGACAGAGAAATCCCTTAACAAATTTAAATGCACCAGACTGCTTCTCGGGCCCTCTTCTGATCCTTATTCACCATGAAAGTATCTTCAGCATTACAAGCTTACCCGCCCATCTACAAAATATCTTGGCCAGCGAAAACTTGACATCACACGTGTGAACCCATATGGATGAGCAAGCATGAAACCAACTGCCATTTTATAAAGCCTGTTTGTTAGACAAAAAGAAAAAAAATATAATGAGAGGTGGGAAGGGAAACCATGCCAGAGGACAGACAGACAAACAAGCAAAAGGAAGAAGCATCACCCAGACAAGAGCAAGCCATTACCTGGAGTCCCAGAAGGTTAGAATGGAAGCTCCACCAGCCCCGTGTCCCCGCTGGTTGTCATGATTATCCACAAAGACCACGGCTCTGTCCGAAGGCACAAAGCCCCAGCCTTCCCCCCAGTTCCTAGACAAAACCACAAAGACTTGAAGCTACCCTGTCAACTGGTGTATCCAGCATATCCCGGGTAAGTCGCAGCATCTTCATCCTTACTTTAAGTAGGCCATCTTTTCTCCGTTCCACTTGCGGATCACTGTCCCCAGTTTTGCACCGTATTTGAATTCTGTCACTCGGCCGTTTCCAAAGTAGTCACTGCCTTTGATCGGCTCTCCGCCCAAGTCAATTACCTGGTACAGGAAAGATAGAGCATTTCATTCTACTCAAACAAACAAGTAAAAGGCATTGCACTAGGCATGGTTTAAAGGAAAAAGCACTACTTAAGCTAAGTATATCATTTGGCTTACTTGCAAAATTCTATTTAAAGCTATTTTCTTAATTTTATCTCAGCCCTAGTAGTGAACTCCTGTCTCTTCCTAAATCTCCTTACCATTACTGAACACTACCACATAATTAAGGCTTGGGCCATACCAACTTTAGTCTAATCAACAATGCCTCTGCTTCCAAGCACATGGGCAACCTCATTTCACTTTCTAGCTCAAAAACATTTCACTATTTGCCCTAGACTTTGCCTGCAACATACTGATTTAATAAAATGTGTCTAGTGACTTTAGCTTCTGCTGATTGAAACCAACAATTACCTGCTTCTTAGGTCTTGTTAGGATTTATTATTCAAATGTAAAACACAAATTCGGAATGTCAAGTAACACTGGTTATGCCACTGGAAAACAAAGTTTCAGACAGTAATCACCATTTATATCTTCTGTTGCAATTTCTTATCCAGAATTTAAAATTCAGTGAGTGACATCTCTTTTTTAAACCAATAGATTTTTTAAACTAACTTCAGTGCATTAAATTTAATCTCAAGCGGAATTTCCAGGTTACTTAGTTCCAGTAGGTCCAAAACAACTGGGTTACTTTGCATGTCAATTACCATTTGGGGGCAAATTAGATATTTTTAAATTATGGTTATTAAATCTCGATGGTGATTTCCATAGATCTTGAGTCTGAAAGCCGCTCAGGCCCAGCTCAAGCAAAGTATCGCTTCCACTGTGGGATTGAGTCTATACTGTGCCCACAAGAAATATGTTCGTAAAGTACAATTAAAAAAAATCAAGATTACCTCCTGGTAAATAAAAGGTTTAGCTCCTGGAGAAAACCATTTAGTATTTAGATCTTTCAGCTTGTCCAGAAATGCTTTCATGTCCCCAGGCCACATATGCTTGGCAGCATCCATTCGGAAGCCTGCTACGCCAATATCAATGAGGTAGTTCATGTACTCAGCAACTTTTGAGCGTACGTAGTCCTTCTCCAGGGCCAGATCGAGAAGGCTAACCAAGCGGCAGTCTCGGACCTATATAAAAATTCTGAAATGAAACATTTTTCACCTAATAAACTAAATGTAGTATTCTACATGCATTTTGAATTTTGTTTCCTACATTACAATGCCAAATAAAACCTTCACCAGCCATTATTCACCATACATATCTTTGCCTTGGACAGTTATCTTAAACAGTCATCTACACAGAAGGAGCATTAAGAAGTCTGCACTCACCCAACTTACACAGCTGAAGGATTATACTAGAGTCAAACCATTAAATCTATAATCAGCTTTCTGATGCAAGTATATAGCAAAAATATGATAATTTATTTTTACTCCAGTGTATTAAGGAAGAGATTCATTACTATTTCAAGTGTACTCATTTCTTCTCTGATATAGGAAAAATTTCTAGAAATTGCATTTCTAAATATTTTTTAAATTTTGAGTTATTATAGCCTTATGAAACATTAAACTCTTGTTTTCTGTCCCCTTTTTGCCTTTGTTTTCTGTAAATACAAAATGATGGCCATCAATTTTCATCAAAAGAATACTTTAAACATAAACTGAATATATTGAAATGATTTTTTAATAACTCTTATAATGGGTTTCCACGTCTATGCACATCTGCCTGGAGAGAGCAGGGTGCATGAGCCTATGTTGCAAACTGCACTAAAGAATTGGCTATAAAGATGCTCCTTTAGAACTGCGCAAGAACTCAGGGCTATTTAAAGTCTCCCCTTCTTCTGCCATTTCTTGAGAACACCTCTTCCCTCAACTTAGATTCAGGAAAGATCAAATGCATTTGAAAGGCATAAGATATTATTCAAGAAAGACAGGTACTTATCTTTATAAAGTAATATTTCATTCTGTGGTACTTTTAAACTCCTGACCTTGTAATCTGATATAGAGGAACAGATAGACTTCAAGGAAAAGAAATCTCTAAACAGAGGGTTGATTTTCAAGATTTCAGCATTACTATTTTTCTTTATGAAATGCTAATCTCTCTCTTCTGATATTGAGACCAAAGAAAATTTCCAAATTACAATAAAAGGCAAATAATAACTCTTACTTTTTTTTTTAACACAAAACCCCCACACAAGATAATTCCTAAATAGATTTAAAACAGTCTTTATAAAATACCTAAGCACATTTGCCTAAATCTGAAATTGAGCCATTAGTTCAAGTAGAGCTATCCCTTTAAGAAGTTGTGTTCCTGATAATAATGCTAACCTCTATTATCAATTTGGATGATTTTCCATGACAGTTCTTGTTTTGTTTTTAAAAAAATGTTTTACAGTAAAGGGGAGCAAATAAACCACAGCTCAGTAACGGATGTACATTAAAAATATATAGTTCTAGATTTACCTGAGATATGTCCTGATAATTCTCAATGTCTCCACTTCTAGATTTACATTTATGATCATTAAAGTCCCAGCCAGAATATGGCACAGCTGGAAAATCTTCAGTCTTTGCATCGAAATAGCTTCCACAAGTAGCATGGTGGCCAGCACCAGCATTAGCTCCACACATATGGTTGATTACTGCATCCACATAAATACGTACCTAGGGAATAGTATCCATATTGCAATTTGAGAAAGCTTCTTCCTACAGCACCACTAAGTAATGTTCTCTCTCTCTTACCTCCTGCTCTATCCCCTTATTTCTGCTTGCTTGCTTCCCACAACAGCCAGCATGGCTTCAGCAAGGGCAAGTCCTGCCTGACAAACCTAGTGATGATGGAGTGACTACACCAGTGACTACACCAGTGAGTGTCCCTCAGGGGTCCATACTGGGACCAGTCGTGTTTAATATCTTCACCAATGACATAGACAGTGGGATTGAACGCACGCTCAGCAAGTTTGCAGATGACACCAAGCTGAGTGGTGTGGTTGACATGCCTGAACGATAGGATGCCATCCAGACAGACCTGGACAAGTTCGAGAAGTGGGCCAATGTGAACCTCATGAGGTTCAACAAGGCCAAGTGCAAGGTCCTGCGTGTGGGTCAGGGCAACCCTAGCCTGGTATCAATACAGGCTGGGGGACGAAGGGATTGAGAGCAGCCTTGTCAGGAAGGACTTGGGGGTACTAGTGGATAAAAAGCTGGACAAGAGCCAACAATGTGCACTTGCAGCCCAAAAAGCCAACCATATCGCGGGCTGCATCAAAAGAAGCGTGGCCAGCAGGTCAACCAGGATGATTCTGCCCCTCTAATCCACACTGGTGACACCCCACCTGAACTACTGCGTCCAGCTCTGGAGCCCTCAGCACAGGAAAGACCTGTTTGGAGCAGGTCCAGAGGAGGGCCCCAGAAATGATCAGTAGTATGGAACACCTCTCCTGTGAAGACAGGCTGAGAGAGTTAGGGTCGTTCATCCTGGAGAAGAGAAGGCTCCTGGGAGACCTTATTGCAGCCTTTCAGTACTTAAACGGGGCCTATATGAAAGATGGGGACAAACTTTTTAGCAGGGCCTGTTGCGATAGGACAAGGGGTAATAGCTTCAAACTAAAAGAGGGTAGATTCAGACTAGATATAAGGAAGAATTTTTTTACAATGAGGATGGTGAAACACTGGAACAGGTTTCCAGTTTTTTTTCCAGGTTTCCAGAGAAGTGGTAGATGCCCCATCTCTGGAAACATTCAGCGTCAGGTTGGACGGGGCTCTGAGCAACCTGATCTAGTTGAAGATGTTCCAGATCATTGCAGCGGGGTTCCACTAGATGACCTTTAAAGGTCTCTTCCAACCCAAACTAGTTCACGATTCTATGAAAAAAACTCAACATCTTCAATTCAGTGCTACCATGTCTTCCCTTCTAAATTATCAGCTGTCTATATCCTTGCATTGTTAACACCAGAAGGTTTTCAAAGCACTTACTCCAACATTGTTGCACCTGGTCACCATGTCTCTAAATTCAGTTTCATTTCCAGATCGTGTGCACAGCTTGTAGCTGACAGGCTGGTATCTTTCCCACCATGGTTGCAGGGGGTCAGTAATCATAACATTTTCATTTGGAGGCGAAATCTGCAAATAAGATGGTGTCTCTTGGTAACAGGATACTGATAATGGTTTATTTGTTTGCCCAGTATTGTTAGAGAAAGAACATTAAAATAGAAAATCGGATCCCTTTAATGGAAGGCACTCACAATACCTAACCCACATAGATCCTCATTATCCTCTGCTTACACCATAGTGGTCTCGAAATAAAAGACTTAAGCCTGGACCTTCAGCAGGTAGAAACGTACTATAAAAATTACGTCTCCATGGACATAGTGTCCTAACTATCTTAGTGAATGCAGGCCTCAAAGATCAAAAGAAGGGTCTGAAGCCTGAAGGACCAGGTCAGTAGAGATAGCCCTGAATCAGGAAGGAACTGACTGCAGAACAAATTGACATAACATCTTACCCTTAAAATTTATCCAACTTCCCATTTTTGTGATGTTTTGGAGAAAAGTGTTCTTAACATGACACTTGTCACAGTTTCCAGATAAACCGTACCTCTTCCTTTTATAAAGTCTTTCCAGGACACTTTTCAGGCAACAAGCTTTTGCTGCTACCTCCAAGTCTCTGGGCACAACCACCTGATGCCACCACTTGTCACAAAGATTCCTAGGCTGCAGCTGGCATGCCCTTGTGACCAGCTCAGCAAGTCGGCATCTGAAAAAAGCTTACTTTCTGAGACCCTGTCACAGCACGGATTAAAAAGATATCCAAGCATATGCAACAGTCTGAGAAATGAGTTTAAAATCAATCAGGCCTGCGTGCCTGGAAAGAAGGTTGCAAAGAAAAAATGTATCATTTGAAAATTATGGGAAAATTCCCACTCAGGCCAACTTGCAAACTCCTGGGCTACACGAAACAGGCAGTCTTCTCTCACCAATTTTTCCTGAGCAATCCGACAAACCAACTGAAATAGTTTAATAGGTGACTGCTTTCCCGCCGTACTACCCCACCCATCTGATGCTAGTGGTTCCACAGGAACACGTGTCTGTTCTTCAGATGGAACGGATTCACATGGACACACCTCCACCAGAACCTGTGTTCAGTTCATTTCTGCCTGCTTACACCAGGTTCCTCCAAAGAATCATAGAATGGTTTAGGTTGGAAGGGACCTTGAAGATCATCGAGTTCCAACCCCCCTGCCAATTTCTACCACATTTCTTTTGAAGATTCCAGATTTAATCCCCTGTCATTGTTCCGGTAAGTAAACTGGAATTGTCACATGCCGTTTTATCTCATGACTTACATTTCTGCTCTCCCAATTAATTTGAAAGTTTACTCTATCTTTATACAAATATACAACATAGTTTGGTCAGTTTACGCATTCCTCCTCTCCAAAACATCCTTCTTGAGGTTTTATCTACCGTGAAAAAGCCTGTCTGAATTTATTTCTCTTGGATCAAGTTAATGCTTTTCTCATTTGATACTGCAAATACATGCTTTTTAGGTGTGAAAAAAATGAAAGCATGTATCAGTAAGACATTTTACCCACACCTGTGAAAATTGTTCCAGACCTTTCCTATTTAACGATATTTCAGACCAACATCAGACTGGTAATAAAAAAAAACCCATACCCCAAACCAACCAGCAGT
Source organism: Pluvialis apricaria (assembly GCA_017639485.1). Lineage (NCBI taxonomy): Eukaryota > Metazoa > Chordata > Aves > Charadriiformes > Charadriidae > Pluvialis > Pluvialis apricaria. The sequence goes on along the minus strand of CM030011.1, from coordinate 23,356,249 downwards.
TCTACTGCCAGAAATGCACAGCTGCATTGGACGTCATTAATTCCCATGTCAATGTGGCAAAAATAAAGAAAGCCTAATAAATAAGTGAATAATGAAGAAAATAATGCTGCAATATATGTCCTTTTTCAAGGGGATAAAGACTGTCAGTACTTTATTTGTTGTTATACTGAAAGAGAACAACTAATACTTTTCAATATGCAGCAAAAAATTTTAGGTAACAAAGGAAAATCCCTGAAAAGTGTCTCTTAAAAATTCTGAAGCCATTTCTTTTCTGGATGATTTTTGAAAGTTACTACTTGCATAAAGTTATCAGACAAATATGAAATAAGAATATCAGTTCTGTAATTTGTTTTTAAATTTGACAAAAGAACATGTCTGGACTAAAAGTACTGAGATTTAAGCCCAAAGTATGTATTTCTAAATACAGAGGCTTTTTAAGACAGGCTGCTATAAGCTTGTTTCCTTTCCAATGAAAGCAATGCAACCCATCTTTTTTTACAAGAGATTTACCTTTTAAAAAAATACAAAATATACCCTGTACTCCTCTCAAGTTTCCTTCTGTTTATACTGGAATAAGATCATTGTAAATTATGTATTTAAGTTCTTTAATATAAATCTTAGGAAGAAAAAAAGAAGGGTCTGTTAATGACTTACGTTGACACCAGGCTTTACAGAGAGAAACTTGCCAGTTTGGGTGAACACAGCCTTTTATATTTATTCATTCAAAACCTTCAGCACTTTGGTATTCTCTTTGGGAGCCCTTTTTTTCCATCATAGTTTCAATTTATGTTTACCTAGCTCTTAAGAGCTTTCCTTAATTTAAATAATATTAAGCATATAAATACAAGTTACTCTTCACAGCAGTAAAAAAAAAAAACGATTTAGCCAGTGATATGCAATTCTAATTCATCTAAATGTAATAGCACAGAGTGCAAAACATACACTTTGGAGCAATGAAATAAATTCACGCTTACACAATGATGGCTGAAGAATATATTTGTCAGCATTTACTACTTCCATTACCAATTTCTATTTTTCTTTCTCAGTACCTGTCCTTTGGTGAATTGAACATGTTCTCTGAAAAACAAATTATCATCTATGTAGCAATTTTACTACCTACTGATAGGAACAGACATACCTGAACTCCTCCAAATCCATTAGGAGCTAAATAGCGTTCACACTCAAGAGCAATATCCTCCCAGCGCCATTCAAAGAGATGTACAATAGATGTCCTCCCAGAGAGAGTATTAGGGTTGTACTGTGCCCAGCAAACCCCTACAATTAACAGAAGAAAATAGATACCCATCCTGTGCTCTGTGATCAGTTGCACTCTTCTTACTGCCTATTTGTGTTCCTGCAAGAGGGTAAAGTACACATTACAAAACACACGTTTAAAAGTAAATGCCCATCTCTGGCATCATATTTATTTAACTCTATTTGACTGTCATTTTGTTTGAGAATTGGATTCTACCTAAGCTATGTCAACCTCCCATACTAATGGTAACTTTGTTTTTCTGAGGTTAAAATTCAGACATCGTCTAATATAGGCTGTCTCTAGTGTGCAGAAGTTGTATTTTTATTAGTATAAAGCCAAAAAAACCCATCCCTAAAAGGCAAAGGAGTACTTGTATAGACTGAAATGAACATTTAATTTCTCATTTTAATGTATTTTACATTCCTATTTATCCTTGAGAGGCATTTTTTTTTTCCCAATCTATATTACTATGACTTTTATATATTCAGAGGAGGCCTTGGAGAAGCAGCATGTTTCTTATCATGAGTTGTGACGAAACCCCAGATATTTTGGAGGTCTAACATATGCGAGTCTGTCATTCGTGATACACGACTTCTATTATTCAGACAACAGCCCTGATCTTGGAAGATCTCTCAGATACAGAAGTGACTGTACTGACTCAAAACCAGAAAAACTAATTGTTTAATCTCTGTACACCTGTACAATTGGTGTGGAGATCTTCTCCCAGAGAACATAACGCAACAGCATGCAGAGGTTAGAAGTGCTGTGAAGCTCCATAACCAAGAAGTCTCTTTCTCAGTGCCCAAGTACAGAGTGCTGCAAACGCACTGAAGGAGCTTTCCAGAGGAGGAAAATCAGCTGCATTACCTTCTGATAAGCTAGGCTAGGAACTGTACTTCCCAATTCATTTGTATTTACTTATATACAAACACAGATGACAAGAATATTAAAATTACCTCTCCTTTTTCTCATCTAAAGGGAGATACAACTTAGAACAAACCAAAAGTTAAACAATTATTAAGGTTTACATTACACTATTTAGGATCTCATTTTGCACTCTTCATATTTGGAAGCTGATTTAGAGAGTCTGATACACAAAGAAGTCCTACAAGGAGATCTTTTGCAAACAACAGCCTGAACTACTACTAACTTCCCTTAAATAACAAAACACAGAATCTTGTTACTTTCCTCTAAGTACCTATTCTTTGTAAAAAAACTGTCTTCCCACAGAAACAACACAGGGCAGAGAGGGACATAGGGGACACCAAGCACTTCAGTGAAGGCTTAAACATGAACATAAGAGCCTTCAGGTTTGCTACATGAACAAAACCTGCACCCTTTCCTGATTTAATGCACATTTTGGGAATGCATTGCTGAAAACTGCAACCTGTTCTAATACAGATACCCAAACAAAAGTTTATAGAAAATCTTACATGATTTCTACAAAATGACCCTCATTTTTATTTCAAGGAAAGGATAATTCATATCTCTCAGTCAGTAGAGATGCAGTATTAGGAGCAAATTCAAGCATAAAATATGCCATCTTAGAAAGTGCAGAACCTGCCTTCCAGAGCCTGTTGCTACCAGCTGTCACTGTACTTCACAGGCAGCCAGAGTTATTTAGAATGAATCATTTGGTAAATTTAGCTTGTTCTTATTCTTGTAAACAAAATAATTTTAATGGAATTATTTACTTGTAATCTTCAGTAGAGTATACAGAGAAATTTCAGCCATAAGCCGTTGTTCTGTGTGCTTCCATTTTCATGAAAGAATGCTTCTTTGCCCTGATAGGAAGAACATACATTAACAGAAAACGAGCTAAGAAAGTTCCACCTTCTCTGATGAGAGAAGCCATTTATCAGATTGGCAATTTCTACTTACAGCAGTAAGCACACAAAGCAGTAAGAATAATACATTTTGACCCAACCAGCTCCAAGGCCTAGTGCTTGAAGAGAAGACTCAATGTAGTTTTTCAATTCTTTGAAATAGGTTTACAGCTGCGCTGGCTTCAGTACAAGCAACGACAAGAGAATGGAGGTGTTGAAATCCCCAACACACTCTGAAGGCTCTACCTACAAAATACTTTTGAAACTTGGAAAAAAAAAAAAAAAGGCCTGTATTCTTCTGTGGAAGAAGAGAGAGCACAATTGATTGCAATTCAAAGAACATGGGAAAGAATTGTTTCTGAATACCACCATTGTTGTCTTGGACAATGTGAGAACTCAGGTCAGCTTGTCTTCTGCTGAGTTAAAAGTCTGTGGTACGAAACTCAGCTGCTATCTCCAAAATACCAGCAACAACATTTAAATTTGCGAGAGGTTTGACACAGGCCTGCTGAAGCCTCAGAGGTTAAAGGCTGTGAAAGGAAAGCAGTTTCCACTTGAACTTCTATTCACTCCCCACAGAACCTCCCTCAGCAGCCGCACCGTTTCACCCAGAGGAAGCAGCTCCGCTTCGGCACCTCCCTTCCAGCCGCCGCACTGCCCCTTGCGCAGCGCTCGCCAGGAGCGGCTCTACCCGCCACAAATGCTGCCGGGGCCTCCTCAGCACGTACAGGCAACAAACACACCGCCAGCAAGCGGCACAGCTCAATACGTACATTTTGGGGCTAGCCTGCGCCGTCTCCAGCGGATCCCAGCAGCGTCACCGCGCCCCCCGCGGCGGGGCAGCAGCGCGGGGTGCACAGCCCCTTCCGCCGCGGCGGAGCGGCGCGGCGCGGAGCGCTGCCCCTCCAGCGCTCCCGGCGGCCGAAGAAGGGAAGCTCCATCCCCTCCGCCCCGCGCCAGGCCTGCCAGGGGGAAACGCTTACACGGTAAAATAAACTGGGTTATCCAAAAGCTTGGTATTACACGTGTATAATTCCACGCTCTGGAATATATTTGTTCTCGAGATTCCAGAAAGGAAATCCCACTGCATGTACACTTCTCACTTTTTTCTTGAAGTATTTTTGTCTTTGAGTAGAGCACCACCTTGCTGCTATCCTACTTCACTGCTTTGAAAATTTACTTAGTTGGCCTTTTATGCAATATTTTAATAGCTTGGTTGCGTACTTGTAACTCAACGTGGGTGTTAAGACGTATTACACATTTCCTCTATTATACACCTTTCTATGTGCAATAAATTGAGTCACAAAGCTTTGTAAAGTGGCTCCATCCGGATCCAGCCTAAAAGCGTGGCAGCACCAGGAAGGGTTCCACATCTCTGAAGGCTACAGCAGATTAACTAGTACTTTCTACTTTAATGTGGCTTTGCCATACAAAGTAACAAATGGAGTTTGTCATTACCAGAATAATGTTTCTTTTCTCCGGGAACAGTCAAAGCCACAATTAGGGTAAATATTTGTGTGTATAAAACACAAAAGGATCTCATGCCCGGAGCTGCTTGCTAGGTTGGAGTAGAAGACTCAGGGAGGAGTTGCTGGACTCAAGTGTTTGTCCTACAACAGGAACAGTAGCAATGTAAGCTACTTAAGGAAACCAAAGTATTTACAATAGCAAATGCATTCTCATCTGTCTTGTATCCAGTACAGAGATACATTTAAAGAATAAACTAGAAGTAGTCGGAAAATGTCCTAGAAAATAATAAAGGAAAAGTGAGTCTCAGTTTGACATTAGATCCCCTCCTAGGTGTCAACTTCCAAAGACAGGAAGGGATAACAAAGATGCAAACTGTGTCCCATGTGAAAAGTCTTAGTGAATTTTCCAAGTTACCGTTGTCAGAATTTAGCTAGAAACCATTAATCTCTGAATGCATGTTAACTGCACTTTGCAGATGACATTACTATTTTTACCTTCTCAAAACCAAAATTTCTTTTCCATACCATACAGTTAAGTCCCTAAAATTCAAAGCGTTTGAGGAAAAAACACATTCAAAAGACTGGAACTGAAGATGAGCTCTATATATCAAACTCACACTTAGGAAATATGCACGCTTTTTTAAAATCTATCTTTTTAGAATTAAAAGCATCTTAGAATGACTTTCTGAATTTGACTTTCAAAGAAAATTCTGACAAGGCACACAACTCATTTATATATAGAAAATAAATCGAATTTAGCTTCTGCTATCACAAGATCTTTGCTATATCAAGGAGTTAATTTATACAAGAGTGCTATAGTAAAATTCATGATTGTTAGATTATCTGAGTCAGCCTCACCTTGAGAATTATAGTGATATGAGTATATTCAAAAGTTTAATTAAATAAGAAATGTTGCTGTGTCAATATGTCATTAGCTAATGAAGAAAAATTGTGAAATAAGCCTGTATTCACCACCTATGTGCGATCTTGGAAGCTGGCGCTAATGACTTGTTAAAAAAAATAGAGGGCATTTGACCAGAAATGTCAGATCAAACAGAACAAATGTTCTGAGGGAAAGAAAAAAAAAAACAACCACCAAACCAACCAAAAACAACCAGCAGAAATGGGTATACAAAAACCAGTTGATTTAAGGGAATGAAAACTCTGCCTTCAAAAACATTTCTCTCAACTGGACTGCAGAAGTTTCCTTGACAGATTATCAGTATTGGATGGTGGGGAGTACGTTTTATACAGAACACTCAAAAAAAATTTTAAGCCACTTTTTCCTCACTAAGTATCATAAACCCTTCAAAAGTTCTCATAAAACTTCCTCCCTAGTGTATTTTTCCTGGCCTATTACTCCAAACACAGAATGAAACACTACACAGTCCACATGGGAACACAGCAAATAAGCTAAGAAGAATTCCAGTAAAAGCATTTTAAAGTAATCTGCTAAGTCAGTTCATATAGAAACAACATCAGATAGACTTATTTTGGTGCAGCAATCAATACTAGCTATTTAGGCTGTTTGCAGCTGGAATGAGGACAAAACAAAAGTCTTCACACCAGCCTGTTACCACACCATCAACTATGAATTATGGAATAATTTTCTCCTTAAATCCATTGGACTCTTTTGCCGAGTAAATGTCACTGCAGTGTTTCCCATGTGGTTTTGTAAAGTTACGCTAAACTTCCTAGTATGTAACAAGGCTTAATATGTGACCTCCACAGCACTGATTTTTATTAAACACAGCTCAACAGGGCAAGGACCACACCTACACTGGTTTAACACTGTTTTAACTGCTAAGCTTGTTTTAATTACTTTAGTCTCACTAGTGATATTTTTCAAGATGTGGATGAACAATGAAAGTTAATTACTGAGGGAAAAATCAGTGCCTAATTTCAAATTCATGCCATTGCACTAGTCCTCCTGCCTAGCTGCCATAACAAGAAATAAATTTACACTAAAATGAGACTATCCTTAGATTTTTCTTATCTTTTAACCCTAACACTAACAGCTAAACATCACACTCATGGAAGTGCATACGAATATATTCTCTGAATCATCTAGAAAATGCTGCACTGGTTACAGTTGGACTGTTCACCTTTTCAGAAAAAAAAAACCAAAACCCAGCAAAAAAAACCCAAACCCACCCACAAACATATCTTCCCCCTCCTTCTCCACTCCAAAATCAAAACCCCACAACAAAACAAAAGTCAAAATGAAGAGAAAAATGCAAAACGAAGAGAAAGGAAATAATTTATTAGAGATTTCACAAGCAAACTAACATACATTTATCATATAAGTCTTGTGACAGTTTAAAGATATCTGGACTCTCTAAGATGATAAAGTTTATACTCTGTCTTAAACACTTTAGAAATGCTACTACGCACAGTTCAAGAGTCCTGATGATTATACTGCTTCTTCCCCCGTGGAGATGGAACACAAAAGGGACCTGGAACATCACAAAGGCATGTTAAAAGTAAGAACAACCAGACAATAGTAGTGTTACGCTTTCTTTTGACAACTAAATTGAAAGATGCTTAGTACTTAGAAAAGTGCTGAATGTCTGAAAAAATCTGACTTAATAGATACAGGCTGCATTAATTTTATATTACAGTAAGTTAAACAATAATGTGATATGAAACCCACAAGAAAAATGTTAGTCACTCGCAATACTACCTCAATGCAGAGAACAATCAAAAAAACAACCAATAAAAAGGTAGCAGTGATTAATAGTTGATTAATAGTTCAATTCCAAATAATTCATTGCAAGACATTGTTAGATTTTCTTCTCTTCTCAAAAAAGAAAAAAGTAAGGAACGTACAAACTAAGTCAACTACAAATTGTTTCTCATATACCAGGACAACAGTAATCATCAAATGATCTAAAATACTGGTCAACCCTTTAATATTATTAAGAACTGCTCTGCAACATATTTTAATCAATATAGTATTATTATTATATTCATTTAAAGAAAAACATGACGAAATCCTCAGTGTAAGCTCAGCACAGCTCCACACACATCAGTGGAACGCTTCCAGTTCATACAAGCTAAGGAATTGGACCACAAATTAGCAAGTTATATGACCTTTGAGGAAGAAGGTGGAAGCTACATCTTAAGACTAAGAACCTTCACTGTGTCTATTCACACAACACAGACAACTCATTGATATCTTTCTTCCCCCTGAAAAAGCGCCCTTTAAAATTACCAGATTATTTCAAGCTTTAAAACATGTAAACTCCTCCCCACACCTACTCTATACAAAAACGTAGATGTAGTTGAGCGCTACGGGAAACATTGCACAAAAAAAGGATACAACAAGAAAGGATACACTCTGCATGACAGTATTACTGCAGTATTTACGCAGGAATGTTTCTAAAGAAGAACAGCAGAATGTGGTTTAATTTTACTTGATTCTCAGTATTGCACACACATAACTTTATGCTACCTATCAAAAGCAAATATGCCTCCTTGATAAAACACAGTTTTGACCACTTATGGGATTTAATGAGAGCTGATGAGTCCAACACTAAACTTCATATTCAAAATTAAATACATTTTTTTGATAACTTGAACTATTAGGACACCACCAGATTTTTGTGTCTCATTAATTCTTTCAAGTCTTTGCCATTTTAAAGACTCACTTTTTCCATCAAGTCCAAAACCTAATCATGTTTCCACTCAATGCAGGCTTTCAAGTCACTTCTTCCCTATGAAGAAGCGGGGACCTCTCAACATCAGGTTCTTCTACATAATCTTTCTCCCAAAAAGCCATATTTTAGCTACAGAAAAAATAGTCACCTCAAATACCAACTGAAATTTTTGCCAGTCCATCACGAAAAAGACATTTCAGCCAGCAAGGAGTTACATAGCATTTTTATAAACCATATGCATTATTTTCTCTACAAAGGACAAAACCTTTGTAGACAAAATACAGAAAAAAAAAAAAATTGCAATAGCATTCATTAATTTAACACAGCTTCTTCCTGTTTAAAAATAATCACAAGTTTAACTTATGTCAATTTAGTTGTTACAAAGAAGAAAACCAACATTGAGACGTAGGATACAGATCAAATTTGAAGTCCCTCAAGTGTTTGCATAAACTTGTTTATATGCATATTTATCTTTCAAATGAGATTCTGACACTATTCTTCCTTACAGACTCACATTTCTATAATGGATTTTTGCATCATAAATCAGTATCCATCAGAGTATTCCAGCAGGATCAAAAAAACATAGTCATGCAGAAATAGGGTTCGGTTTCATCATTAGTTGGGAAGTGAAATAAATATTTGTAATTAAACCCCATGGATCCCTATAAATCTATATTAGTCTATGGCACATTCTGTGATCTTCACATACAAATGGTCAAGGTAAGGAAGAAGTTCTGCCCATGATACATTAAACCAATGACAACAAAGTAACTCATGTAGACTTTCAGGTACACAAATAAATCTTGCATAAGTACATGTTCGCTAACTCTAAAAAAAGCTTCTGAGTTGACCATCAACATGATTAATAAAGAAAATAATGACCTGTTACTTGGTTATGTAATTCAAGTATTATTTAGCATGTTTATTGAAGATTTAATGTACAAAGTTTGTTGGAAAGATACAGAATTCCTAAAAGAGTAAATGTGTTCAGACTTCATTTATAAGGCTTTCCAACCAATAGCTAAAATACTTCAAGTTTCTTTTTTGCATTTAAAGAAACCTTAGTAATTTTCTTCTTAATAGACACTAGATAAAATAAATATAAGGTTTTTTTCTAACAAGGAAGGAGCAAGAAACAAGACTGCAACATTCCCATAAACCCTTGTTCTTAATAGAATACTTGAGCCGAGGCTCATCTGTCTCTTTTCAATGACCAATAGGGAGGAATGCCTGTAAAAAAAGTGATCTTTAATTTGATGAAATAAAAGATTTTGCAAACCACAAATCAATAACTGAAAACAGGAACTGCTAAGACCAAAGAGCAACTCGAAAGTGAGGGAAACAAGCTCAAATATAATCTCATGAAAAAATCCTTAGGCAACTGACAGAACAAGAAACCTATAATCAAAGTAACTGTTATAAATAGAAATACTACCCTCACAATAATCATACTACGGAGTATCCAATCAATTTTTACAAAATCAAAACCAGCTGTTCACATCCTTTATTTCAAACTCCAGGGTTTTTCCAAAGTAATAACAATCAAAACCTCCAGATTAAAACCACATCATAGAGTAAGTAGAATGTTTCAGAACCATTCAGCCTAATCTTGGCTTCACTTGGTCTTGGGTGGAGGCATAACTGGAGTGATGCCCAACTGTAATCAAGCTAAATACCCTTTAAATTTGAGCTAGCAGATCTATTAGAGGGTGCAGATTGAGAAATAAGTGCTTCTAATTCTCGCACCAGTTACTTCACGTCCTAATTTGAGACAGCTCACTACTCAAATGTTTTTAGGCCATGAAAACCCTCACAGTTAAATTAGAGCTGATTTTGCTTCAGTTACTCTCATATAAAGCAAATACTTAGAGTAAGCAGTAGTGAAGTAAAGCTATACAATAGGAAATAAAGTTTGTGATTACTTTCTGCTAAAAGTTACTTTCCCATCAAGTTTAGATAGTAATGCCAAAAATCAGGACCTATGCATTCCACAAAGGAAGCCTTGATCAATGCAACACTAAGTAACACTTTCTAACACAATATCCTTTCTTAAATCAGGAAAATTTAAAGGATGCTGCCACAGTACGAAGTGCTAAATTTCTAAAGTTAGGAAAGCCAAAGGTCCTTTACAGAGCTAGCAGAAGTGAGTTGATTGCTGGAAACAGTTCTTCAGGATCCCTTTACAATGGCAGGAACACAAGGGAAAGAGAAAAGAGGCAACTCTTTTCAAAGCCAAAACTCCAGAAGATTAGTAAAAGGTAAATGATCAGATTACACAGAGTTATTCTCCCCAGCTCCTCAGATTAAGGATCAGAGAAACTGACAACTACCCTAGGATATCAGGACTAGGGAAATGGCAGTCTCTGAGTTTCTGATAGAGGAAGAAGCAACATTTTAAACTTACACCAACTATATAACTTGCATTCTGGTTTTCTGATATAAGTGCACATTTAAAAAAAGAAAAGCAAATTGTATGGAACATTCCCCCTCCACCACCACCACCATTTCTAAAGCAGCCATTAAAGATAATAAATAAAAACAAAAAAACCCCAACAAAACAAATGAACAAAAACCTCAGCCTATTTCTTTATTTTTATTTTGAGGCAGAGAATCCATACCTTGTGCAGTGTTCTACTTTTTTCTTTTCCCTTCATTGGCATCCTGTTTTGGTCTAGCTGAACGAGCAAATTGCTGAGATTCTGTTAAGGACTACAAGTGTAAGTGATAGACAGAGGCCAATCAAGAAGCAAAAAAGAAGTATTATTTCAGCAAAAGATAGTTTAAGAAGTGGCTTTTATCTGTGAATCAATTCTACTACAGTATTAAATATTATAACAATAGTGTCTATTAGTCAAAGATTAGGACCTCACTCATCTGCAGTACAAAAAATTTTCAGAGAACCTGCTCAAGAGTTTACAGTACCAAGTAAATAAGGAGAACTAACCAGGAATGGGTTAGGTGCAAACAGAATAACTACAGCAGGATAAATGCTTGCTATTTAATCCTCCATCCCAGCAGGTTAATTCCATAACTTTGATGTCTGTCTCAGTGAGTATTTGGGAGGATATAAGCTAAAATGAACAGAGGTTGGGGTAAGCAATAGTACAAAGAAAAGGAAATAAACTATGAAACATTTAAGTGGAAAATAAGAAAGGACAGGAAGAGATTTAAAACTTATAGACAAAACCCAGGGCAATGCAATCAAAAAGTATAGAAATCCCAACTTGTTACACAGGCCCAAACAGTAACTGACAGTTCCAGCTGAAGAAGCAGTCTAAATAGAGACAACTGACCCTGATAGGAACATTTTTTTATGTTCTTGATTCTGCAAACATAGGCTTAATCAAGTCAAAAAGCCTACTTACTGAAGTACAACGGTCATACAAGCTACATTATTTTTTGCCTTGAGTTTGCAGGATCAAAGAGCTAAGACCAGAGAAATAAGTTTTATTGTCTTAAATAAAGCACATTTACTTTCCTATTTTAGAAAAGGTGCCCCTATATATTTTTTAGTTATAAAATTAACAATATTACACTATGCTATGCTGCCTGGTTTTCTTAAGGTATTACCTCTTTCCATAGACTTCTAATAAGTAGAACACAATGACAGCAAAACTAGAGATTGACAGACAGATTACAAAGAATATAATGTAAATGTTTGAGGAAAAAGATACAACCACCATGGGTTTTTCAAATAAAACATATCCATTTGCTTCTTTCAAAGCTTTAGCAGCTGCTTTTTCATTAGGAAGTCCAATGAAAGCCTGTCCCTTCATACGGCCTTCTTTCATCAAACGTATATCAAACCTAGAGGCAAAAATGAGAATTGGGAATTACTCATGTTTAACCACACTTTCATATTTCACAGTACAAATAATTCTCACGCTTCAAGTTGGAGAGCTTGAAATGGAAGTAGAGCCTACAAGCAGGAATTATGTCATTGCAGACCACTTTGCCTCGGAAAACCATTTAGTAAAAATTATGTTAGACTGCAGGATGGCAAATTGGTGTGCAACTGTAGTAAATATGACATATGCAAAACAATCAGATACGCACAATCATGTACACTGTTCATTCTGTGTCTCTCAGCCAATAAACAGTAAATTTGGTAACAAAAATAAGGGGAAAATAGTAGGGTCTTCAGACACTGTTAAAAAATAATTTTATTTCTGTACTTCTGATAAATGAAGATTTTCAGATGAGACACTTTTTTTCTTTATGCAGAAGCATAAAGAAAAAAGTAAAGATGACTAGTTTTTAAATCACAGTTTCCACCAATACTATAAAAATATAAAAGGCTTAATTTTAACCAAGTATCAAATTAACTTACATATTTCGTTCTACTTCTGACTGGAAGTCAACATATCTTCCAAAAATGAACTTGAGATCCTGAAATTAAAGGGTGGGTATAAGAGGAAAGCTGATAAAAAGCCCTTTTGATAAATATTTAATTTGCTTTTTTACTTACCTTTTCTTGAACTTGTTTAGCTAAATTCTTCACATATATCCTGCAATTTGGATCACCTGGCTCATAGTTTTTGAAAACAGAAAATTTTTCCATTTCTTGAAGACGACAGAAAAACAGATAGTGTTTTAGGTCATTTAATTACTTTGCATTTTTGCTCAGTATAAAATAACTACATTTAATATATGATCAATTAATAGAGGAATACTTAAACTATTTATTTCAACAAATCAAAGAGCTATTATTAGATAATTTATTCTCACAGTTATACCTTCTCTAGAAAGTCTATTTTTTTCTAGATCCCTTCTAGAAATAAATTCTGATGGTATTTCATCCTCCTCCTCTTCAGTTTCCATTTTATCATTTGAGCTAGGAGCTGGAAAAATCCTTCCAAAGCCTGTATTATTGATTTCTTCTGTGGTTGCATAAAGGTCTGAAATTTCAACACATTATGTAAGTGGTTCGTATGTTTATTCACAATAGGATCAACAGCAAGCAAAAAAGTATACTCCTTCCAGTAACATTTTAATATAGTCGACTTTGCAAAGCAATTTGAACAGATCCTTAAAGAAATATATCTTCACCCCTGGTTTGACAAACACACCTGCTCTATGTGGTCCTATAAAATCAACTATACTACAAATAAAAACACATGCCAGTTAAAGTAAAGCTAGCCTTGCCGCTCAAGCATGTAACCATTTCAATGGTTTATCTAATTTTCATTCAAAGAAACTGTATATTACTGTAAAGTACCATGAAACACAAACTGACCATAACCCTATAAGAAACCATCACACCTCATTGCTATTATCGCCCAGCATTTTTATAGCAGATAATCAGTGCATCACAGAGGAGTTGGCAACCACTTGAATGCCGCTCTCTTAAGAGCTGGAAAAGGAAAATCTGAAATTAGCCTGATATATTCAATTACACTATATAATATCGAGAATGCATTTGTAACATATTTGCTAAAAACACCTTAGCATTTAAAAGAGAGTGCAATTCACCATAAACAAACAGATCACATAGGAGAGAATGAGACCTTTAAAATTCTCTAGATCCTTTACTGTACCAAATCACAGAGTTCTGTGCTTTAACATGGGAAAAACAGCAAATGCAGACAAGATGCAAGTTGGTGTTCTTAAACCCTGATGTATAGTATTTATGAAAGCTCCAATACAAAACAAGAAAAGAATTCCCTGGCATAAATTTTAGCAGCCTACTACACACTGAAACCACATGAATTTAATATTGAATACATTTGAAGTACAATCTCTCTTACCATTTTTTTCTTCTTTTTCTGAGTTTATCTGAAGAACAGCTGGTATGTCAGTAGTAATATGGAACTCGATTTTTTTATGACCTACGTGCTGTGGCTGCTCAAAGACATCTGAAGGTGACAGCGTTGGGTGCAAATTACTGTTTAAAACAACAACATGTTAACTAAAGAGTCAGACACTGATGAACGCACAGTCAAATACGAGATTTCTTCCAGGTAGATTTTATGCTGTTGTTTACCACAAATACATGAGTTCTCCATTTCATAAATTTCACCCAATATAGTTCAAGTTGATTAAAACACTGCAAATACAGTAGGTATGGCTGTCAGTGAGAGCAAGAATTACATACCACATTACAGTATAGACAGGCACTTATGAAAAAATTATCAGTAATTTAAATGCAAAAACTAACTGGCTTTGCTGCTGCTCCTCTCACATAGTGTATAAAACGTACTAATTTTTCAAAAAATATAACAAATCACTTGGAGGAAGAAGGTGGCTATTAGTAAAAATGTGTTCACAATTGATCATCGCTACATAGAAATACTGCACTGGTATCTACTGTGCCACAGTGCTACAGTTTCAGAAAACAAAATTGTTTAAAACCAAATCAGTTTTTATTCTTCCAGTATCATCCTTTTTAAAATTATTTTATTTAAATTATTCTAAATTTTTATTTTAAGAAGTATCCCAAACAATAAATGCAGATTGCTTCTGTCAGAGTTGTGATATGAACTTGTTTTTCTTTTTTATGAAAAAAGAATTTTTATTAGTTTGAAAGCAAGAGAAACACAGAGCTTGAACCAGGCACACTTTTACGGATTAAGGCTGTTGAGCAGACTTGAGTTCAAATCACGTTAAAACTATTTAGAGCAATAAAGTCAAGCGTGATGATAAGGGAAGACCAACTGTACTACCAAATTTACATATCAGTGAAGAACGCTTGTTTTAAACAGCAACACTAAAGCAAACACAATAAACAGAATGTCATTTAGTAAAAGGAATAATCTTCGGAAAAACTGCAAAAAACACAGAAATAATACAAACCTGTGGGGAGTACACACAGGAACATTCAATAAGTCTTTAATTCTTTGCTTTTTTCTAACACCACGCTTCTTTGTGTTTATTGGTCTTTTAGGCTGAAGCGTTGCTAATTCCATCAACTTGGTCATTCTATTTGAAACAAAGTTTAAAAAAGAATCATGTGGTTTACAGTTTATTTGAAAATACTTATTTTGAAAACTCTCCCCCTTCCTTAAAGCCCTTGAAATACAGTTTTTCAGAATATGGTTATAAATATAGCTACCTTAAAACCAAAACTACATTAATAAACTATAACACATAGCAAATGAATACACACAGCACTTAGGTGATTGATCAAAATCGTAATGAGTTCAATGATGTCCCTTCCTTCCGCAAGCACACACCTAATTAAGACACCGAAGCTGCAGAAATGCTAAGAAGCCCCAGGCTGAATATATTTTTATAATACTACTTCCTCTCAACAGGAGTGATTTCTTCCAAATGAATGTATTTTTCTGAATATAGCATAGGGGCTTTCTGATTTACTTCTCAGTATAAACAGCAAATAAAGAAAATCACTTCTTCATTTAGTACTAGTTAAAAGGTTTAAAAAAAAAAACCAAACCAGCTATGACGCAATTCAGTCCTGAAACTGTAAAAGAATCCTCAGTGCACACAACCTCCCATTATTATTACTCCTAGCAATACTCACTGATGTACAAAGAACAATTTGGAAGTCAGAGTGCACATATGACTCAGGCTGAGTAGTTTACTCAGTAAAGATGTGCAACACTGAAGAACCCAGAAAACAAATTATTGCTTTCTTCCATCTGCACTCTCTCTTCATTCTGAGTTTTTGTTTCGTTGGGGTTTTGGACACGGGAATAAATGATAATTTGCATACCATTTGGCCATTTTCCGTCTCTTACTGTGAATCAAAACAGCACTGTCCTTCTGGTTTTAAGTCACTCTGGAGCTTCCTTAAGCATTGGGAAATATTATCTATATACTGCAAACATTAACAGATTCCACCATTTGCTGAACTAGAAGCTAGAAAAGTAAAAACACCACTTTCAAAGAGCCCAAAAGCTTGCAAATGACTGTAAAATGCATACCTCTCCTTTTCCTCCTCATTATCACTTTCATATTCTGATTCATCTCCACTAGATACTTGCTCTTCTTCCTCTTCAGGCAAAGGAGGCTCTTCAGGAGGCAGAGGTGGAATTGGGGGAGGTGGCACAGGCACTGGTAAATACTCTTCATACTAATTGTGTGGGAAAAAGTTAAAGAGTAACTGCACGTTTTAAGAAAAAAACCTACATGTCTCATTTTCCTTTACATAATAAAAACACTGAAAGCAATAAATTAGAAGACAAGAAGCATTTTTTTAAAGCATGTTTATAGGGATCTATATGCTATTTTGCTAAGCTACATTACTAATGAAAACTTTCCACAAGATAACAATTTGCTGCTTTCTGAAGCGTAACAGTGAATGTTTAAACTCCTCAAATTAAAAGAACGAAAAAAAAAAAAAAAGCAACAATGGCCCCAGGTTTTTACTTTGCACTCAGCTTTATGGACATTCCTGAGAGGAATGTGGTCAAAACACATGGGAGGAGATCTAAACTCCCAAGCCATCTCAGTTTCTACACTGAACCTTCCACCACCTATCAAAGTTATATTTCTATTTCTGTAAGGAGTGAGGATTTTATGAAAGGAAGCAGTTTTTTCATTGAGACTGCAAAAAACACATACAAGGAATTCCATACGTACAAAATGATCTGCAGCTAATTGTAGTAACAATCTTACTACACTTAACAGGTACTTTTATGCGCCATCAGTTCCATAAGGCACTGATGTCTCTTGGTATTAGAAATACTCTGTGCCCTTCAGAAACTGCTCTTTGAATTTCAAGGACTGGCTTCTCACGTTACTACTCTTTTGTGCATGACCATTAAATTCACAGTGCTTAATCTGGTCCAATACTAGGCAACAAGTAAAATTATTCCCAGCAAACCAGAGTGTATTCATTTATTTGACAGATTTATTTCATATTTTTCCTTACTAGCTAGCTTCTGTTATTAGAAGCAGGTGTGTCAGGGTAAACACAAAGTGTAGTGGAGCACAACTTCACTATATCCAAATACTGTAGCTATCACTATTAATGCAAGTCCTCAGTTGCTCTATCTTCTGCTGGCAGTCAGTTAAACTACTCTATCACAGCAACAGAGAACTGCAACCACAGAGCCGGTATTTCTATTTGTCTTCAGAAACCGCTCCCCCTAAGCCTCTGCCTCTCCCTCAACCCTGCCTCTTTTAAAAAACATCCTGGAGACAGAGCAAGTTAAATCCAAACGCGCTCTATAATATCATTAACAATCTGAATCTAATCTGTATCTGTAACAGGAAACACTCAACAGTTTGAAATGTTCCAGTGCTACTGTCACACATATGTATTTCTTTGTTCTAAGTATAGATAAAAAGATTTCTTTAAAAGACTAACATGCATATCTTACTCAATGAAACGCAGCAGTATTTGCTATAGTCTAGAGATTTCTCCATTTTTTATAAGTTTGAACTTAGATCTCCAGTCATGTTGCTAACATTTTAAATTGTGAATCCATTTTAGAGTACTTAAAACATATATTAAAAAAGTTACCATGGGAGGCCGAGCAGTAATTGGTCCAAAAGGTGGAGGAAGATTCATTTTATTCATAAGATGAAGTACCTGAAATGATCAAAGATAAGTGATTTCCTTTAAATAAATAATTAAATGAAAATAGTTCCTTGCTAGGTAGCACATCCAATAACTTCTGGCAAGTGTAAACCAGCATAGTTTAATGAAGACACAACTACATTGGTCTATTAAACAATGTGAAAGCCTGCACTTGAGATCCAATACTACTTGAGATGCAACTGCGCTTTTTAGGGTGCAAAAAAGGCTAATCAAAACAAGTAAAGCATTGTCTCAGAATGAAAATCCAAGTACTCAAGTCACATCTAATTAGGAAGATCATATCCAGTTAAGTCTGCAGTGTCAATGAAGTAACAGTTACTTCCAGCCAATGAAATCTTACTATCTCAACATATTAAAAAATTAACATTGGTTAACACTATCACAGGAAAACTTAGTATTTACTATGACAAAAAAATATTTCTATGGGTAATTAAAAGTGGAAAAGGGAGATGTTTTTATTTTTATACTTTCTTTTTTTGCCATTTTATTTACTTACCTGGACATAAAATTTGGGCACACTTGCCAAGGCGTTTGCTATATTTGCTAGAATTGTACTTGAAGGTGGTGGATACAAATATTTCAGGCAAGAATTGATGGGAAAGGTGAGACTGAGGAAAAAGATTAAAAACAAGGAATCTTAGCACCATCGTCACATAATGAATGATAACAATTAATGATTACTAGAGGTTTAAGTATTCATTACATCTGAAGTATCACTGAAATATTTTTTTTCCTAGAACAGTTTTGGGCCACTTAAATCTCCGGAAAAACAAAAGTCAACAGTATTCTGCTGTTACCACTGGGATAACCTATCCAGTCTTCAAACTCTTCCTGAGAAAGCAATGCCTCGTGCTAGAAGGCTATTATGCAATCCACAACTTCACGGCTCAAAGCACAAGTTGCTACTCAGCTGTGAGGGTTCTAAACTTGAAGAACTAAAATTTCATCTTTATGACAATTCCTACAGCTATGCACGTAGAACAGTAGCATACTATAAAACAAAACAAGACAGAATGCAACATACCACATTCCCTCTTGTTCAACAGGGCATAACTCTTATTTAAAAATAACAGAATAAAATAATGAAGACAAAAAAAACCACTAACCCATGGTTAGGTGCAATTCCATTCTCTATTTTAACACAGTTTGGTTCTTTCTTCTCTTCTTCTTTCACTGGTTCTTCTGAACTGAAAAGTAATTTAGCATTTAATTAAAACAGTGCAAAATTTAAGTGCCTTACATAATGTATGAAATATGTTTAATCTCATATATTAAAATTATAAGCAATATATTAGTATAGTATTCTTAACATCATTTATCAATGGCATTACTACAGCCGTTTTAATTCTTAAGAATTAATACATGTACATACTTACAGTAGCCAGACTTCTAAGGCCTGCATAAATAAATATTTAGGCACATTTAAGTAAATCTCCCTATATTTAAATACTTCTGACTTAAGTCTACTCACAGGAAAAGAAGTAAAATAACTTCATGTTGCTCTTTGTTCAGAGACTGTATAAAATCAAAGGTATTAAATACTGGTTTGTTCATATTCAGAGTGGAATAAATAACTTAAACCTCTATAGTTGATTTTAATTAAGCACTGTCACATAGTTTCTATCACTTAGTTACATATTACACAGGTAAACTTGAAAATCTAACTATGCAACTTATTTTTTTAATTAAGTACTTGACAGACAATTGAAACCAAAACTTCCACAGTCTTTGGTCATATTAGCATCAGGATTCATTGATTGGGTTTTTTTAATTTTTTTGTTTTAAATATGTAATATTCTTTAACTATTTGAAGAGAGACTTGGCCAGTTTTGTTTGTTCTGCTCATGCGTCAAGCTAGACACATGCAGAGCAGTTCCAGCCTAGAAGCCAGTGGCTATAATGGTATAGTCTTATACAGTTATGCTAGCAGGTTCCCAACTCTCGATTAGATTAGAAAGAAACATCAGGAAAGCATTGCATGCACTGTTTAACAGCAAAAGAAAATTATAATCCTGACACACAAAAAAGAAGGTATAAGAGTTTTTTAAACACAGGGAACCTGTGCAACACAGAGCTTGGCTTACACAGACTGGAGTCTTGCTCTGTAAACAAGAACAAACAGGACCATCTGCTGATTAAAGATACTAATAACTATAGAAATAAGGATGGGAATTATTACATGATGATACTGAATGAAACAATACTAATGGGAGGAATACAGTCACTTATCTATAGATCTGAAACTGCCTGTTAACACTTCTAAATGGTTACAATTTATCCTTTGACTTAACAGTACTGCGAAAGTATCGGAATACTATGAAAGAAACAGGGAATTTCCTTCCCTTGACCACAAACATAGAAACTAAATTATTATGCACCTACCTTTTACACTTCTCTGAGACAGAAGGTTGGCTAAGTACCTGCACACTATCTTGTTCCTTCGCAAATTCAACAACTAAGGTGTGACCTAAAAGTTTCAGCTGATGCAGTCTTGACAAAGCCTTCAAATAATTTATAATAGAGAAAAGAAAGAAAAGGAAGAGGAAAAACATCAGAATTATTTCAAAGCATAACTGTTTTGTCTTTGGTTCACAAACTCGCCATAGGATGCAGTCCCAACTGCTTTACGCTAAGTCTGTACCGATACAGACACAGGTAGCTGTTTACTGTTCTTGCATTCACAGCCCTGCTTCTAGCAGCCTCTTTCATGCTAGCAGGAAGGAAAAAGATGAGATTGCGCAACTAGAACCACTGAAGAGACTTAGGTCATCTGAACACAGTAGCAAGACTACTGCCTGAACAATGATACTTAGTACATAGCACATAGCCTAGTAAATATCTGTGATTTCAAGTAACCAGCCTCTTGTTCACGAACTACAGACATGCTGAAGTCCACTAGTAATAGCTGGCAATTTTAAAATCGAGATTCTTAAGAGCAACACTAGGAAGCTCCAGCATTCTGCAAGTCTAGACCCTGAGAGGCTGCTAACAATTGACACAAAGTAACCTAAATTCACGGTTCACCTCACGTAGTTTGTAACTTTGAGTAGTACTTTAGAGCGTGGCCTTAAAAAAATAAAAGCAACACCAAAAAAAAACCAATGGCATAAGAGGGAATTTCAGGACACAGGCATTTTACCAGATTCATATTTAAAAAGCATTATCAGTATTACCTTTTTGGCATCCATGTCCCCCATTAACATGGCAGCTTTCTTTTTCTTATCAAAGTTGGGCATTCAAGGCAGTCTTGAATTGTGTACATCACTATGTCTGAATTTTATGGCAAATTTGCAATTATGCAGGAGACAAGTAAATTATGTTTGGTTTATAGCTTACATATAAATGCACACACACCCTAGACAAGGCCCTGATCAGTCTCAACTCATGTAAGTTTGCCATGTTCTAAACGACAGGTCAGATCAGAAGACTTCCACAAGACCCTTCCAACCGACCTTTCTTATGACTCTACAGAAACGTTCATTTTATCAAATCCTTCAAGCACCTCCTGAAACAGAACTCCAATATTACATTGCTTTCCATTTTTTTACCCAACACTGAGTACTAGATGATGTGTAAAACATTTTAGAGCAGAACTTGCAACTCAGAAAAGTGCTTTGCTAAAACATTCAATAACAAACTCAATACAAACCTTCACAGCTGCATTTTCACTGGGAAAGGTAGCAAACGCAGTATGTTTCTAGAAAAGAAACAAAAAAAAATTGTCATACTGAATTCAAGTAAAAAAGGTAAGAAATTGCATGCAAAACATATATCCACAAGTAATTAGTAAATTCAAGTTTACATATTTGGAAGCTTCCAGATAGTAGCCATTTAAATCCTATGTGGAGCAAAGGTGAAGGACTAAGGAAATTTTTTTGAAGAATTTAAGACAAGCATCTCCTGCATTCAAAAATGAAGATAGGAATTCAGCAGTTTGAGAAATATAGAAAACTAATTATTTATCTTTTAGTGAGCAAAAGCCATCTTAAACTGCAAACAAGTACATATTGATAAAAAAGTTTAAACCTCTCTTCAAAAAAGGAAATTTATTTCAGCACCTCTCAGCAGAACATTTTCATCAAAGCAGCTCCTAAAAGCGTTACTTTTCCTGCTGCAAGTCATAACTATTGTTGTGCTCTGAAAGTTTGGACAGTTTCTAACTAGCATTTTCCCTTACTTTTTAAGTATAAAAAAAACCCCTTAAACTTTTCAAATTAGACGTAATTCTCACAGAACATGCAGTTCACCTTAAAGTTAAATTTAACACATTTTATTATTTCATCTTGCCATTACGTGATTGTATATTAAAACCCTAAAACATTAATACTGCTATCAGAAAAATCATCATGAAGTCAGTATTTTTAATATTCTATAAATGAATGCATGACCCTGACACAAGGTGCAGACAACGTTTATCCACAGTTCTGCAGGAATACAAGGCTCTTCCCAAACAGCATTTGTCACCAGACAGATACTCTCATGTTTTTTGTGATTTAGAGGAAGAAAAAAGTAAAGATCTCAAGAGATAAAACTGCGAAACTGCATCCCTACACCTCCAACCGACACTTCCGCACTGCTTTCCCACAGCCTTATTCCTAAAAACAAGCGAGGCCAAAGCTGCGGGCAAGGGCACGGGACTTGCAGCCGACGGGGCGACGGGACCCCCGTGTCAGACGCTCTCCCGACCACCCCACCTCGGCCCAGCGGGCCTCTCCCGGCACCGCCCCCGCTCCGTCCCGGGTGGGGAGAAGGAAGAGCCCTGACCCGGCAACCAGGCTCACCGCCTCCCTGCGGCCCGCTCCCCCACCCCAGACACACGGCAAGAGGCCCAGGGCGGCGGCAGCTCTCTCCTCCTGCCCCCGCCGCCCGGAGCCGCCCCAGGCCCCGGCCCTCACCAGCCGCCCGTGGTCCGACAGGACGCGCACAGACACCGCCCCGAAGTGCTTCAGCAGATCCTCCTTCTCCGCCGCCGTCAGCTCGGCGGGCAGGTGCCGCACCAGCAGCGTCCGGCCCCGCCGCCGCGCCACGCCGGGGTGAGGCGGGACGCCGGGCTGAGGCGGGCCGGCCCCCAGCCCCGCGCCGGCCGCCCGCGCCTCCTCACAGCCCGGCGCCGCCATCGCCGCGCGCAGGGCCGGGGCCACGGCCGCGCGCACACGGAAGCAATGGGACAAATCGCGCGAGAGCTGAGGCGGCAGCCTGCTTGGGCCTCAAGTCTCGCGAGACCGGCGGGGCGCTGGCATGGGTTGTCGCCAGCGGGAAGGGCGGGAAGCGCCCGCTGAGGCGGTCGCTGTGGGGCTGAGGGTTCGAGAGCTGCCGCTGCGGCCCGGCCGTGGCGCCGTGCGTGGGGATCCGCTAGCGGCTGGGGGTTGGCAAGGGGCGCCGCGGTAAGCTGCTGCGGCTCCTCTGGCCCGTGTGCCGACGCGCGGCCGGAGCAGCGGCCTGAGCCAGCCGCCGCGGTCTGCCCTACCCCGGCCTGGCTGGTGCCGGGCTTCTCGTAAGGGCTGTGGTGGGCTGCCCGTGAGCCCTTCTTTAGGGCCAGGTCTCTGTCAGGTGATGCCTTAGACAGATGGTATTCAAAGGCAAATCTGAAATAACTCTGCAAAGGGAAAGATGAGCCTTCCCTTCTTCCCCTCCATTAACAGTTAAGAGCTTGTCTTCAGACTAAATTCTAAGAAGCCGTATTGCTTTCAAAATGCCATTCTCATTAGCCTTTAGCAGAAGAGAACTCTTTTCCACCTGCCACTTTACCTGAACAGTACAGTATTACGATCTTTCTGGCATAGACATTAATATGCAGCTGGAGGACAGCAGCTGTCAAGTGCCTGGCCAAGGCAAGCAGCATGGGTGAAGCACAGCCATAATTACAACCTGTAATTATGGGCATGCGAGGGGATTCTGCAGCCTGAGTAGTGAGGGCAGAGGCAGTTACCAGCCAGCTCCTGCTGAAACGAGACAGGCTGATCCAGAGCCGGCCTTTTTCTCTGAGGCCAGATCTCAAAAGGCGGTGGTGGTAGGTGGGGGGGAAATGCCCCGAACTTGTCTGATGAAATCTCAGGTCTTACGGTACCTAATGAGCTGGTTGCCGGCTGGCAAAAGCACCACCTGCCGAGATCGCTGCTGCCTCATGCTGGGTGCGACTGAGCCATAGTGCCCGATGCTGTTGTGTAGTAAGAGCACTGGGGGAGACCCAGGCTCTGGGACTGGTATCTGGGGTGCACTGAAGCTAGCCACAGAGAAAATGTTTTTTGTAGGCTGTGCAGCATACCTGGTGAATAGGGAATGATTGTTTATTGTATCTTTAACATTGAAAAAATAAGGGCTTCGGTCCATAAAATCCTCAAGGCCGCTTCTTTTCCCTGAAGAGTCGTAATGGACCTGGCGCTGTATGTGCACAGCACCTGAAGGGTCTTAGTCCATGCTCATTTTGTGACTGAACACTGGTAGTCTGCCAAAAGATCTGGCCATTGTGGGTGGTCACAGTAGTCTCACTGAGTAGATCAGATGGCAGTCCAAGTTCATCCAGATGGGTTTGGGAAGAAGTTGGGAAAAAACGACTGGGGAAGCACAGGATGTTCAAAAGAGATCTAGGAGAAAAGCAGAAATTTAGCAGAAGTTTCTTACAGGATGCATTACTGCATTTTTGTCGCTGTCATTAGTACAAGCTAGGAAATATTTATGAACTTGGAAACAGGTGGAAAAATTGGCAGAGAATGCAAATATGGGAGCATACTTTCTCTTTTGATGACACTAGCAGTACTGATTTTTCTGAGGCTGTTGGAACTTTAAAAGTAATACTGGCTGGCCTAGTAAGTTCTGTGTGTGGCTTGTGGTTTGTATAAA
Organism: Pluvialis apricaria; assembly: GCA_017639485.1. Taxonomy (NCBI): domain Eukaryota; kingdom Metazoa; phylum Chordata; class Aves; order Charadriiformes; family Charadriidae; genus Pluvialis; species Pluvialis apricaria. The sequence goes on along the minus strand of CM030011.1, from coordinate 23,331,695 downwards.
GTCCAGAAGACTTTCTGGGATATGCTGGTCAACATGCAATTGTAGCAGATGGGAGCATCAGGATTGCAAAAGCAAGCCTGTGATGTCTGTGCTGCTGCATCCTGTTTAAATTGGCCTGACTTTTAGTTCACTCCAGGGTACTGACATAGGAGAACTTTTTATGCAGCAGGTCTGTGAAACTTGTAGGCAAACCAAACTTCCCTGTTTCCCTTGTAGCTCTATAGTACATTCTAATTATTAATTTGCACATCAGTCACCAGATGGTGAAATAATGATATAACTTCAAATATGTTTTCCTCTCAGAACTAAGAAAAACTGTTCTCAGTTCCAGTCAGGGTAGGCTGATAAAAATGTGTATTTTCTAGTGATGTTGAACACTAAAGTGACAAGAGCAATTTCACTGGAAACAGCTCTAATATCTCATGGCTGTTCAGCCCACCTGTCCCTTTCAACAGAGAATCCCCCTCAAAGAAAGAGAAAAACTATTGTAAAGTCTGTTCACCCTGACAGACCAGGGCCCTGAAGCTGAACATATCTAGAGCAGAGGTTTAACAGTCATCCAAGCCAAGGCCATAAAAATGTGCAGGTTTTTTTCTAAGATTCAGAAAGAAAAAAAATGTATTTTTTTTCCTTTCTCTCCCCCTCATCCCCACACTCAAAATTGATGACTAATGTGGGGTTTTTTTCACTTTCCAAGATGCTAAATTTGTAGATACTTGAACAATAGCATTCCTCAACACAAATGCATCATGTTTTTGTGTTGAAATTCTAGGTTTAGGAGTTATTTGCTTATACAGCGAGAAATTTCAATGCAAGTGTTTTAGTAATAGCAGTAAGAGCCAGAACTACAGACTAATTCAGGTCAGAAAGAAAGGAGATCCTTTTGTGGAGATCTCTAGTCCAGCCTCCCACTCAAAGCAGGGTCAACACTGAATTCCAACCACATCACTCAGGACTTTCTCCAGCCTGGTCTCAAAAGGGCCTAGGGGTTAAGATTCTACAGCCTCCACAGACAAACTTTTCCACTCCTTAATTAACCTCCTGGTGATTTTTTTTCTCCCCTTTTATCCAGTTGAAAATGACTGTATTTGTATATATGTTTGGTAGGTTCATAAAGACAAAATTTCAAATTCTCAATTAAAATTTATTGGGTTGGTAAGAAATACAAGTTTGAAAAAATCAAGAAAGCTAGCTTTGCAGAATACCCTGATGTTTTGTACACCATTCATTACCCACCTCATAAAGTTGTCTATTAGTGGCATCAAATCAGCAGTGGCCAGGGGCAAATACAGTTGTCTAAAGTAATAGATAAGTCCAACTCAGCCTGTCCTTTACAGTTATTTATGAAAGTAGCAAATTAGTGACACATTGAATGATAAGCTGGTTTATTTAAATTTATAAAAAAATATACGTAAGTGTCCACTTGAAATAGATGAGTTTACTTTTGGATGGTATGAGTTAGCAGGCTCACATTTTTTTTTGAAAGTACTTATCTGCATCCTTAAACAGGGAAAGGTGAGCATTATTATGACAACAGCAATACTACTGTTTCTTGGAGCAATTAAGATACACAAAGATGCTCTTAGATTATCATCCTGATGAAGTGAGACCAGAAAGAGGCTAAATGTTGAAGAAAAGCTGCAGTGTGGGATTTCTAGACCCTGCTGTTATCATTATTGATCATGTTTTGGGGGGTTTGTTTGTTTGTTTGTTTTGTTTTTTAATATGCCTCTAGGTGTTTTTTGTTGTCTCCAGTAGATGTTCACAAGCAAGCCCTGAGTGAGGTAACGAGTAGCTGTGTTAGCATGAAGATAAACCCAAGGTAGTATGGTTTGTTTTACTTTGTCCAAAAAATACTGTATACCCATGTACTTAAATGAACCTCCAAGAGCAACCTAAAATTTTGGAACTCTCTTGTATGAATAGGACCAGAAAGGCAACCAGAAGCAGAGTTTTAAGTGACCCCCCAAAATGGTTGCACAGTCCACAGAATAAATGACACTGTATAATGAGGTCACATTCTTTCATTAGTGAAATTGAATATTAGAGGTATCACTACAGAAAGACTGTACAATTCAATTTACTGACTCTTCTGGTTTTGCATTCATCCTTTACTGACACAAGATAAAGAACCCTTCAGATTACAACAGCAGCAACTCCAAATAACCTTAATTCAAGTTTTTTTCCCCCTGAAAGAACAGTCAGAACTTTTAATACTATTTGAGAAGCTGTCAGAAAAGGCTTTTTTAAAGAAAACAGTCTCTTCATTAAAGGGAAAAAATGGTTTCCTCAGTTATTATTTTCAAATTATTTCTTTTTTTTGTCTTGGGGTTTTTTTTTTTCTGCCTTTAATGAAACACATGAAAGACCTTTAGAACTGTCTGTATATTCTGTACATTATTCAGACTGTAGCAACTGGAATTCTGGTATGAGAATAAGGAAAGTGTTGTCCCAGCACACTGAAAAGCCTCAGCGGTAAGTTCTAATAATTTTTTTACTTTTTAAACAAAGTTCACAGAGTTTGTACTAACAGTGGTGCCTTTTGCCTTTCTTTCCGTATGCAGTTGTGCTCTGGTTGCTTTTCCTCCAAGCCTTTGTTTGAAGAAAAATTTTTGTAACAGCTTCTGCGTGTTTAAGCATGTCTTGCAGCGCAGGAGCAAGAAACCATTTACTGTAGCACTTTCTCTTTATAATAAAGCGCTACATGTTAACAGTGAAGTGTCAATCAAAGCAAATTACCTTTCACTCGATACGTTGTGGGAGAAGAACTACATGCTGCTTTTGACTGGTTTTCAAAGTCAGTTCTCAGGTTCCATGTCTAATGCTAAGGTGATGCATTTCATATCTTGCAGCAAGGGTCAACGACCTTTCAGGTGAAAGCATAAAATACACCTCTGCATAAGCTGAGTTCCAAGTTTTTTTGTACCCACAGGGGATCAGGTTCAGGACCAATGCCTTTTTGTGTGTTATACTTCAATGTAAGACACTTAGTGTCTTTTTCCACTAAATACAATACTTCGTATGCAAGCATAACTTCATTCTAGATCATTGGGCTATGAAATTTCAGACACGCTGCCTTATGTTGAAATTAAGAGCCTGTACACTCAGTTATACACTGCTATTCCAGAAGAAATTGACATTTTACTTTCAGCAAGCTGTTTGACACCACAAGATCTGACAATTGCAATCTGCATTTTCCTCTCTTTCTGTCCCTCCTGCCTTCTGGAATGACGTCTGTAGCTATGCGACAAATAATTATAGGTGACAAAAAATAGCTGTGAGAGGGGGATTCTTTGTTGTCCTTCAGAAAGAGGAATGTATAACAAGCAAATGGCTTTTAGAATTATAACATCCACAGGAATATCATTTTAGTTCTCCAGAGTGGCAAATCTGGCACTTGTCAAAATTCATTCTTTCACTCTCACCCTTTTTTTTTTAATTCCTGTATTTTCTGCTTTATTTCAAAAGTCATAACAAGAGACTTGCTTTAATCAAAGACTGTCTAGTATAGGACATTTATTACCTATGAATCAGTTCATTCGTCATATAGGATTTGGTGACATCATTACTCTGACTTCAGTGTTAAAAGCATCTAGTGACTTCAATGTTTGTTTACTAAGTTTGGCACAAGAAATCAAAGTCATTCAAAGCTATACATAAATTTCATTGCATTCCAATTGTATGTTGATATATAGATTTTCTCAAAATATCAAAAATGTTGACCTGTTCAGCATTAACTGTTCTTTAGGATGGTATCAGTGCTGACTTTACTGTTTCTACGATTGCATCCTTTAAAGCAGGACTTCTCAGTTTGTGGATCATGGTCCAGAGTAGATTCTATCAATTGGCTGATAAGTAAGTATATTTCCTCTGCAGAAGAGCATGAGTACCTCATGGGAAAATAAGCCATGTAGTTAGTTCTCAAATATACATTCATCACAAGTAGAATTCTCTGTATCAAACCATATCCAACACTAGGGTACTCAGCCTTATTCTTGGGACTAGGGTCAAAGAACGATTAATATCACTTCAAAGTACAGGTTCCGTCGTAGCTCTCAAACTCCACATGAAACAGCTGATCTGTAACTATACGAACAGTGACGTGCAGAACTGCAGAGCGTGCAGCCAGGATTGTTTGGTTCTCTCGGTGAAATCTGCTTTTAATTTTCCTTGATAGATTCAAAATAAAGGTTACAAATACCGTGTAGCACTCTGGTTTCTGCAAAGCTTCTACAGCCGCTCTTGTAGGTTTGCATACAAATTGAAAGGTTGATAAGAATGCCTCCATACACTTCATTGATTTCAAGACCTCTGCTGTCATACTATGCCTGTATTCCTGCATAAGAGTGATAAATATTTCATTCTATACAGAATGACTACTTGTTACTACAGTATATATCAAATCTATTTTTCAGTACAGAGGGAAACAAAAGTAAATGAAATTAGGCATAACCACCTGATAAGAAAAATTGATGTTACATCTAAACAAGTTAAGACAAAGCTCCAGACAGGCCTAGATGAATTCAAGCAAAGCGAGTCTGACATGCCTCGGTCCTGAGGCTTTGCAAAGTCAGTGAAAGCCTGTGGCTCGTGATTAGTAATGGCAATACTGTATTTACTGGCCTACAGGGCAATATCCTATATTACTAGGTCGTTATTGCAATAACAACTCTGTAGATCAAAAATATTGGAGGTATAGGCGGTATTACATGTTATTCAAATTCAGTTCCCAAAAGATATTTTTTCTGCCTAATTGCTTGTGAGCTAGACAAGGTTAGCAAGGTGTTTGATAAGAGTTTTAGAAGCCTCAAGACAAAATGTTTTAATTACTAAGGAGAAAAGAAAACCACAAGAGTAGCTTTGAGACATAAATGGCAAAACTGCTGGGGAAAATCTTTTTTCCATGGTGGCAGTTATGTAGCTTTCTCCGTATTAATATGAATAGTGTAGTGTAACAAAGTAGCCTTAGAAATAAGGTCACAGAAGGACCAGAATAGCAGTGACATGATAGTTATCCATTGCCGCTAGCATCATGTATACGTGTTACAGAAGCTTCAGGCATGGACAAGAGCTGTATTTTGTTAGGTACTATGTAAGCATACATATAACCTCAAAGAGACTGCAAAATGATTGCTAAATATCATTTCACTTGACTTGCACATTTTTGGGAGGATTTTATTTCCATTCAGCATGCGTCTGAATACAGTTAAAGAAAAAACTAGTAAGAGAACACGAGGTCTCCTCTATTAGTGTGCTTTATTAAATTTCTTTTCTATGAAAAGAAAACAGAAAGTAGATATTAAAAAAAGCCATAAGTCAGATAACTGCTTTCCTGGGCTTTGCCTACAATGGTCCCTGAAGTGTACATAGCCATTTTCTTTATGCTTTTATTTTTTCTGTCTGAATAAAGTACCAAAACAATGGACAATTCACTTAAAATTCTGCTTTTCATATTTGACCACTAGATGATGCTGTGACTCTTAATTGCATATGATACTGTACTGTTAACATTTTGTTGTTATTCTTTCATTTTATAGAACTCTGTAGCATTTTCATATATGAATAACTGGTATTTTCTTTCTTGTTCTTACATGCATTGTAGCTATTATGGTGTATAGAGTAGTTATATTTTATACAAATCCATATAGATCACACACCTTAGCAGTAGCTCTTTCTGCTAATACTGAGAATATCACATGATTCTAGAAGCTGTGCATACATATATACTCTCCATGTCCATGTGTGTGCAGATGTGGATTGCTTTGAGTAAAGATTTTTGCAAAAAGTGGAAATTATACTGAGAAGATATTTGATATCTTTAATTCAGATTTATATTTCTATATCATTCTCTTTATCTGTCCTTCGTAATTAGTTAGAATCGTATTTTTAGTTTTGGTTTTAGAAATTAGTTTTTCTGTGTTGTAACTGCATCTAGAATTAAGCGTTACATTGCTATTTTGCAACTATTGCTAAAAAATGGGATGATCTTACTTATTTCCATAGGCATTATTTCTGATTTCCGTTGCCATAAGTCATGCCAAGTCCCCTTTTTATATTAAAAAGTGCAGTGGTTTGATCCACCCTGTTGGGTCTCTTAGCCAGGAGCTCCATTAGACTTTCAAAGATGACACCATTTTCCTGGTGATCTTCTCAAAGCAGTTTAAAAAGAACAGCATTCTTTCATGTGAGCTAATTGTTTCTCACAATTTGCCATTTCTATGAACTCCTACAAACACTTTTTAATTTCTGCTGTAATTCTTCCATCTTCTTATGGGAAATGTCAACTACAATAAGGTTAAATTGCCTGCAGCAGACAAAGCATACATACTCAACTAGCTGCCTACCGTACAGGAGTGTTAAAGGCACGGCTCCGTTCAGGTGATCCCCATATGTCAAAAACAGTGCAGGAATGAAAACAGGTTATACAATTCAGAACAGCCTGTAATCCAGGTCAGCGCCTGTCAGTTCCAGCATAAGAGAGGTTTGGAACTAGCTTAGTATCAGCCTTTCCCGCTTCTAGACGTGCATGTAGTATACTTCTGCCGGTCAGAGATCTGGATCTTATTTTCAATATGTAAGCAAGGAAATTACACTCTTTGAGAGATAAGTAGTACATAAAGCCTATTTTGCCCTCACTGAAATAGCATCTGCTAGTCACGCTGGGGTCTAATTGGGAAATAGCTACGTTGCACTACAATGCCAGCTTCACCATGACATTGTTATATCCACAGCAGGCTCTTGAGTTGAGGTGTAATTCAACATTCATTTTAAAAGTGAGTTTCTTTTTTGTGAACTCATTAACAATTAGACAGAAACTGAGCTCCGGTCACATAAGTGTGCTAACTCTTGTTTTGCTGTTTTTACTAATTTACTTTATAAAGGACACCAAGTTGCAGTAGCTATGCTAAACGTATAGGATATTACTCATTTTACTTCCAGGTATAAGCTTACTGGTACCTTCAAAGACATCTAAAGCTGCCTTCCAAAAAAGTCATTATATACTTACATAGACAATAAGTACATGAAGTAAAAGTCCTTAAGTGAAATGTTTGCCATTAAAATTTGTCGAAAATTGTGTGCCACTGGAATGACAGCAGACCTCAAATCTACAGAGCATGCTTACACAGTTGCAGTGCGCGTGCAGTTACACATTCTAACAAGGCAGCACCACAGAGAATCATAAGGCTTTCTTCAGGCTTAACCAGAGGCCAGTCTTAGTTTCTAAGAGGCCTAGAGCAAAGACTGAAAGCCACTTGTTTTTCTTCTTCCACCCCACGACTGGGCAATTTAGACCCTTGTTTCACTAATGGTCCCACTGATATCCAGGGACTGCTTGAATTATTTATTCAGTATTTTCAGTATATATATATACACAAACAGAGTATATTCAACTGTAAGGATTAAAACTGATACAAGATGTTTCATCACCAGAATTTCCATTTAAATAAATCTATATGTTTCCCAAACCCTGAAGAGTCTTGGGTTGCAACAGACTCCTATTTTGTTTAAGAGTGATTTTTTTTTAAAAAAAAGCAAACAACATTTTCTTTGTGTCTCAGCTCTAGTAGGTATATCCGTTTCTACTCTGGCAGAACTTCATTGGTCAGAAGAAGCTTTGCTGCTGCAAAAAGAACTTTATTTGATAACTTTAAAAAGTCATCTGGAGATCTATTGACTTAATTACAGCAGCTCATTTATCACTAAGGCTTTGTGTAAATCACAGAAGAGAATGACAAACTTCATATGGGAATATAGTGGATTTCACCCATTGTCACTGATAAATGGAAGAGCTCAAACAGTCATTAATATTAGACATGTACATCTACTTTATGTACTGGTGCCAAACTCAGCCTGAGATTGGAGTCAGGTCATATTTAAGAGGGGGAACAGAGAAGAATGAGAGAACGCTATCGTAAGCCAAACTGCAAAACATAAGGAATATTCACTAGTGGTTAAATTCTTTCCAGTGCAGAGCGTCTATAAAAGTTCTTTTGCAGCTTTGCTTCATTTAAGACACAAGTATAAAAGCCTGTATTTCCCCCTAGGTTCCTCTCCTTGTTGTACCCTAATTAGAGTTTTTATCTAGTGTATTATTATTATGATTCTACTAAATAAGAGCATGACTGTTTTAGAAGGCTTTCAAGTGCACACTCTCATAAGTCTACTTGGTTTTTTTCTGGCTTTTATAAAGCAAATGATCTTTATGTTTATAGGATGATATTTAAGTATTAATTCTCCCCTTGAGACAAACACTCTTTTTTCTTTTCCAGACTAGCTAAAAAGAGTTGTGGGGCTAACAAAGCATTTTATACACTCAGAACAATATTTTTTTAGTGTAACTTTGATAAAAATCTACGTAGTGAAGCATCACAATGCCTTCATCTGTATGCTTTCTGAATGATCTGGCAGAGGTCATCATCATCTTACTAGACCTTTTTTTCCTATGAGGTTAACACTTTTCAGACCAGGCTACCCTAGGCCAAGACCACTCCATGCATTTTCACTGAACCCTCGTAGTTGCAATGTGTTATGCATGGATTGCTCGTTTTGCCTTTTAAAAGCTTCTACATGTATGGTGCTGAGCACTCTATCTCAAGTAAAGCATTTCAAGCACAAGCTGTAAGCATGTTAGTCTCATTAATCACTGGCAGGATTGAGGCCTAAGTATTCAATAGAGTTCAGACTTGAAACCCTCTGGGAAAACCGCAATCTAAATTTACTATATATTGACAAGGAACGTGCATATGGCATGTGCATATAGAGAGCCACTGGAATTTCCTACTCTTAGTTCTTGAACTTAGGAGAAAGAAAGGACATACTGCCTTTTTTAATACTAAAGTGACCTTTGTCTGCTACAGGGACACAGCAATAAAATGAAGTGGTGGAACAAATGGGAATAAGGCACTGTTGAACACAGCCTTGGGAGCATGGCAGTCAGGTCATAAAAGTAGCTATTTTGACAATTGAAGTGATAGTGGAAAGAGATTTGGAACTGTAAAGACATTGGCTGCTGTGCTTTGATTCCCGTCATAGAAAAAGAATTTGTACTGAAGTAATTCCTAGCACTGTCAATCTCTTCACCTAGTGGAAGAAAACTACACAATCTCATGTTGAGCAAAACACTTGGATCAGAAAAACGCAAAAAAGAACATTGGGAGCAGAAAAATAAAAGTTATTTTCTTCATGAGAGCTGCCACTGGACAAGAGTGATAGCAGGAAGCTTCTTTGGTGCTCAGAGCCACTACTTCCAGGAGCTGCGCTGAAGCAAAGCCCCATACTGTCCCTACATGGCCGTAGTCAGGTGTTGGAGATTGTTTTGTTTTGCAGTGCTTGGGCTTTGTTTTTGTGTTTGGGGTTTTTTGTTTGTTTATTATTGTTTTTAAACACGTAGCCCTTTTGTTTGCAAATCAGTTCAGCAATGTGGAAAATACACCACGGTACTTGGCAAACAAGGCCTGCATGGCTTTCATAAAATCTATGGTCATGTTTCTGGTTTTATAGCCCCTGATGGAAGGAGCAAAGCAGCAGATGCTTATTTACCCTTTGCCTAAGCTTCTATTAGGGGAGGAAGCTTCTTGTCTGCTCTGAAAGAAGCATGTCTGTCAAATACTAAATTTACTGCAGAACACTCCTCTAGCTCATTACTCATTCCAGAGTATCGGCCCAGGAAAAAACTTGTTGGCATTTTCGTTTCTGTTCATTTAGCATTAAGTTTGCTGAGACAGAGTTTACATACAAATTTTAAGAGGAAGAACTCGGAGTTTTTACACCTAAAATTCTGTTTAAGAGAGCGCTTGGCATTTTAGGTCTATGTCGTGTCCCACTCCCTGCCTCCCCCCCGCAGTCCTCTAAGTGCAGTGACCTTTCTTGAATGTCACTAAGAGTTTATACTAAATTATTTCTTATCTTCTAACTCCCAAGATTTTTCTCTCCCTTTTTCACATATTCTGTAAAATGATTCTGATGTATTTTGTGAGAAAGTAATCTTTACCAGTTTAGGGACAGATCAAGTTATGAAACCATTTTCATCAGGGTAGGCATGAAGTAGTTCTACTGAAGACAACTGACAGGTATTTCTTAGTGGAAGGGGTTGGAGGGATTTGAGCAAGGACTGAGATCAGCAGCCTGGAGGCCTAGTGACAACCTGAGAAGAAAAGTATGAAAGGAAGGGCAAACCAAGAGTCAGTTGGAAACCTAAAGAGAAAAAGGGGCAGAAAACTTAGGAATGAAAGATAATTATTTATCACCGTATAATGTATACTGAAGAAAGTATACTCAAGACTACAGACAAGCTGCACAAAAGTAAGCATCAGGGAGCAACACTGGCCAGCATCTCTCTGAGGGAAAGCGAGCTAGGAGGTCAGCGTGGCAGAGCCAGCCTCAACAGCCAGGGCCCAGCCCCACAGTACCTGAGCAAGCTAAGCAGGGCACATCCAGAGATGGTCACTATACCCAACCAAGAGTACAGATCACAAGACGAGTTCATTGTGATGAGGCAGGTCTGAGATCAAGAGAGAGAGTCAATCCACACACACCAGGATCAGTCCCAGTGATTGCCAAGCAGGTCCACAGCAGCATGGTAGTCCAAGGCAAAGCCAGGAAGTCAGTTTGTAGGTCAAGGCCTGAATCAAGGGGCTCAATAGCCAAGCATAGGTATGACTAGCACAAAACTGAGACCAGGACTCCTCCATCAGTGTGGCTCAGGCCAATGAAGAACCAAAGCCAAGCTTAAAAAGAGCACTTGGGCCCACAGGCAAGGGACGTGAGTGGAGGCTCCAGCTGAGGCTGGTCAGGGCCATTAAAGCCTATTAGTGCCTTGAGGGCTCTGGCAGCAAGACTAGGCAAGTCCTTTCTTCTCTAAAGAGAGTGTGGTGATGGTAAGGCTGACTGATGGATGCAACTAGTTGAAACTCTATGCAATAATGGAAGGGTTAATAGAGGCTAGAGAATATTACTGACAATGAACTGCTGCCTGCATATTTTCTACTTGCCCTTTCATGAACTGCAGGTGAATTTGTTGCAAACATCATGTATGAAGTTTTGGTAGGAAATTTCATGAAGGGAAAACTTCACAAAATGCAGTAATTTCCATTTTTACCTATTAACTTCTATTTTTTCTGATAAGTTTTGTAAAAATGTTGTCAAAGAGGGAAGTGGAAGAGGCATAGTAAGGAAGGAAGAAATAGGAAAAAAAGATCTTTGATGCTGTTCTCATATGACTTGCTCTGATGGAATCTTTCCCTTGCATTTGTTTCTATATTCTAGTAACAAGTTACATCTGCTTTTTCTTTAGAAGACATTTTTTTAATATACTCAGTTGTGAGATAGCTTATTTCCCTAAAAGTATATGTACTGAGATTATGCTGGTTTTATTTTTCCTTGCAGTGGTTTATGCCACTTGCTTGTCATGGCCTCCGAGACATGTATAATCCTAAATTTTCTGTAGTATTTTCTTATTCTTCTGGATCTTACTTATAATAAATCTACTTTCTGTTAAATATCTTTATTTTGCGGTTTAACAGACAGTTTAGTAGGATTGTCGTTTAACCAAGAGCTCACATGGTTAACATTTTCAGTGATCACTGGTGAACAGTTGCATGTTGCTAACCTCAAGCTTCTCATTATATTTGTGTGCCCTCTCAAAGTCCAATTCCAAGAGCAATACCATATGTGCAAAACAGTTAGACTGGATGGAAGGTTTGACAGCTGTTAAGCATTCCTGTTGTTTGGTATCTGCAATGATTAGAATTGTAAACTATACCCGTCTTGGAGGCATATATTGAGCTTTGAACTGTAACTCTCAAACCTTGTATTGTGTGATAAATGGATCATTTAATACGTTAAAATACATGTCCCTTTACCTTCCTAAGTGCAGCACCGGTCTGTCCACCTAAACACACCTGGTGGAGGCAAGAATAGGTAGAACTGAGGAACAGTCTGGAGTGCACCCATATTAAACTGACTCCAGTTCTGCAGAAGGGTCATGTCATCTGCATAAATTGAAAAGGTGTTGGGCAGGCAGCTTTAAAGGGATGTTTTCTGCGCAAGAGAAATTTTTCTGATTCAGAAGAAGAGATTTTCTGAAATCAACATGTTCAAGTATTTCAAGGATAGTTGAAGTGGACAAACTGAAAAACTTTGCAATTTACAGTAAAGAAATGGAACTGGGGTTGTGTTGTGTGGTTATATAATATACTTGTATTGAATGCTGTACAAATAACTCCTTGCCCCTTAATGATAATAGATTGAAAAATAGTATGTCCCTTTGTTAATTATGGATTATGTTAGTTTTTCTAAAGATTATTCAGTTTGATTTTCTAAAAAAAAAAATCTGTTTTAAATTTCAAGCAACATTCCTGCTAAGAAAGATTAATTTAAACTGACATCGCATAGCCAAGCTCCTGAGTCACGCTTCTGCTGTCAAGAAGTAAACTTATTTTCTTTTCCTTTCTATTTTATAGAATCTTGTAACATCAAAGGTAAATTTCTATTCAAAAATTCAGTTGCAAAAAGCTGTAACACCTCCAGGAAAACATGTTCCACTTCCCAAACTGACTGTGATAAATAAAAAGCTACAGTGACCTTGACATTTCGAAATCCTTTAAAATGTACCATCTACCCTCAGGATATGAAAATCCGTTTTAGAACTAATTTTTACGTTAGGCACTAATAGGTATCACTCTAGCCAATTTAAAATTAATTTGGTGTGCAGCAAGAATGCTTAAATGCATCCTAAAAAATGGAGCACATATCAAATGGCATTGAAATGAAGATAATATTAGTAACTGAAACCGCATACAAGTGCAAGTTTTAGGTATCTGTTTTCTTTTGTGCCTTCTTTGCATACATTACAAGCATTGAAAGCTGAAGACTTCACTCCTCATTCAGGCGGTATTCCCACTGAGGTCACGTAATGACAGTGGAACTGGACTTGAGATGTGTAAATCCAGGGCAAATATATTTCTTAATGTTTTTGAGTCTGTATGGTAAAACCAGATTATGTAATTCTAAGTGGTCAGGCATTTGGACCAGATGATCATTCCAACTGAAATATTCTATTCTATTCTGCAATCTTTATAAGCAAAAAGAATGTAAAAGTCATGTCGCAGCCCAGGTGGTCTGGCCTGTGCTACATGCTGTTCTTCCAGAACCAAGGACTGCCACAAACCCCAGATGGTCTCACTCGGAAAAGTAGAAGACACTTTGTCTTTACATCCTGTGTATTTGACAAATAGCAATGAAAACCAAAACCAGAACCAAAACAAATCCTTCATCCAGATCCTGGAAAGCAGATCACTGCACTTTACACAAAAGGATAAACTGAGAAACTGCCTCTTGTGCCTGAAATCCTGTAGCCCCTTTTATAAAGGCAGATAAAGAGTGCTAAAGTTATATGACTAAAAGCACCTTAGCAGCCACTGTAATTAAAAAATTGTGTCAAATAAATTATTTCAAACCCAAAGTAGGACTAAGGCAAATTTAGAATTAAAAAGTGTTGAAAGACCTAAGACATTTTCTCCAAGGCTTTGGGAGTGCCCACCTGATATTCAGCCCACCTGGCTTTTGTAGTCAAGGAAGGCACTGCATTACAGTGCAGGCATACCTTTAAACCCGCACACTACTCACAGTGAGAAGTTATGTCACTTGCAACAGTGTTACAGCAGTCTCCTAATAAATGCTTTTCAGAGCAGTTATAGAAGACTGAGGTAAACTGTACCGTGTGCAGAATAACAAACTGTCAAAACTGGTATTAGAACCAGACCTGGAAATCACAATCCACCTTTTCATTCTTTAAATTATTTTCAAACATATGAAGTCAACGTACACTTTTGGTTTTGTGAATGAAATATTCTACACAAATTAGTGACAAACAACTGCCAGGAGAGAAATATGAATTTCTCATGCAATCCAAAGCAGAGTAAAGGAAATGTTATTGCAAGTAGTCTGGCCGGATCTCTAATGTTGAAAGGAGAGTTCCAGTGTATTATCTGGAAGTGCTCTAGTGCAATTTGGATGATTGTTTTGGCAAGTTGGCAAGAAAGGGTTATAGTGTCATAATCAGCTTAAGCTAACTTATGCTGCTGTCAGAAGTGGCATTCCCTCCACCTTAGGCCACATGTTCTGCTGTCTACCCTTGTGCTGGCTGACTGCAGATATGGTCCTACCACTGGATGTTTCTGTTTGCTGATCTGGCTGAAAGCTAAGCCAACAAGAGCAGAATTGTTTAACTTTAGGCAGTTAACTGACATGCTTCTGCTACAAAACGAGCTTCCCTGTCCTAGAAGAGATGTATAACCCCTCCGGGGGTAACACAGACCACTTTTAAGTTAGAAGATTTTTTTTTTACATTGGCTTTAGGGATCATAATGTTAGACTTTGCGAATAATCCCTCAAATAGATAACTTTGAACATTAATATTTATTTTCATTTTGAATATAATGTTTGCAGAGTGCCTATGGGAGGTGTCTACATGTTAAAAAGCAGAGAGAGTTTTTCTGAGATAAAATTATTTCATGCTAATGTCATCTGTCCCTTGGTAGTTGTTTCAGTTTTCCATCAAAGTTTCGCAGGCAATTCATATGCTCTACTCATGCTGTAAGCCTCTGCTTCCGCTCATGAAGAAGGGTGATCCCTGGCTATTAATTGATAGAAATAACTGGTCATTGTGTTTCAGAACTCCAAATGACTTGAATGGCTTTTAGAGAAATAATTTAATAACTCCAGGCGGGCACTTAGATTATGTGAAAGATGATGTATTTTGTTTCCAATTCATAAGTTTTTTACAATCCATTTAAACCATCTGTTTTGAGCAGATGTCATGATATGATATTTATGAGTTCTTCTGTATTTTTTTTACATTGAGTAGACCTCAGGAATAGCAAACTGAAAGTTTCACTAGTATTTTTACCAAGAAGTTTGCTATTCTAAGCATGTTAAACTTTTTTTCTTTCTTTTTTAACTTTGCATAGGCTTTAGGAATGCCAAACTAAAAGTTTCCCTGACATTTTTACCAAAAGTTTTCTATTCTAGGTATGTAAACTTTCTCTTTTGCTTTGTTTTTTTTTGTTTTTTTTTGTTTTGTTTTGTTTTTCCTTAAATATTAATAAAGGTCATATTGCTGCATGCTGAATCAACTATAAATATTTCCTGTGAGTTGGATTTTATTTCCAAAGTTGCTGACCTGACTTCTGTGTATGACTTTGGATCAGATGACCATCTGGGAGACATCTGTTAAGCTGTAATATCTCCCAGACAGGGAATATATCCTACAGTAAAAATGTAAAAAGCTGAGGTAACCTTCCACCTCTATACAAGTGTTCTTTAATAGCAAGCAGTAAATAATAAAACACTGATCAAGTTGCTTGGAGTCGATCCATAACCATGGATAAGACCCGCTTACGAATTTGGTGACATTGTATTTGATTGCAATAAACAATAGTTCAACATTTTTGTTGTGTATCTATCTGACTTTCTTATAGCAGTGTGTCATAGAATCACAGAATCGTCTAGGTTGGAAGGGACCTTTAAGATCATCAAGTCCAACCATCAACCCAACGCTGCCAAAACCACCACTAAAACATGTCCCTGAGCACCACGTCCCTTATCTTAGAAAAAACTGAAAACATAGCTTGTGTTGCAAACTGGGTTGTCTCATTGCCTTCAGCTATCCCCACAAACTTTAAGAGATTAATATTCCAGAAAGTGACCATATAGATTTTACCATATATATGTAAATGTGTTTGCTGGTTCTCCAGCTGCATTTTTACAAGTTAGATTAGTCTTAGTGAAAAAAAAGTAATCTCTCAGAGCAATGCATACACAATATAAGAAAAAAAAAATCTCAGTGGAAATCCAGTGAATAAAAAGTCTCTGTTAGCTATATTTTTACTTTATGCCAGCACTCTTTGTAGACAAATTCATGCCTTCCCATTATGAATCCATTGATTTGGCTTGTTTCATTCTAGCATTATAAAAGTGATCTAGTTGGAAAAACAGAAAAAGCTCACTACACCACAGACATTGTAAGGCTTAGAATAAGTTATAGCTTTTAAATTCAAACAGTAGGTTTCAAATTAAGAAAATGTATATTTTCCTTGAGGAGTATATTGGTATAGCACATCTTATGACATTAGCTAGTTAGTACCAGCCTTATCTTGTTCATTAACATGGCATAATACATAATCTTTCTGCATTTAAATCCTTCACTACTAAAGAAGAGTAATTCCCAGTGAATACTACTGAACTACAGTAATTCCCTGGTGTATTATACTGTTAAATAAATCTGTCATTGGCACTTAACACTGTAGTTCTATGCAACAGCAGGAATGGACCTGCTAACTACAGATGTTACATTCAAACACACAATTTTAGTAAGTTTTCTTGGCTTACTAAGAAGATATGGAAATGAGTTACAGGAATATTTTTTTAGCAATTGTACTGCCATATGATTATCTTTAAATAAAAGTAAATTCAAAATTAAGATCTTTCAAATAGTTTGATATCTAAAAGTACTTCTTTTATTACTTACAGTGCGCACACTGCAAATTCATTCAAAGATGAGAGAAATAAAAGTAATTCACAGAAGCCTAATAGTCAGTGAAATAAAAACGGTGTAGTTCCCTGCTATTTTATAGAGTGAGAGCTGGTATTACAGAAAATTAGAGAGAAGCAGGAGTCTAGAAAGCATTGTGTCTTGTGTTAGTGCTATATTACTAGAAAACAGGGGAAGAGATGTAATTTGATTTCCGACCTTCTAATAATCTCTTCTGCTTCCTCTTACTATTTAGCTGGAAAGCGTGAGGACAAGAGTGCGAACATGATCAACCTTCAGATGCAGCACTGCAATGTCCTGACCATACACTAAACTGACCATGCTGCAGATCTGCTAGGATTTTCTTAATTGTCTTGGACAGCTGTGCTTTCCATGATCATTGGATTGTGCTAAGCTGTTCTTCTGTGCAGTGTCCAGTACAGTCTGTACTTTTATAATTTTATTTTAAAACACTCAGAAAACAGTCTCTGTTTCCGTTCTTCAGCAAAATCCTGCTACAGCTAACATGTCACCAGAAGCAGTCTGTAATACGTCTTCATCTTGCTTTAATATAGGACTGAATTGTCACTGAACTTTGCTCCTTTTGCTCCAAAAATCCAATTAAACAATAATTTCTAGTCCATCCAGGAAAAAAGCTGGTTTTCCCTTCCTTTATCCTGCAGGCATACAGAAAAGACAGGATATTGGGTCTGTGGGCTCGCCTAAACTAACGTCACATCTAAGAACTAAGGAAGGCATCAGAAAGCAGTTATCTGAGTGAAACCAGACATAAAAGATATCATTTTCTAAAATGTAACATCAGCTAAAAAGTCTGCTGAGAAAGTTGTATCTTGCTGATGCTTCTCTTTTGCCGACCAGGTACAGAGCAACAAAGATCAAAGATGTCTCGGCAACCTGGACAGAGCTACTGCAAATAAAGCTCATCCATCAAATCCAATACAGTTTAAGCCAGTTGGCACTGGGACAAGTATCTACACAAGGTACAAGACAGCAGGAAATCAGTGCCTTGCAGGTGCAAGACAAGTGCACTTACAACAAGTCCAGTGAGTTTATGACAGGCATGCTCACCAAGTGTGAGCAAACGCCATGGGCAGGTAGCTAAGCCTGGTGCTACCACTAATTTATCTTAGTTATATATAAATGTAAAAATACCTCTGACCTGTGAATTCTATTCATATCTAGTCCTTGTATCTTTACTTTCTTATCAGACCTTTTCTTCTCTGGCTTGCTTACCTTGCCAGTTTGTGATACCACATCTGAAATTAAGTCATAGTCCTACCATCAGAATGGCACAGAGGTACAGAACCATTTTTAGATTGTGAGACGAAAGCTACTGAGCCTCATCCACTGTCTGTTGAAGTATAAAAAGTTCCTTCCATTTATTTTAATCAATTTTGGAAAAGTTGTATGTATTTTAAATATCCTGAAGCGAGACTTTCTTTTACACTATGTTTCTACAGAATCTGTCGCAGACAGTTACAGTCTGCAGGTATTGCTTTGAGACAAGCGAACAGTATCATGTAAAGGAAGCTTAAACTCCAGGCTGTCAATATTGAATATTCATGGCAGAGTGTCCGGTCTAATCCAAAGATCAAGATAGTATGAATACATTGAATAAAACTTCAGGGAAGTCCTAAAAAAATTAAATTAGTTTATTATGAACATTTTTTACAAATTTTTCTAAGAAAATATGAGCTTGTCTTTAATAAATCTACCAATGTGCAATGTCTCTTTGAAATTAATGATGTATTGATGAGATATTATATATGCTTAACGGTAATGCATGTGTGTATTAACTTGTCTATGGTTGGGAATAGAGTGTATAATTCCACTCTGTAAAGTGATAAAGTTTCTGCTTTAATCTTTACTTTGATGACTTTTCAGCATTTGAGCCAATAGCTTATGGAAAATGAAACAATTCTCTTCTGAGAAACTCTGTTTAACTGCTAAAAAACCTGATCTATTTAGCAGTATTTTAACACTGTTTAAATGACTCTTACTGACCCTTATTTAAAACTGTCCTACCATTGAAAATGAATGGTTTGCATACAAGAAACAGAATATATTCTGGTTTCAGGGCCTGATTGTTAATGGCAATACAGATCCAGAAAGATTTCCAGTTAGGATGAATTTGCTGACTATAGACAGCCAAATTTAATATGAAATATCCCTGTTATGAAGCGGGTCTAATGATATTGCAGAGCATATAAGAAAGAACATACTGTATCCTATGCAAAACTGGGAAAACTGACAAAGACAGGAACTGATGGAACATCAAAACCTTTCTGATTAATGAAATGCATTGTGTCACCCAGCCTGTGCCAAAGTATAGGTGAGCAGGACTACATACCATAACAGCTTCGTTGAGTTGTCCTAGCCCTAAAAGAGATTCGTTGCATTATTTGGGTCTCAGACTTCTGCCTACACCAGTTGCTGGCACTGGTGGTATATGGCAGCAAGGATGAAAAGTCCAAAGGGGAGGAATGCACAGAAAGCGGGAAGAGAAGGCCGCAGAAGGGTAGTCTGCTTTTGAGACTTCCTACCGGCTTTCTCAATTAACAGTACGTCTCTGTTCTAGTCACTGTAGAATCCTGCATTATTTGTTTGACTTCAGTTATTCATTCAGGTTCATAAATCCATCTGTCTCTGTGATATAATCTTTCACAAGAGCATATACATGGGTCATGTGCATGGATGATTCATGTTCATCCATATTGACAAAGCTCAAAGTTTCTGCAGTTAAAACAGAGCAATAAAGGTTTCAGAGAGAAAAGGCATCCTGACATACGTATAAGGATGCATTTAAAACATCAGCATGTCTGCAATCATCTGAGCAGGTGACATACAGATGTTTATCTCTGCCCATTTTGCTTTGACAAAGAAATAAGCATTATTTCCCATTATGAAGTCTTTCACTCCGTTCTAGAGAAACACACAGAAATGTATGTTATAATTTATAAATTCCAACTCGCTCATGTTAAGGGTCATATCACATATACATGATAGCAGAACTATCGGTCCTCTTATGTGAAAGTGTAATAAACTTCACATTTTATGCTCTTCAACTCAGTAGAGTAGAACTTTGAGAACAACAGAAAATCATTTACCTGTCAAAATGAGGAAGGAGAAATTAAATTTCTTTACCTACGGTATTTGGACTGACAGGCTGTCATAATTCGTTTTCCTGATCCAAAAATGAAAGTCTTCTAGACCACAGAATCAGAAAATCATCTTGGAATTTTCTGACCTTGAATGACCTCCTTATCGGTGGTTTTTGGTAATATCAAATCATTCATTCATTAGTATGCCTTCATTATAAGGAACCAAAATTTTTTATTTCTCATTTTAACGTTTCCTAGCAAATTTATTACACTCCTAATCTTCCCATAACTGGTATGGCTTTACTTCATCTGATGATGTTCATATCAAAGTTGGTAAATTTCCAAGTAACACTGTGTGTAGATAGACGTACATAGATAAAATATTCATATTATTGGTAAATGAGCTTTCCCTTTCTTCCATGTAGAAGATGTAATTACAATGGAAATACGCTTAGAATTAGGTGTATTTCCACTGAAATCTATTGTCTTTATTTTTTTATGCCTGCATAACTTCAGGCATTACATGAAAAAAAGGACCAAGGACTTTAGTTATGTAAATAATGAAGACCTGATTTGCATCCAAAAACCTTGTATTTTCCCAGTTTACTTGGCAAAATTACCTCATTAGGCAGGAAATTATAGGAATGTATTGTTGAGACTTTCTTCAAATGTTTGTCTATTTAAGGTATTACAAAAACCTAATGTATAATTTGGAAAATGTATATGCAATTTCCAAATAGCAATTTGGCAAGCTACCAGTGGCATCTATTGACAAAGCAGAATGTGCAAGAGGCAAATAAAAGCAAAATAGAGAAGGTAAGTTGATGGGCATGTGAGGAGATCACAAGGCACTTATGAGCCAACAGTAAGCTTTTATTTTAATTAGGGCTTCGTACAAAGCAGGATTACGATGCTCGTAAAGTAAATGGTGCATATTGGGATATGAACTCTCAGCCCTGAAATTTCCTCCATAGTGTACAGCAAGTGGAAAGTAAATGTGGAGGGACGCATCAGGATTCCCTGTGTTGCAGGGTTTGTTCAAAGCATGCCTAACTGAGGCATTCCACCAAGATATGCCAATCAGAACAAGCAAGCAAAAAGCATGACACAACCAGGAGCCTCAGTCCTACTGTTTCGTTACAGACAATTTAATAAAGCCTGCAGAGGATGTGTAGAATGGAAAACATCTGTGTCCACTGATATATTTAGACTGCTCTGGTGTTTAAAATAAGTATCTCAGACTACGAAGACACGAGGGAATTATGTGAAGAAAGACTCTCACTAAGGAATAGCCTGCATTATTAGAGGCAGACTTTGGGATCATTATCACCTACATTTAAGTGTCCGTCTTATGTCCTTACATTTGGAGCTTAGGACTCCTTGTGGGTCACAAAATAAAAAGTCACTTTTACAGGACAGAAAAGACTGTCATTTCATACGGAAACTAACATCTGAAATGGCATCTAAGTAAGGTGATTAAAACAAGCTGCTATGAACATGCCTGATGCTGGGGACGTTGGCCACAGCCAGAAGTCTGCTCCATATAAATACAGGGAGCAATGAATTTCCACAGGATTTCTAAGTAGACTAATTTAGGATGTGTACACATATTGCAACATGTAAGGTGCACTAGTCAAGTATGTATAAGGAATTTGCTATGTATAAGGAATTTGCAATCCTTACAAAAACAGCTCTTGAGATTCAGGCTAGGCAAGGCATGTAACTTTTTTTTGAGTTAGGCTCTCCGACTTTTTAAAAGTAAAACCTGATTGTCAATTCCAGCACGTACTCTAGAGAAGCAAGAGTCTTCTGACAAAGCTGTGCTTATAAACAGCAGATGTTGAGAGCCTCCTGGACACAAGACAATCTTATTTCTTTATGTTAAGTTTGTGTAGTCCTAAGAATGAAACTAAGCCTTATGTGTTAGTATTTTACTGAATATGAACAATATGAACATTTACTTAAAATAAAGATGTAACAGAAGAAATAGCAGCAATCACTAACTGTAAACTATTGCAGTATGGAAAGAAATTACATTTGTCCCATGCCATTTCCTCTTTTTGATTGTTTTTTGACTGTGGATTATATTAGAGCACTGGCCAGGCACAGTAAATGAGGACTAAGTTTTCTCTGAGACACTGAATTGGTGAAGTGCGCCCAGATGCTGTAAGCAAGCTGTGCTGGTGCAGTAAGCTGTGCTGATTCACTGGAACTCTTATCCCCTAAAGGTATCTTGAAAAAGTAACTTAAATCCATGCAAACCACTGTGTGAGAAACTGTCACTCCCAACAACATGGTGAAATCCCCACTTACTCTCCTAAGTGCCTAACATCAAAGATAATCCATTTAGGTCAGCTCAAAAAGTCCTGCAGCTGTCACCAGGAGCTGGATCAGGCTCAGTGCCCAGCTAAGGAACTCAATGCAGAGATTAGTAAGAGATATTCTTTAGCTGTGTCATATTTGTAGTTGTGAGCATAATCTTATTTTCTGACCCAAAACCAGAAGTCCACTTGCATGGAATTTCAGCTGTCCCAGAGCTTCTCTGTTTTGCCAGGCTGGCACTACAGTTCGGTGGTGGGCAGTGCTCTGACTATGATGCCAGTACAGCATGTTTAAAGGATTGCCATGCATTACACTAATTTAATGCATGCCGATGTTGCTGTCTGGATCAGAAGCGGGAACAAGGAAATTCTTGTTGCTGTAGCTCTCTTCATGCTCAATTTTGGTTGAACAACAGCAAGTGCCGTAGCATTGCTCCATTCCTGACAGGATTTAATCTAGAGAGGGAGGACATCAGTGCCTCATTAAAACAATAGTTTGGGGTTTTTTTTAAGTTCTCCTCACAAAATTAGTCATTTATTATGAAACAGCTGACACTCCACTATGTATTGTATCACTTTGTAAGTGTGATATCTTCTCAGCCCTGTTTGTTGGAATGGGAGACCTAGATGCCTGAAGGGTCTGCAGCGCTGTCTGAATGAGTTCTCTTACTGTCAAAGACAGAGAAACTGAAGCAGAAAAACCCCAGTCATTGACTTTATGTGACTATGACAAGTGTTCCACACAGTCTGTGACAGGAATTGGCTTTCTATGAACCAAGCATTCGAACATAACTGAGTAAAAATATTTATTAAGCGCCATCACTTTGCATATTTCTGGGAAAACTGGAGGACGCTGTCTGTGTTCCAGGACAACAGTCCATAAAAGACAGAACTGTTCCTACCTTTATCACCTTTACTATTATTTAAGCACCTAACAACAAGAAGATCCAGATTTTATGGAAGACTAGTGTAAATATGGGTTAAATAAGTTTCAGCTCATTTCTAATAGCATTAAATAACCTGAGAAACTTACCTAAAGAAAGCTAATCTTTACTCCCTGGCAGATTTAAGGCACTATCTTAGAAACTTTATCAGAACTTCTGCGAAATACAGTTTTACTTCAAGTATGCAGAGGTGCTGACTGGGAAAATAAGTCTTCCTGTATTTTTTTCTCAGTTCGTCAGTTTTCTCGACTGACAGAACTCTTGTTATCACCAGTCTTTGATCATATCCTTCATGTTCTGTCCAGGCTCCCACATTCTGCTTTAAGTGTGGCTTTAAAAAATCCCATAAATCTAGAACAACAGGTCAAGCAGATACACACATTTGACAGAGAAATAAAAAAGATTTTTCTTCAGCATCATCAACTATGATGGCAGAGGATAAGTAACCATACCTTCTGCAAAGTTGTTTTGTGTATTGTCTGAAGACATACACAGAGAAGTGTACAGGATAATTAGCATGCTGGACTTGAAGCAAGCCTATGCTGTTAGATTTGAATCCAAAATAGCCTTATTATTCAAGATATTCTTTGAATTGATATCTTCATCGGACAACCACAGCATATTCTTAGAACAAAATGTGTGATTTTTTAGTAGATAAGTTCTGTAACACTTTTCACTGCTTATTTACAATTAATAATATAATCTATACAATCTTTGTAGTAGACTTATATGCTCTGTATTTTTGCTTCAGAATGATCTTTGATCTTTTTAAAAACACTTATTTCTCTTTGTTTTCCTTTCCATCTTTTGGGCATTTCTTCTACTTGAGGAGATGACTGTCTTGTCTCATTAAGTAATTGAAGAAGTGCACAGCAAACTCATTTGTTTCCCCGCAAGCCTATAGTCTTCTCTGTGTTCAGGATGTAATTCTGCATTTGGGATTAGAGCTTCCTGCTCAACTATACCCTTTTATCCGAACAGTAAAGGTCTTATGGTGTTGATTTGAGCACTGGGAGATCTTGTTTCAGGAGATTTCAGAAGAAAGAATACGTCTGTATTCAACTTTTTTGCCTTCAGGTGGTTGCTAGGTTGGCTATTTTGAAGTTGCGTCTTGGCCTTTTCATGGGACTGTTGATACAATTTCAAGACCTAATGAACTGTGATTAAAATTTTCCTATGTCATTGTTTTCTAATTAGTTAGATTAAAATGTAGTTGTATACATCATTTCACAAGTTGAACTGCTGACTGCAAACGTGTAATCACCAGATCGAATGATATGAACTTAGTGCCAATCCAGTAAATTGAATTGCTTCACAATGTGCAAACCAAATTCAATCATCCTGTGACATGTGAAGTTTCCTGCTTTATCTGTTTCCACTCTGTGTAACCTACGAAGCTGTATAACAGATTTCTAGTGATAATGATAAAAGTACACTAGCAGTCTGGAAGAAAAATTTTACGCACAGCAGCTATCAATTTAACATACAGTATACAAAGTATGTTGCCAGTCAATAATTCTGCTGTGCTTCAGGAGTGTTAGTTTTATAATGTTTGTTAACCATAGCAAACTAGAAAAAGGTTATACACTGAAACACAATAGTATTGTGCTTTATTTTGTTTACTTTAAAATCTTAGTTATTCAGCTGATTTGCAGTCCTGTTATGTATTCACATTGTTTTGACAATGGACCTGTGCCAGTTTAATACTCGCAGATCTGGCTCTACTATAGTTATGGTATATTTTTGTCTTTCATCTTTTTCTTTTTAGGAAATTCAAACATCAGGTGCACTCAAGATGTAAAGTTGCAATGAAAATAAAGTACTGCATAACTACATAATAGCAGAATATATTCTGGTTTGCTGGTTTTGAATTTAGACTAACTTACACATATATCCAAAGTTATAGTGTTGTTTTTAATATATTTAGTATGCTACTTCTGTTAAGCCAAGGTCAACTTTTCAAATTTTGATTAGTCATATCCTGCTAACAGAGATCATAGAATCATAGAATGGTTCAGGTTGGAAGGGACCTTAAAGATCAACTAGTTCCAAACCCCCTGCCATGGGCAGGGACACCTCCCACTAGACCAGATTGCTCAAAGCCCCATCCAGCCTGGCCTTGAACACCTCCAGGGATCGGGCATCCACAACATCCCTGGGCAACCTGTTCCAGTGCCTCACCATACTTATAGTGAAAAATGTTTTCCTAATATCTGTTCTAAATCTACACTTTTCCACTTTGAAGCCATTACCCCTCATCCTATCACTACATGCCCTTGCAAAAAGTCCCTCTCCAGCTTTCTTGTAGGTCCCTTTCAGATACTGGAAGGCTGCTACAAGGTCTCCCGGGAGCCTTCTCTTCTCCAGCCTGAACAACCCCAACTCTCCCAGCCTGCCTTCATAGGAGAGGTGCTCCAGCCCTCTGATCATCTTCGTGGCTCTCCTCTGGACCCGCTCCAACAGCTCCATGTCCTTCTTATGCTGAAGTCTTCAAAGCTAGACGCAGTACTCCAGGTGGGGTCTCACGAGAGCAGAGTAGAGGGGCAGGATCACCCGCCTCAACCTGCTGGCCATGCTTCTTTTGATGCAGCCCAGGATAGGGTTGGCCTTCTGTGCTGCGAGTGCACATTGCCAGCTCATGTTGAGCTTCTCATCAACCAACACTCCTAAGTCCTTCTCCTTAGGGATCCTCTCAATCCATTTTCTGCCCAGCCTGTATTTGTGCATGGAATAGCCCCAGCCCACATGCAGCACCTTGTACTTGGCCTTGCTGAACTTCATGAAGTTCACACGGGCCCACCTCTCCAGCCTGTCCAGGTCCCTCTGCGTGGCATCCTTTCCCTCCAATGGGTCAACTGTACCACACAGCTTGGTGTCGTTGGCAAACTTGCTGAGGGTGCACTCCATCCCACTGTCCATGTCACTGACAAAGATGTTAAACAGCACCGTTCCCAGTACCAACCCCTAAGGAGCACCACTTGTCACTGCTCATCACTTGGACATGGAGCTGTTGACTGCAACTCTTTGAGTGCAACCGTCCAGCCAGTTCCTTATCCACCTAGTGGTCCATTAGTCAAATCCACGTCTCTCTAACTAAGAGACCAGGATGTTGTGCGGAACATTGTCAAATGCTTTACACAAGTCCAGGTAGATGACATCTGGTAGATAATAGCAAGTATTCAGATTTCACCATTTCTTACACATTTTTAAATGACAAACCTATTTGTTTATACTATTAAGGCCTTGTGTGGGAGAAGCAAATTAAAATTTGGAGGTTGCTCAAAGATTAAATGTAAGTTACTCCAATGCAGGTACATTAATGTAAAGTAAGTCTTTTAAGACTGTTAACATCCTGCTGAGTTTTAAATTCCTAAAATTTAGCTGAATCTGGGAATTTTTTTCAATAAGAATATTCAAAATTCAACCTTTAAAATGAAATTTCTTGGCACTGCATCTGATTTTGTTTTTAATTTAATTTGCTAAATTCTATAATCTAATGTAGTTTTAGAAGAAATAAGTTGTCAGACACAGTATATCTGTATACACTGTATAAACTTGTAGGTTATATATAGTCAGATAAAGTATTTCTTTTTGAAATGTTTTGAGGTTCTGAGAGGACTTAGGACTTGCAAAGCTATTTCATAGTCTTCACTGCGTCCACTGTCCAGATTGTCAGCTAGTTTTTCACTGATGTTAGGTCCTTACTATTTTTCTGGTCTAAAATGTTTACGTTGGAGTGATAGTAGCAGAAAGATACAGTTCAGTTATAAATCTGATTTCATTTAGAAGAAGAAAGGTAAAGGCATGATTATACAAGAAACCATACATCAGTGTCTTTACAAGATGTGTATTTATTCAGCATAGACTAGAGCATGTATGTTGTTTCAGAGCACCAAAAAGCAAAGAGCTTCTATTTTTGCTTTAAAAATGAATGCATTTGGTAACTGCAATATGTAAAAGTTGCCAAGCCGACATTTGCAGATAAAACCAGCCAAAGGAATTAATAATGACATACAAAGGAAAAAAGAAGAGAGAAAGAGAAGAAGGTTCAGCAGAGTAAGAAATGAGAAATAAGTAGCAAAGATTAAACAAAAAATCCCAGAACACAGTCATTAAACATATTATCATTACATACAGTGTCAGAACAGAGCCCTTAAATTAATTATGACTGATTAAATTTTCTATTAATATAGATCATTACAATTTCATGAAGTACATAAAAGTGCTAACAATATATAAATGTACCTCCAATAATCAATATTTTGCAATTAAGTACAGGGTGGGATAGAAAGGCTTATTTGAATGTACAGAATGCTAATTATTTTCACCTGCCAGTTATTAAAAATGTGTGAGCTAGAGTAACTAAATAGAGAGGAGATGAAGGGCACACCTTACTGCTTTTCCCAGCATTAATTTATGATGTGCTGGTAGCCATACTAGTCACCTGAAAATGTTGTCATGCCTTCAATAACGCAATATTTAAAGGCAAAATAATTGTGATTACTACCTATTTTTTATTAAAAGAAAATAAAAATGAAGCAATGAGAATGGAAGCAGGCATAGAGAAGGGTATCCACTCTTTTTCCTGTATCTCTTCATTTAGACACTTTTCAGAGAGGTCTGCTGTGAGAACATTTATTAGATACTGTGTCTTCAAGTTAAGACAGTACCAAACCATTTTTTTCTCCAACCAGAATGAGCCCCGTGTCATGGTACCAGCCAACGTATGGGAAAGAAAACAAGTTTAGTAGTTGGCTGTTTTTTCTAACATAATGAAAACATGTAACATACCTATAACTAGGTATGTTATAGGTGGGCAAAGACAAAAACATTAATAATGTAATGAAATCAAAGGAAATAGTTTTGTCTCTTGTTTTTAAGAAGCTGTTGAAACAGTCACCTTGAAGCAAGCAAATTTATAAAAGCCTTTGTATTTTCTGTGATTATCAAGATCAGTTTATGCCTCATTTCCAGGAATACACTGATTAATCAAAAAAGAGGTATGAATACTTTAAAATAGTACTCAAAATTCCATCTACTAAAAGTAATAAAATCTCTGGACAATGCTTTGGCAAACCTCTATGTCCTTAATGCTGTTGAAGCCAGGTGATATTATCATAGTGTAAGAACAGGTAGGGCTGAGCAGTTAGTTTGTGCTGTTGTTGCTTTTTCTTATTATTGCCCATGATTTTTTGTTTAAATTCATGAACTAAATAGACTAACTTAAGAAGAAGTGGTCAGACAGAAGCCTTTCTCCTTCGGTGTCTTACTTCATAGAGAAGTACAATTCTCTGTGTGGCCTTCAAGGTGAAAGTTATGCTTGTTTCTGGGGCATGGATGGACTCTAATAATAGTCATGGTAGTTCAGAGTCTCATACCTGCATAGACTATGTTGATAGCGTGGACAGTCCATTAGCACGCTATTTCCTGAGGTCTGCATAGCTATATAATAATTACTTTTTTCAGACAGAAATTTCTTGGAATATCAAATAAGTCTTTATTTATTTCCTTTGAATAATTTGCTTTCTGATATACTACTTTAATTCCATCATAAGAGTTTAAATTTTATTTTTTATTTGTAGGAATAAACAAGCTTTATATAAAGATCTCTCAGGCCTCAAAATAATAATTTTAGTCAGCTTTGATTCTTAAGGAAGTTTTTAAGTGTAAATGTAAATGAATATCAGTATTTAGAGAAGTCCTTTTTGTCTTTAATAAATACTTTCTTAAACCCTGGTGGATAATTAACTATCATACAGTTAACAGCAATATTTAAAAATTCCTTATTACACTCATTATCAGTTATATCACAAAATTACCTTGCTGTATTTGGACATAAACAAGTGAGTATCTACAAAATACTGGTCTCAATCAGGTACTTTATGAGACTTGCAATAGAAAACTAGATATTAAAAAAAACAGCCAAACCCTCAATGAAAGCATTTAAGGAGAAAAAAAAAAAAGATAAGGAATACACTGCTGGGTCAAACAAATAGCTCATCTGGTCCAAAGTCTGATTGTAACAGTAGCAGTGGGAGATGTTATTCAGGAAGAATATTCAAATCTGGCCACTAACTGCAATTTGTTCCTTCCATAACTCTCCAGCATCCATAACATCTGTACTACAAACAGGTTCTGGTGGATACGTAACCCCATTAGTATCCATTTACAATCTTATCACCCCTGAACTTGTCTAGTCCCTTTTTGAACCTGTTGATACTGTCTGCCCCCATGAATGTGTGGTAGCAAGTTCCAAAAGTTGCTACCCGCTACGTGAGGAAGTGTTTTCTTTAGTCTGCTGTGTCTTTTATCATGTATTGTGACATTGGTAAAAAACAGTTCTTCGTTCACGTTATGCAGCAATTTCATAGTTTTGCAAACCTTACTAATGCCCCCTCAGCTTTATATTCTGCACACTGAGGTTCTGCAGCTTTGTTAACCTGTCTCATGAAGTATCTGCTGACTTCTTGTTGATCACTTTACATGCCTTCCTCTGTACCTTCTTAGTTCCTTTACACCTCTCTGGAGTAGCTACAAGATCTGCGCACACTACACAAGATGGAGATGCAGTAAGGGTTTACTTAGAGCCCAAATAGATAGATCTGCCTTGTTCAAAGTGATGCCAACATTTGTTGACTGCTCCTTCACACTGGGCCAATAATTTCAGACAGCTGACAGTGATAACTGAGACTTCTTTCCTGAGCTGTAATTACCATTTCCACAATCAGCAACCTATAGCCACAGTATAAGTTATTTTTTCCTTTACTTTCCATGTACACACTTTGAAGCTCATCTGCTTTTTATGCATGCAATCACTTTTATGAGATCTGTGTGGAATGCCTCACCATCAGCATAGTACCTACCCAAATCCTTTGCAGCATACTGTCACCCACAGATGTGGAGATTCAGTTATGTGCTCTGTGCTCTCCTTTGATTGACAATGAAGACATCAAATAGAACTGGTGTCAGCTGTGATCCACAGAAAACTTCACTGCTGACTATTCTCCATCCTGGCAAGTGACCATTAAGCCCTTCCTATTCTTTAGCATCTATAAAAGAACCTTGCCTCTTCCTGTGGCAACTTAATTTCCCTAATAACTTTTGCCAATGAACCTTGTCAAAGTCTTTCTGAAAATCAAAGTATGTTCCATCAACTGGACCTCCTTTGTGCATATGCTTTTTGACACTGTCATCGAACAGTAGCACATTATTGAGGCAGGATTTTCCCTTACAAAAGGCATGCTGACTTTCCCCAACAGACTATGTTAATATGTATGTTCAGTGGTCCTGTTCCTCATAATTAACTTCACACTTCACCAGGGAGAGAACAAGACTCATCTATCTGTAGTTTTTGCAATCCCTTCAAGAGCCCTTTCTGCAAATGGAAGTTCTACTGGCAGCCTTCCAGTCCTCTGGCACAGTGGCAATTTTTAATGACAGGTTATGCACTTTGGCCAGCTGTTCTACAATTTCGTGTCTGGATTCCTTCAACACTCCCAACGTGAGTGCCATTCAGCCCTGGTTATCTATCAACATCTAACTTACCTATTTGCTCTGCTATTATTTACTTCAAAATTATCTGATTGCAAAAAAGCTATGGGAATCTCTCCGGCACCTCCAGCAGCAATGCAATACAAAGAATTCACAGAGATATTCTCTTATGTCTTTATTATCCCAGAGTGTGCCTGAACACCCTTGCCATCAAGCTAGGTTTTCTAGATGACTTACTGCTTTCATGCATTTGAAGAGTCTTTTACTACTGGTTTGAGCATCTTTTGCAAAATACTTATCAAACCTCTTTGTAAGCCCTTTTAATCTTTTTTTTTTGCATTTTTTCTTCTCTTTTAGGTGAGCTTTCCATTTTTTTAAATGCCAATTTTCGCCTACATTAGCCACCTTTAATTTTATATTGATCCATATGTTAAGGGGAAAGTTTGATCCATTTGATATAATTCTGAATCATGGTGGACATTTTATCTGGTCTTCTAATAGTACAGTATTTTTAACAGCCTCCAGACTTGAAGAATTCTTGATTTCTGGACTTACAGATTTTTTTTGACTAATTATCTCCTTTTACATAGCTCCTTTCTAGTGAATGAACAGATTTATGTGGCTTCTCTCTCCTGCTACCATGTTAAACCTTATTGTGTTGTGGCCATTATTACAGACTGGCTCCTGCACTGGTACCTCTTGAACTAGGTCCTATGCACCAACCAAGACCAAATCCAAATAACATCTGTCCATCAACTTAAGTCTGGTGAGGGGAGAAAAGCTTTGCTTTTCAGTTTTCATATGAGCTAGAAATAAGAATCTTATGTAAAAAAAAGCCCAACTCACAAGTATTCTCCCCATTATTTAAATAAAGGGTATTTTAGAGCTTTTTCTAAAAAAGTTTTTAATGAATTTGTAATAAAGTTTAAAATTAAAGTTTTTGTTTGAGTAAGGAGTATGTATAAAATGGAGCTGTATTCAGGACTAAATATTGCTTCTGTTGTGTTATATAACCAATAATATGCTTTAATATAAGCAGTTTCTTTCTGAAACGCCAAAACGTCGAAATTATTTTGCAAAGTTGGATACAAAGTTCAAAAGTGCTATGTTGTATAACATTATCTCATAATAGTTTCATCTAGACCAGATTATTCCTGCATCTACAACCTCTAATTTATGTACATTTACAACTAATTGTTGAAGATTCTTATTAAATATTCTACAAAAAGCACAGATCACAATGGCTAGTACATCCATAAGTCTTTCAAAGCATGGTGTACAAG
Source organism: Pluvialis apricaria (assembly GCA_017639485.1). Classification (NCBI taxonomy): domain Eukaryota; kingdom Metazoa; phylum Chordata; class Aves; order Charadriiformes; family Charadriidae; genus Pluvialis; species Pluvialis apricaria. Next base: position 23,300,003 of record CM030011.1, on the reverse strand, counting down.
AGAACAGCACAGAATGTTAAAGACAAGTAAAAGATATAATGGTGCTTTCAGGACTGACTGCCAAGACAGAAATTCAGGTACCAAATATGCCTACAGAAACATTAAAATCTTTGATCCATATAAGGTCTGTTACTAGTTTAAGCAGCTGCAGACATGTCCTTGGAATTTCTGCGATTACCATGCTTTATTGCATATTGAGTAAAACCAATTCAAAATCTACTCTTTCTCCTCAAAAATGAAAATTAAACTTATACCTGTATTTTCCAAGTGTTACAATAAAATAATAAATATTTTACCTAAAATGAAATAGATACAATATAGTGAATTATTTTAAATAAAATATTTAAATACCTATCTCATATAGAATCATAGAATGGTTTAGGTTGGAAAGGACCTTAAAGATCAACTAGTTCCAAACCCCCGGCCATGGGCAGGGACACCTCCCACTAGACCAGATTGCTCAAAGCCCCATCCATCCTGGCCTTGAACACCTCCAGGGATAGGACCTCCACAACTTCCCTGGGCAACCTGTTCCAGTGCTTCACCACCCTCAGAGTGCAAAATTTCTTCCTAATATCTATTCTAAATCTCTCCTCTTCCAGTTTGAAGCCATTCCCCCTCGTCCTATCACTACATGCCCTTGCAAAAAGTCCCTCTTCAGCTTTCCTGTAGGTCCCTTTCAGATACTGGAAGGCTGCTATATGGTCTCCCGGGAGCCTTCTCTTCTCCAGACTGAACAATCCCAACTCTCTCAGCCTGTCTTCACAGGAGAGGTGCTCCAGCCCTCTGATCATCTTCGTGGCCCTCCTCTGGACCCGCTCCAACAGCTCCATGTCCTTCTTATGCTGAGGACTCCAAAGCTAGACACAGTACTCCAGGTTGGGTCTCACGAGAGCAGAGTAGAGGGGCAGAATCACCCGCCTCAACCTGCTGGCCATGCTTCTTTTGATGCAGCCCAGGATAGGGTTGGCCTTCTGTGCTGCGAGTGCACATTGCCAGCTCATGTTGAGCTTCTCATCAACCAACACTCCTAAGTCCTTCTCCTTAGGGATCCTCTCAATCCATTTTCCGCCCAGCCTGTATTTGTGCATGGAATAGCCCCAGCCCACATGCAGCACCTTGCACTTGGCCTTGCTGAACTTCATGAAGTTCACACGGGCCCACCTCTCCAGCCTGTCCAGGTCCCTCTGCGTGGCATCCTTTCCCTCCAATGGGTCAACCGTACCACACAGCTTGGTGTCGTTGGCAAACTTGCTGAGGGTGCACTCCATCCCACTGTCCATGTCACTGACAAAGATGTGAACAGCACCGGTCCCAATATGTATAAGATATACGCGAGATATATATATCTCAGTTGTATATATATCTCTTACATGATATATAAGGTATATATACCAGGTGTATGTATTTGTATTCGACATTATCTGTAAAGTATATGTGATATATATACCTTACAGATGTTAAATAACATCTGTATTTAAATAATATATAATAAATTGATTTTAAAATGATGAGGTTTTGGTCTATATTAAGGTTTACTGCCTTTGATATATTTAAGGTACCAAAATGAGTGTTTCAGAAAAATCCCACCAGCTGTTACACTACACGTACAGTGAATCAGCTCTACAGAAGATAAATAAAGGGAATAAAAATAATTTTCTAAATACAGTCTCAGCTTTCATATGATCTAGCATCCACTAAAATAATTTGAAGCACTCGTAAGAATTTCATTGCATTTTAAAACAGCCCCCAGGCAACTCATCAATGCTTCTTTGACTCCATTTACAGGGTCTTCTCTAACGGCAAAAAAGTGTAAGAAATGTCTAACAAGAGCAGACTAATTGTTCCATCTTGTTCACTACTTTGTAACCAGCTAATGATAGGTTTTTAAGGAAAAGTAGCAAGCATTAGATTGTATAATGGTGTATAAACACTCCTGTTTCTGTGCAAAGGAAGAAATGTATTCCTTAAAGCCTCATGATTGACGGATCTTGTTATAAGTTTTGTCCTAGCTCCTGCTACTGCAAGTGTTATCCTTGTTGAGCTTGATTTTTAATCAGCTTTTGCATCTGTCAGAATAGTAGCCTGTGCCAGTCAATTTCACAGCTTAGTTATATGCTGGACACAAGAATTTATTACCCTTTTCACTGCTTAAAAATCAAAGGCCAGATTCCCTTTCTGGGCTATTAACTACACTGATGGTAAGCAAAAGTATAACAAAGGCAACTTTATTCATTCAGAGACAGAAAATGAGTTAAAGTAATTCATCATTAGCCAAACTGATGTTAACGGAGCCACACTACCTCACACACGCAGGAGCAAGCTCATAAACTCACATCTACATTTCATTTACTGATTTCTTTCCAGTCTACCAGGGTGTACTGTATTGATGATTGGAGGGTTAGTCCCACTTCTCGTGAGTTGACTCCTGAATGGGATGTACATTCACAAAAGCAAATGTTGCATACAGTTGCTTTTGAATTTCTGAATGTCTTTGCACTGGGAACTGACAACTTTGACATTTCGTGTGGCTTAAATAAGGAGCGTGTATTTATAGGTCTGTGAGTTTGCATAACATGTATTGTTTCTGTCAAAAATTTCTTGCATGAATATGTACTCTGTAGGAGACTGCAGTAAGCCTATTGCTTGATTGTTAATGTTTGGGTTTGGCCTTCCCACATATACTGAATACATCCATGTTTTTATCAGCATCAGTGGATTTATATTCTCCAAAAGTGAAAACTGGAAATATTTTAAAAGAAAAAGACATCATTTCAGTATTCCAGGTTCATATAAGTAGTTCTATTGTTTGTTGAGTCTTCAGAAAACCTATCCAAACACAGTCTCAGAAGTGAGCTAGGAAGCATGATTTCCTTGCACAAGGTTCAGCTGAATTAATGGAGGGTGAAAGACAAAAATAAGGTTCCGTTCCTGATCGGACTTGGAAGAGTCATATGAATCTGGGGTTGTACAGGGACTGTTCCCATTTGCTTTCTTGACACTGCAGTTAAAGGGGTAGGAAGGCATTATAGCCGCGCATTGCTCTTGTGGTGCATTAATGACACAGCTGAGAAGTGAGCTGAAACCTATATTCATGTGCTAGTTTTACAGCCTTACTACAAGCTTAGTAGGCAATGCTTCCTTATTTGACATTTCCGGGTGACCTTGTTTTCCTCTGAATATAAAGGGAGCTTAAGGAGATTAGTATCTGAAAACTAAGGGTATTTTTTATGAATTGTTTATTATGTCACTGACAACATTTACTTCATAGTTCCAAATTGCTTTCTCATGCACCTAGGTTGGCAGTTCATGCAAGGCTTGATCTCACCGGGGCAGGTTGTCCTGGCAAAAGCAGCCACACCTCTTCTCCTGTTGCGGTGACAAGCACTCACAAGCACTCCATCCTTCTCAGAACACCTGCATCCCAAGCCTTGCATAGGCACAGACTGAAGAGACTTTGGCCTACTACTGCTGCCTTTGTCTTTATGTAGTTTTTCCAATGCATTTTCCCCCTTTCCTATTTATGATCACATTCTCCAGTAAGGTAAGGTCCATTTAGTAGGAGAGGGTACATCTGTCATTAGACCTTGAATTGACGGTTAGTTTTCTTTCAAATCCCTCGTGAAAAAGTTTTCGCTATTGCAGGTATTTTCTAATACTCACTGCAAGTCAACTGCTTCCATGAATACCAAGCAACCTCATCTTCTGTCACAGAAAGTAGATGCGGGACGGCTGAGAGCACAGTCAAATATAATCTGTTGTGAAATGTGAATGAATAACTTTTCAGATATTTCAGGGTTTTTAAAGCTCTAGTTAATAAGAAGTAGAAACACTTTCATAAATACTTGACCTGATTCTGGAAAACTAAAAGTAATACTGAAAAAGTCATTGCTAATGACATCTGCCCAAATTCTTTTTTCTTTTTAGTTTCTGGAAAACCAGAATAATTTAACAGATATGAGATTTGCTCTGAATTTGCACTGTAGCAAGCGAAAGTATTTCCTGTCCCTTTGTTCCCACCCCTTTCTTCTCTCTGCTAATTTTGGGAATGGGTTCTTACGATGGAGATATTACTATTCTCTAGAAGATTGTTAAATTGTGTTAGTAGCATATTTTAGCGTGACAGTATAAGCAGGCAGCATGATGAATCATCCAGTGGCAAGTCAAGCCTCAGAATCTGGAAAAGACAAATTTCACTGAAAAGCATCACAACAACATGTTTTCCAATCAAGAGGCATTCAGCAAAATCATAGCTTAGAAGATATTTGGCAGGGGTATTCATACCCCCTGAATCTTCTTTCGGGTACTTTGATATTGATCATGTCCACCTGATCTATTCATGCCTGTGTTTCTCAAATGCTGTCATTTACCTATGACAGCTCTCTCCCGACACTTAAAATCATATAGGTGAAAGAAAGAATCCATTTTAAGTATCTTTTGTGTTAAACCAAACACAGTGTCAGATGAGACAGCTTTAACAATGCCTTCCAAATAAACAGTAACTGCACGGCATCATCACTAATTTTTATTTTTTTTTTGCCTGGGCTTACTTCAAGCATCAACTAATTCGGCTGCATCAGAAACAAAAGAAACACTCTTTTAAATTTTTATCTCCGCTTTATGAAGAAACCAGGCATGTGAACTCCATGGCTCAGCATTACAATCATTCTCAGTTAAGTTAATCTGAGACTAGTTAACAGATCCTAGCTAAAAGTGGTGTTAAATATCAGTTGGGTGTGTGTTTTGTCTTTTTTTTTTAAATTTTAGAATATTTTTTAAAATATCAGAAAAGCAAAGATGACCTCTTTCTCTAGGCTTGGAAGTTGTGATAAGGCTTTAAATGGTTTTGCAGTTCTGAAACTGAACATCTACAACTACCCTCTACAACTACCTGAAAGGAGGTTGTAGAGAGGTGGGGGCTGACCTCTTCTCCCTGGTGAAACGTGGTAGGACGAGAGGAAATGGATTCAAGTTATGTCAGGGGAGGTTTAGATTGGATATTAGGAAACATTTTTTCACTGAAAGGGTTATCAAACATTGGAATAGGCTGCCCAGGGAGGTGGTGGATTCGCCATCCCTGGAAGTGTTTAAAAAAAAGGGTAGATGTGGTACTTAGGGACATGGTTTAGAGGTGGTTTTGGCAGTGTTAGGTTGATGGTTGGACTTGATGATCTTAAAGGTCCCTTCCAACCTTAGCAATTCTATCATTCTATGATTCTGCCTGTCTTGATGCTAAACCCCGCGTTACAAAAGCCCAATAATCTTGTCTGTTGGGCGAACGCGAGCTCCTCCCTTCGTAGTTAAAAAAAAAAAAAAAAAAGCCCGTGATATTCACGCCTGCAGCCGTTAGAGGTCACTATTAACAGGGAAATGGAAGGTACCCCCGCAGGAAAGGGGGAGAGGGTTACGGCGGGGCTGCGCGGCCGCAGCGGGCGGGATGTGGGGGCCGGTCCGCTGGCAGGAGGCCGCGCAGATCCCCGCTCCCGCGGGGGGCTCCAGCGGCTCAGAGCCGCCTCCACCCACTGCACTGTTAACTTGCTAGGTGGGAGTTTCTTTTAATATAAATAGGGGGAAAATAAAAAATAAAAAAAAAGGAATTTACTCCCACTACTTGATTTGGATTAACCTTTTGACTGTACTCTCAAACACTGCCCGTGTGATTATCTGAGCAAATTGACACAGGCAGAGGGTGCAGCAAGGATGAGTTCCTGTAGGTCTGTATTGTTTATTCTTCCACTTTCTCATATTTTAAATTTGAATCTGCAGTTTTGGAGGATTTTAACTTTGCAAGAGTCAGTCAGTTGCTATTCTCTCTGTGAATCTGCACAGCTCATGCAATCCACGAGGTTAGGAATATCACTGCTTTGAACGAAAGAAAAAAGCAGGGAGGGGAGGGGAGGAGGGAAAGAAAAAAGCAATTGGAGGCTGAAGTAACAAAGAACTCATCTTTAGGACTTGATGCAGCTGAAGAGGAGCTAGCAGGGACCTCCTTTACCATTAACATTACTAAACTATTTTAACACTAAAGGCAATCTGTCATTTTGAGTAAATTCTCTTCTGCTTCTATAAACACAGCCGTAATCAATTAAAGACCTACTTGTGAAGGAGCTATTGTGTGCAGTTCCATTCAGACATTGCTGAGTTGTCTTTTAGACAGCCTGTGGGGAAACACTGGTAAGGTGATGGGAAAGTTCAAAGTGCCTAACTTTTCAATGTGGATTTTGTTATTGAGACTTTTTTCTCTCTCTTTTTTTCCATATTGCTTACCATAGCCAGGGTGAAAAATGCATGATATCTCTCTATGCATTTAACATTTATAACATGTTCTGCTTGGGAGGTTCTGCAAATATTTTAAATCATTCTCTAATGTAATTCCTTGGGGGATTTATGCATGGCAGCAAATCAATCACTAATTTGAAAGTACTGAGCAAACAAACAAACCATATAGAAACTCTACATATATACATGCATACATATTTATAATTGTGCACATGGGCTCAGTTCCTAACATGTTAGACACCAGTCCGACACAATTTTGTGCAGTGAAATATAACCTGATTTACAGTACTGTGAAGATGAGAATTAATTTCTGTCTGACACAAGCCCTTCAAAAAGTCAGAGCTAAATTTCATATTGAAAGAAACAGTCAAATAGATCATTCCAATGACTCAAATTAGTTTATTTTTTTATTATCTTTCTACTGCACTTGATCACTTGTGCCTTTAGAGTCCATGAATGTTACCAATCTTTGCTGATGCAACCAAAATAAACAAGGAAACTTGAACTTAACCTGGGTTATTTTTTTCTATTTCATTTTTCTCAATGAAGGAAAAGGTAAGGTTAAACAGAAAAGTGTGTATAAGGAGAACAAATTCTTACTCTGGTTTTATTAGCTTTTTTCCCCTGAACATTGGTATGGATTTTAGGGACATGAGTAAGGACATTAAAACTGAAATACAAATGGAGTTAAAATTTTTCCCCATTTCTTTGTGTTTGCATTAAAAATAAATATGATTAATTTCTAAGAATAGGCCTTAAAAAGTAAAAGAGAGTAGAGATTTAGAGATACGGAAAGAAAATAAAAGAACAAGCAGATCGTACATGTAGAATCTGGATATCACTGGGCTTTCTGATGTATTAACTTTTGGATCCATTGTCAATCTTCACTGCATAGTCAGGTAGGGGTAAGAGCCTCACAGAAAAGTCTATTTGTATCACTCTCTGGAAATTCATAAACACACTGCCTGGGGACTCAAGAATGACAGTGGCTTATTCCAAGGAAAGTCACTTAAAATTATCATTAGGCCAAGCAGTCTTTTGGTATGGTGTCAATTATTTTGAATAGATGGTGAAAAAAAGAAGTGTGAAGATCGGAAAGAAATTATCTTCCTCAAAAATGTAGTGAAAAATCATAGATTACGACAAACGTGCTTCTCTTATAGTGCTTTAGCATCTACCAGTTAAAAGGAAAATGAACAGTAGCTTTTTCTAGGGCGCTCAGGGCAGACTGAAATCCGGTCGTGTGCTATAATAGTGCTAGCCAGCAAACTTTCTAAACTTCATTTTTCTTTGAATGACAGCTTTTTGGAAGTTATACAGGAGAGCCTTGGTGCATATACCAGGCACTTTGTAGGTGAGTCAGGACACCTTAACTAAATCCATTCATTACCCTGTCCCCATTGGGACAGGCAAAAGCTGCCAATTTGATGTTGGTAACGTGGATGCTGCATTAGGGAATTGGCTAAGCCTGCCAGAATTCATTCCTGAACTTTAGCAGCCACAAAAGAGTATTTCTCTGTCGTCTGTAATTGATTCAGAGCCAGGTCCCAAAAGGACAAGCTTCCTTTTGTGTGCCATCTATACCAGGGTCTAAGGACACATAGTGCTACAACTTTTTTTTTTTTTTTAGCTAGATCACAGGAAACATCTTTAAAGAGAAAAGAAATAAAATTCAAAATGTCATAAATTATATTCCTGAGCATTCTAAGATACATTATTTATTAGCTTTATTATTACATTCTGGTCCATACTTTCAGAAAACAGTCACAGCAAGTTTATTATAATCTGAACATTTAATGTCAATAGAGTGTTACCGTTTGGAGATTAAATGAGGTCTGAAACCAAAACAGAGAAGAAATGTATCTGCACAAAAAAACAAAATTTCCAGCGCTTCGGCTCACTGAGCACAGTACTTATTATCATCAGTTCATATTCAGGTCAGATTCCTCCTTCCTTTGAAAAACAGGTTGAAAAACCCTTTGAAGACTTCTCCCATCTTCCCCTTACCCATCTGGTTACAAATTTACTAATATTATTCATCATTGCTTTGTGTTTCATATTTGCACGTTCTGCATCTACTGTGCAACGCATTGAAGATTTCATGACAGTAGATTAAACAATCCTAATAAGGATTATGAAAATTTATACACCTTATTAACATCATCCTGGCAACATTCTCAACTCATTCTGTGGAAAATATCCCAGAAATTTAACAAGTAGGACTCTTAGTAAAACTGTTGGTCGGCCCCAGTATATTCTTGTAAAAGTGGTTTGCCTATGTGCTTGTGTTTCAAATGCTTTTGAAAATCTGAGAGTATTCTCACAGCTTCTATTCCCAGTTTTCACCCTAGAAGTGACTTTTAGTTTGTTGCAGTAGGCAACATCTGTCTGAACTTGAATACGCTCACTGTATCTTTTCCTTGTATTCCAGTACAAGTATATTCTATTAGAACTGTTTTTCAAAATGCTCATTAAACATACAGGCTTATTCACATGAAAGCACACAAGTGCTATAAATGCTTAGGATAGAACCAAGAACAGAGAAACCTGTGTGTAGAGGGCTAATCATAGTTCAAACCCAATGGTTTTAGCGGTGAAGCCTTCCTTCTCCTTCCCACCCACTCAGCAGGGGTAAGCAAAAGAACCCAGAAAGGGTGAGGCCCAATCACTATAAATGTTCAGATGTTTAATGAATGTGCCATAGGTTTCACCTACTAACTGCAAGGCCTTCTCAAGCAGACTCCAAATTCCTGCTGAAATGAAGACTTTCTTTCCTGGACTAGGCCTGGCATTCCTGGGAAACAATGGCCCTTTTCAAGTCGTCTCTGAAATTTCACAGGTGAAGGGAACAGGGCAGTCATTCGATCCCATCCACAAGGACCCTGTTCGCATTTTAAAAAGGGAAGACAGAGTCTATCATGGAAGCACTGGCAAAACTGGTTAGTGACAGAAAAAGGCAACCTAGACCCACAGCTCAGGAGACCCCTGTGAAGCATAAATCAGTTTGTCTTTTACCTCATGCTACGACTTCTTTCTCAAATTTTTTCAAGCATGGGCTACACAGCCCACAGAGCTCAGGAGACAGCTCTCTAAGTTGTAGCATGTGCTTTGGAGCTGTGGCTTTTATGCTTCCTTTAGCCAGAACTTTACTTTGAGAAAGTACAAACTAAAGGAAGCCATTGCCAAGATATAGTATCGTGTATGGAGAACACTTATAAGTCATACATGAATTCAGGCTTTTGAAACGTTCTTGGTTGGCTTTATGTCAGAAAGACAAGCATATCACAGTAACTCCAGTTGATTGGTTATAACAATGTTGTCAAATTCATCAGAAAATGTTTAGAAGCATATTCAGAAAACATAGGAGTGGGATGCTATGAGTGGTACCTGTGCATTGATAACAGAATGCACTCAAAGCATGAAAAGATTGGATGTGCAGATCCCCCTTACTCCAAACATCCAAATATGATATTCTGAAGGGACACAAGGGCTCTCAGTTCTGTGAAGAGAACTGCAGAATGACAGAAGCCTCCCAGATGATCTGAGGGGTAGGAGGTAAATATTCAGAACTAGCAGTTCTTCAGATGGAATGTGTCAACAATTCATGTTATAGGAGATTATTTTCTTCCCATAGTTTAAAAAAAGTGCAAACAACAAAAGAACCCCAAAAGAACCCAACTCACTTTCATTTAGTAATTGTTATATTGAGAAGTATTTTGCCTCTAAAATTAAGAGAATTTATGCACTCTCTGCCTACAGCATGTTATAGGGAATATTATGCTTGTTGACTTTTTTTAGGAGAAATTGAAGGTTACTTGAATATTGAAACTCATTAAAGAGTTTGAACTACTTTCTGAGAGCAAACCTGGGTGAACTAACCAGGTCATTTGATAAGCAAAAGTACCAGCAAGGGGGCAATTTACATGCTTGAGACAAGCTAAATAATGACTGACTAGTAAGTAAGAGACCAATATTTCATACATGCCTCTGACCTAACTCATCCAGGCAGGCAAAAGTTGCCTTGGTTTTATTCAATGTTTATTTTGAAAGAGCTATTTCCTTGTATTACAAGGGGAAACTTGCTTCAGTGTTTCCTCTGCTTTCTGTCTGCGTACCATAATGAAGACTAGTGTTTCATTGCTTTTCTCCCATAAAAAATCCAACTTATTGCCAGGGAACAGAGTCTTCTTTAATGTTTTTGGTGAGAATCAATGAAGAAACACATTTTCTCAAGTGTAAAGAGAGGTGAAAACCAATAAAAGCCATTTTAACACTATGGCCAACCGGCATTTCCATCTTGAGTCCAAATTTTGCTCTTTGAAAAAATGAAGGTCTACCTTTTCATTTTTCTGGTCCCTGTCACTAACAGAATAATTCCCTTTTCTCCTAAGGAAAAAATCAAGTTCATAGGTAAGCCGATCAAGGAATAATTAAAGAGAAAATTTGAGATGGTTCATGTGACTAAGATGAGAAGTCATGACCTTGTGTAACCTATAGGAATTAAGTGCAGTTTTGTACTTAACAAGTAGAGGCTATTTTTCCATTTTAAGTCCATCTTGGTTTTACAACATAGCTATTTATAACCTGGTCTAGTGGAAGGTGTCCCTGCCCATGGCAGGGGGGTGGAACTAGATGATCTTTAAGGTCCCTTCCAACCTAAACCATTCTATGATTCTGTGATTTCACCAAGATGCTTAAGCCAAAGTGGGCTGTAATTACTAAGAAGAATTTCTGAAGGGAAGCAAAACTTCTATAACTTACTCTTTCCTATTTCTGTCCTTTATTTCCTCTTCTCTTACAGTGTACATGCATCTGGCCCTTTTAATTATTTTAGGGAAAATAACTGGGGCAGAGTTGTTCATTGGTGCTCATTGCTATGTAAAGAAGTTACTTTTCAGTAAACACGGCATGGGCATACTGCCCTACCTCAGGCCTGATAGTACAGGTTAGAATATTGCTAGGCCTATGCTGCAAATTCTCAGCAGTTAGTTTTGCTGTTGTGAGGATACCAGCAACATCATCAGTGGTGCTTATGTTACTGCTGCTGAATACCTGGACAATTATTATATTTGGTCTTGTATTCCTTGAGCTCTTCCCAGCGTACTTTGCCATTACTGGAAAAATATATCTAGCTTCCTGCCTAACTTCTCAGACACCAAAAAGCTGAAAGTCACACCCCAGGTTTTTTTCCCCATTATTGACAGTTGCCTCCACATCATTGGGCTTAGAAGGAGCATACTCAGAAGGAGGCCCTTGGAGAGACAGTCAGTGCGGGCAGGGTGAAGCATGGGGGGAAGCTGCCAAGGAATTGCTTCCTGGGTGAACAGGGAACAAGGGAGCTCTGGAATGTGTTCACAGGACTTGCGCTGAGGTGCTTTCCAAAGAAAGTGGGTCAGTCATGCCACCCTCACAAAGACTGGTACAATCTCCCACAGGGAGAAGATTGTTTTACACAGGCGCTCCACCCATACTGGCAGAGAAACAGGGCTTATTGGCACAGGGAAGGACTAGTTGGTGGTCAGCTCTCCTTGGGGCAAGTCTGAATGAAAAGCCTGGAAGCACTTGCAGAGGTACGTGAGGTGAAGAATGGTGTTAGACTACTATTATTTTTTTTTTGTTATAAAATTGAATTTAATAACTACAATATTGAGTAACACCGAGGGCTTTAGAATGACCTGAATAGCTCTTTTAGCAACCTTGGTCTTGCTTTGCCACAAGAAATCCTCAAAATCTTACCATCATTGTCATACCTTGGAGTTCTCTTTCAGTTTTTCTGCAAGTCTCCCTTTTAGTACTGAAAGCAGGAGGAGGAGTACCTTGCTATTTGGGGTATCATTAGTCCCATTCAGTTCCTTTATTTGTACGTGTGGAAGTTGGTTTTTGCTCGTTTAAAGGAACTCTGTTTCACCACTCTGCTGTTTGAGTTGGCAGCATTATACTTTTTATTAGAACAAACGTAGGTCCAGTAACTGATGAAACAGAAATAGAAGGTTCACAGTAGTCTACTCTTTTCAGGGAAAATAAACATCATAGCATGCTTTAAAAAAATCCCATGATATATCTTCCTGATTAGCAGCTAAAATCTAAATGGCTCCTTCTTACAGGCAAGACTAACCAGAAAGATTATGCTGAGCTTTACTTAAAGGAACTGATTTATCTCTCTATTTTTATTGTTTTCACAAGTTTCCACTACTTCAGAAGCATTGAATTGATTACGTATCTTTCTTTAATGCTATGTGTTTCTGTACTCATCAATTATAGAATTAAATCCTCAGGATTTTAGAAAGCAGCTTACTGCAAGCAGGTTTCCTTTTGCTTTTCCTTCCTTTAAAGTAATGGAAAAGTGGGGGGGGGGAGGTCCTTAAAAGAAGGAAAAATAGTTTTAAACTTCAAAAAGGATAGGTTCAAGGTTTTGTAGGAGTTACAACTAGGAAGAGTAAGACAAATATCATCGATGATATCAGTACTAACTTTGGCAGAACGTACTGTATATTAGTGTTCTTGGTGAGACACACAATGCCTGTCTGTTAGCGAATACTTTGGATCTTTTCCTTCACTGGGCTACCCAAAAGCAGCTATTCTCACTTTCGAGTGCCAACCACTGGAGATGGGCTAAATTTGTAGTACACATTACCTGTAAAGAGCACCAAAATAGCCACATGGAACCTGACCCACACAGAACCTCAAAACGCCAGGGCTGTTTGCTGCTTAGACCTGAAATGTGCCCTCTCTTCCCCACCTCCTGCCCCAGCTCTCCCGAACTCTTGGAGGAGTAAATAGGGCCATTCATATAACAGAGACAGAGAAATAATTTTGAAAGTTATAAAAAACTCTCAGTATGTAATGATACCTCCTACAGTGCTAACCACCATACTAATGATGAAAAAGCTACACCCTGTATGTGCAAACTAGCATCCTTTTTACTGTATATTACTTTTTAAGCCTCTGTGAGCTTAAAGTCAGTGGTAAAACTCCCATTCGATCTAGTTGCCATTAGATTTCTCTAATCATGTTTTAAAGCTTAAACATACATAGGCATTTTTCAAACATAGCACTATATATTCCACCAGTACATTGCACTTTAATTGCCCCTTTCCCTTTCTTTGTCTATTATTTAATGTGTTACTCTAAAGGCTCTTTCTATCGTGGGATAGTGTCTGCCTGTATGTGTATGTAGGCAGAGCTAGGCTTAATGTGAGCCATATTAAAAATTTTAATAATACTGTCCTGCAGAAGTGTCTAGTCTAAGATTATATCATTCAACTAACATGTGGGTTTGTTAGGGCTGGTATAACATTTTGGCCATAAGCGAACAGAAAGGGTTCTGCTCACAAGATCTGCTCTCTTCCTACTGAGATGCTTTAAAGCTTAAAATGCCTTTCTATTTTTCCCTTACTTATCCTTTCCCTATTCTTTCCTTCCTTTCCCCACTGGAAGCCATGCAGGAAATCAATGCTGATGATAAGGCAGGGGGTACAGTAATTATGCTCCTATTAACTTTTACCAATTTTGCTGGATATCTTCAGCTCTTCAAAACTGGATTCTAGATGTTTTCTAGCAGAAAACACAGGATTTGGCAGAGTACCGTGGGATAAAGCCCTGAAGGGAAGAGGGGCCCAAGAAAGGTGGTTAATGTTGAAGGATCACCTCTTCTAAGCTCAGGAACAATGCATGCTGACAAAGAGGAAGTCAGACAAAAAACCCAGGGGGCCTGCACTGATGAACAAGGAGCTCCTGGACAAACTTGAACAGAAAAAGGAAGCCTACAGAGGGTGGAAGCAAGGACAGGTAGCCTGGGAGGAATACAGTGCAATTGTCCAGGCAGCCAAGGACCAGGTTAGGAAAGCTAAAGCACAGATAGAGTTAAATCTGGCCAGGGATGTCAAGGGCAATAAGAAAAGCTTCTACAGGTACATCAGTGATGAAAGGAAGACTAAGGAAAATGTGGTCTCTCTCTGGAAGGAAACAGGAGACCTGGTTACCTTGGATATGGAGAAGGCTGAAGTATTCAATGACTTTTTTGGCTCAGTCTTCACCAGCAAGTGTTCTAGCCACACTGCCCAAGTCACAGAAGGCAAAGGCAGGGACTGGGAGAATGAGCTACTGCCCACTGTAGGAGAAGACCAGGTTCAAGACCATCTGAGCTACTTGAAGGTAAACAAATCCATAGGACATGATGACATACCTCCGCGGGTCTTGAGGGAACTGGCAGATGAAGTTGCTAAGCCACTATCCATCATATTTGCGAAGTTGTGGCAGTTCCCACTGACTGGAAAAGGGGAAATATAAACTCCATTTTTAAAAAGGAAGACCCAGGAAGTCAGTCTCACCCCTGTGCCTGGAAAGATCATAGAGCAGATGCTCGTAGAACCTATGCTAAGGCACGTGGAAAATAAGGAGGTGATTTGGTGACAGCCAACATGGCTTCAGTAAAGGCAAATTGTGTCTGACAAATTTGGTAGCATTCTACAATGGGTTTACAGCAGTGGTGGATAAGGAGAGAGCAATTGATGTCATCTACCTGGACTTGTGCGAAGCATTTGACACTGTCCCACATGATATCCTGGTCTCTAAATTGAAGAGACATGGATTCCACTCAGTGGATAAGGAATTGGCTGGATGGTCAATGTCTCAATGTTCTAGCGTAGACCAATGACGAGTGGCATTTCTCAGGGGTCGGTCTTGGGACCAGTGCTGTTTAACATCTTTGTCAGTGACACAGATAGCAGGATTGAGTGCACCCTCAGCAAGTTTGCTGATGACACCAAGCTCAGTGGTACAGTTGACCCACTGGAGGGAAGGGGTGCCATCCAGAGGGACCTGGACAGGCTTGAAAGGTGGGCCCATGCCAACCTCATGAAGTTCAACAAGGCCAAGTGCAAGGTGTTGCATGTGGGCTGGGGCAATCCCAAGCACAAATACAGTCTGGGTGGAGAATGGATTGAGAGGAGCCCTGAGGAGAAGGACTTGGGGGTGTTGGTTGATAAGAAGTTCAGCATGAGCCAGCAATGTGCACTCACAGCCCAGAAGGCCAACCCTATCCTGGACTGCATCAAAACAAGCATGGCCAGCAGGACAAGGGAGGTGATTCTGCTCCTCTGCTCTGCTCTTTTGAGACCTCACCTGGAATATTGTGTCCAGCTCTGGGGCCCCCAACATGGACCTGTTGGAGCGGGTCCAGAGGAGGGCCACGAAGATGATCCAAGGGTTGGAGCACCTTTCCTATGAAGACAGGCTGAAGGAGGCTTACAGGAAAGACAGGGAAGGACTCTTATCAAGGAGTGTAGCGATAGGACAAGAAATAACAGTTTTAAACTGAAAGAGGGTAGATTTAGATTAGATATTAGGAAGAATTTTACTTTACTGTGAGGTCCCCGAGGCACTGGAACAGGTTGCCCAGGGAAGTTGCGCACGCTGGAAGTGTTCAAGGCCCTGGAAGTGTTCAAGGCCAGGTTGGATGGGGCTTTGAGCAACCTGGTCTAGCGGGAGGTGTCCCTGCCCATGGCAGGGGGGTTGGAACTAGTTGATCTTTAAGGTCCCTCCAACCCAAGCCATTCTATGATTCGAGCGTTTCTTTCAGAGTCATTGGCAAGAATGATTGCTCTCATTCAGAGAATATTTTTGGGGGCAGGTAGTATTAGTATCCTCCTCAGCAGATTCTATAATTGTAACCACACATGGTAGTGGGTAGGATAGGTAAGAAAATGTACGGCGTCTCCTTGAATGAGTGCTAAAGGGATCAAGCCAAGCGCTCATTAGCACGAAAGGGAGAAGGGAAGGGTAATACTTCCTTCGTGTCACACCCTCAGCATAGAACCAGGGTAGATATTATCTAGCACATATAGGTCTGCTTTTAATGACAGCATTTCATCAGGAGTGAGTATTTTTGCTTTGCTGACTAATTCCCATCCAGATTTGCACTGGTACTGAACAAGTGGATTCCTATCTCATAGGTCAGGTTTAAATTGCAAAAAAAATTTGCCTTGCAAAAATAACCCCCTCAAGAAAACAAGAAAATGGAAAGAAAAGAAGGAAAAAAATGCATTTGTTAATTCTGAGCTGTTGATAACCGAAGGAAATCTGTTACAGGATGTACATTGCAATTACACCCTGCCCAGACAATAGGCCAAGAAAGAACTAGCAGGACACAGCTGATTCACAGAGCAATTTTCATCAGTTCCAAGCAAACAACATCAGACTAAAATCCTCTTATCACTCTGCAGGAATGAAATAAATAAACAATTTCTGAATCAATTTAAGATGTAAAACAATCTCAACTTTATTAGAAAAGCTCAAGGACATTTTGACTGAACTTCATTCTTTGTCAACAGCAGAAACTGCCTCATAATTAGTTTTTTTCAAAATAGCTAGTATGAAATTTAATTATAATGAAACTACAAGGCAAGTTGCCTTACTGTCCAAGAAAATAACAATTTAGAATTCTTATTATGCCATCAGTCATGTTTTTAGTAGGAATATACTGGTAATGGCTCAGCAAATCAAATGCTACTTTCTTGCTAGCTTCACAGAACAAGTAGTATATTTTCCAAAGAATGACAAAGGTACATTATTGTACAGTATTAATGGGATCTCACATTATGAGCAGTCCAGCACTGAATTAGAGAGATCTGTAATTTCCATCATACTAATAGTCAAATACAATCCTAACATAAATCATTTTGTTTGTTGAAAACAAACAAGTAATCCTTTGTTAAAGTTAAAGTCTTCCAAGGTTGAACAGTAATGAATTGAGAAACATGCAGACATATTTTAATTGCTACAGAAGGCATCTCCATTTATGCTTTGTAAAATACAAGTAATTCCACAGAAGTTAGCAGAGTTATACCTAATTCAAATTTGTGCAAAAGTCATTATGCAGGTCATATGTTATAGAGTTATAATCTGTTATAAATTTGTGATGCAGGTTGAATGGAGTTCATGTAGCATCCTAGATTAATAATTTTGGAGTGTGAAGACTCATTAAAGAGGAGTGACAAATATTCACAAAATGAAGTTTTTATCCAATGCTCTCATTTAAATTTATGGTTAAATAGTAACTCCGTACTGCAATAAGGTTTTCTGATGCTTTAGGAAGATAACGTGGGTGGGAATTGTTTTTGATCTTCTCCTGAAAAGGAAGCAAAATGTAATCAGAATGTTCAGATAAGGATTTTTCTATGTAGTATATTTGTTCCCTGAGTTTTCTATAATTATCATTCTTTCCATGGAATTTCAGCTATGTTTTATGTGACACAGGATGTGAAATTTAGGACATCGGCTATGAATGAACAATTAACACTGCTCTCGACTATTTATTATTATGTTAATACTATATTGGAAGGTTGCTGTAATTATCTAGTCATGAATGACACCTTTTAAAGGAAACATCGTGTTGAAGGGTGGACATGTAGTGTGACCTGGAATGTATCTTCTGACATTGTACAGATCAGGAATGCAAAATAAGGCTTGGATTTTCTTCTGACTCACATCAGTCCCATTTCGATTACATTATCACTCAATGTGCATCATCTGTATTAACGAACTATGGTAACTGGTTTCCATTGATGTATGTACAAAACACGTTTTTAGAAAGATCCAAAAATTTTCTATGTCATTAGGGCCCTTCTTTTGACTCAAATGAAGAAGCCTATACAAGATGGATTACATGCACTACCAGATAATTCCAACTATGAAAGTGGCAAAGAACTGAATAACCTAGTGTATAGCAAGTAAAAACTGAAGTGATGCATACCTTTTAACAAAAAGGAAATAGAGATGCTTCAAGATAACACGTTTAAAGGAAAATACATCATCATTCTAACCTTATGATCACATTTATGCCCACTGTCACTGGTAAAAAAACTGTGATTACTCTATTAAAAACATGCTGCCAGTAGAATTGGAAATAAACAGCTAGCGTGGCACTGGACTGGAAACAGGAGTAACGCCCCTTTATTGCTATTTTCCTGTGTTATTCTTTTAAATATCCTACGTTACTCTCTGGAAGAGGTATTTTAAGCATCCATCTCATTTTTGTACCTCAGAAAATATGGTATTATAATCTTAAAGTAATGGGACTTTTCAGATGATGTTTTGGCATCACCTTAAGACCCACTGAAAACTGCAGAAGAACATACGCCTAAAAGCCTTGATCTCATTCACTTTGAAAGTTCACAAAGGCAATAACGTCCAACTTAGAAAAATAAGAGTGGGAAAATGGAAGCAACTGGAAGTCTGACCTCTGAAACAAGTGGGATTGTTGGCCCAAATCCTTTGAGGTATGAAATTAAGCAACAAATGCAAGGCAAAAGGTTTTAACTGAGTGAGGACTACAGGAATTTGGGTAGCCTGTTAGTCATTCCCTTTCCCTCCTCTTCTTCATAAGTGTATAACAGCCTCCCATCCCAGGAGGGGAAGATAAACCTACTTTTCTAGAAATGTAGCATAGTTCCCCCAGCCTACCCAGGTCTTTCAAAACCCCTTCAGGAACTTTTCTCAAAGGTCCACTGAAATGGGAAATTAAATGAGCTTCTCTAGATTCACTCTTCTCCAGACTTGTAGGGGAAAAATAGAGTAAATACCCTGGGAAGTATTACTTTATGATGTATCCTGTTCATTATGCAATTCCCTTCAGGGAGCACTCTTTGGGCAGCCCGAGTTGTAGAAGAATTTAGACTCCTTTTCCTCTATCAAGTTCACAGCTGGGCTTTTAGAGGATTCTGTGATAACACTGCAGCAAAGCTACACCAAGTTCCAGTACCTGGGATACAGGAGTGTTGATTGACATAGATGGAATCAGAAAACTCCCTTAAACTACATTTTAAAATGTTGTAGGCTCCCTTCCACCTTCCACTCCCCTCCTCCACTTAATTCAGTTTATGAATGTCATAGGCCTACATTAAAGAAACCACAGATTTCGCTATGCAGTGTAATAAATGGCTTAATTGAGCAAACCGTTTACTTTTATTCTCACAGTGCTGTGAATGCATTGCTGATGATCTACTTGTCTCTGCACAAACTGAGGAGATGGAAATGCAACTTCACTAACAGAGATGGCAAATCTGTAACTCAGCCCTGTAGTTTCACCTGTTTTTAACTGTTAGGATTAAAAGGTGAAATTTGTACACTTCTTTAATACAACTTTCAAGAGAAAAAGCTACCAAGAGTTGAGAGAATATTGTGGTAAAAAGGAATGTCTAAAAGGAAAGCAATTCATCAGAAGTAGTTGTACAGTAGAAGACACTTGCATGGACCTTTTCCCTCTGTGCTCTGGGTCTGTATGGGCCCAGTATGGGAATGGAATGGATGCCTGATCCAAAGCTTACTTTGACGTGGCCAGTCAAAAGATTCCAGTTCATTTCAAGGGGTATTTTTGAAGAAGCCTCAATAATTGTTAAAAATCTCTGATGTTTGATGAATTGGATTCAGTGTGCTTCCTAGCTGAAAGATAGGCATGTCACATAAACTTTGATCTGCGTGCTTGTTAGGTCACTTCTATTATAATTTCCATGCCTTGTCAATCTTTTTTATTTTAAAGACTGAGTAAACCTCTTTCTCTCAATTTGTAAGTGATATTTCCAGATAAATATTGAAACAAACACCATATAGATGAGGCTAGCCCTTCTGTCCAAAGAATATGTGGGAGCATACTGTGGATGTCCCTCTTTGTTCATCTGTGAAGTCTCCAAATTATTTTTCTAAATGAATTTTTCATTATTTGAATGCAGAGGTAAAAATACAGCAACACTAAAAGGCTTCACGAAAAGTTCGTTTGTACAGCTTACTAGCCCACTGTACCTTTGTAAAGGCTATATATGTTTGTAAACCATAAATGCTGGAAGAGAATATGTATTACCAGGTCTCTGAACAAGAATCAGAATGAATATACGTTAATACAAGGTCCTTGTACTCTGTCTTCAGCTATGTCTGTTTTGATTTTCCTCTTTATAAGATAACACACATTTGTCAGTGTACATGCACACACATGCACAAACACACACGACGTGAGCGGATACTAAATAAACAGGCCTATAGAGAGGGAGTAAAATATTTCACTGACTGTAGAATGAAGCCCAATTTTATTGGCAGACTTCAATGATGCTAGACAATAAAACATTTGTAAGTTTTGCTGCAGACAGTCTGGCTGGCAGTTTCAGCAGCTCTAATTTATTGTGAATAAATAATTTCCTGGAATCTCTGAGGAGTCATTTTAATGCTCCGAAAAAAATAAAAATCTGGCACGCCATTAAATTTGTTTTCCGTTGTTTTGAACCAAAAATACTTAAAATAAAAGAATTGAAAAAAACCCCTCTACCCTGATTTCAAAGATAGTACTTTGTAAATGTCAAATCTCCCAGTTTCACACTGGTTTTGCACATGAATAATTTGTGTTTACTTCATCTTTATATTTAAAGGCATGCCAAATACCATCTGTTTGCAGTTTCTTTTTTGTGTGTTATTTCTCAGTTCCAGGCAGAGAAACTGTCCAGGTTAAAGAACTCCCATATTTCTGCAGAGTATATTTAGACTCTGTTTGTGTTTCTATTCTACCGTAAATTGATTATTACTTGTAGCATGACGGTGATCAGCCCATTTTCAAAGGCAGTGCATTCTTGAAGCAGAAACAGAAATTCAAAAAGGCAGTGTAAAAACCAACTTCAGAATATGTTAGAAGCCAACTGTAAAAATATAGACGGAGTCAATTAGTTGATTCAGTTTTGCTGCCATCAGCAAAAAAAAAAGAAGCTTTAGTTTCCACAGTTGCTGAGTACATTTTTTCCATGAGGCACCTCACAGCTCCTGCCAGTGGACTAATATATAAGTACTTATTGCACTCTTATTCAATTCTTATTACCTTGATGTATCCAAAAGATTCTGAATAAGAAACTGAACCAATAAAAGGGATAAACTTTTATCACCAATAGCATCACTTAGATATCTAATCTCATTCCAAGAAACTGTACCACTTTCAGTTTGTTGATACTCAGCATAAATAATCTCCATACTATCCACAGAAATATAATAAAGCTAAAATCTCTTATAGTAACAGGGAATTATAATGGAAAACATTGGGTAATTTTAATTGTAGATCTCATTACCTGTATTGTCCAAAATGTTTTCTACAGACTAGTATCACTGTGAGGAAACAACCTGTAAAACTGCAAAATAAATTTAAACAGAAAAAGGCTGTACATTTTGTGAGACTGGATAGTATCAAAAAGCTAAATGCATGTTTGAATACTAGTACAAAGAAACAGAGGACCTTCTTTTTGTAGAGAAGTCGCATGGCCCTCTGTTCCCATACAGTCACTATTTGCTATTTGTTGTCTGTCTTTACAGGGAACTAGTCCATACCATACTAGTCCATAATGCAAAACCAGCATTACTATCATCTACACTCAGCCAGGGTGAAAGCTTTCGACACATTTGGATGAAAATGGACAATAAACAGTAACAGGCTTTTGCCTGTGCTCTGGTAGAGGGCAATATACCTGCCATTAGCTACTGCCACAACTATTTCTTTCAGTTGGCACTGAGAGTACAAAAACTATTACCGATAGCAAAAGGTCCTTCCCTCTGACTGCAGAGAATCAGTCTCAGCTCCCACCAATGGTAGTACCCACAGTCCACTGAACAACAAGGCTACAAGCAGTACAAGCCACAAATTTTTGATTTCTTTTGTGTACCTCCACTCAGGTTGTTGAATACTCTGTGAATTCAGTGAGACAGAGGTGATGAAATTTTCTTCTATAAATTTTTCATTCAAGGTTATTAAAATTCAGTCTCAGTCCTGCTGTTTTTTGCTTGCTCAGGCCTAAACACAGTATTTTTCCTCTGTTTCCCTTGTAGCTGAAATGAGATAATACTTTCTCTCTTGATGTTTGCTTAGCAGTTTAGTATCTAGAAATGCAAAGCATACTCTAGCCTTCTAAGAATGACACAGGATACATTTCCTAACTTATGGGGACTTTGAGAGTCAGCACATCTACAGCAAAATCCATATAGGCTACATTATTCCTTATTTCAGTGTGTAAGGCTGGAATAACACACCTGGTCTGAAACAGGTCTGATTCTCAGATGCACAGTTTGTGAATCTAATCCATCACAGATAATCAATTTTCCTGAATTAGTCTAAAATTCGGTGCTAGTTACCTTTGTCAGTTTGTGGGTCATCATTTTTATGTGTTATAGTGTCATGCAAAAAACTGAACGTAATACAAGTTGTACAAATAAGCCAACAGAACAAGGTAAATCTTTCCACTGATAAATTCAGAGGTCAGTCTTATAATACAGTACTTTGGCACTGTGCTATGTCCAGTTCTAGATACTTTACAGTCAATGACCATTAACTTGATATGAACTTCATATTAAATGTTATTTGCATAATAAGCTTGTAGGACACTTGTATTTCTATTAGGTTACAATATATAATTTACTGTACTTAAGTCTAAGCAAATCCCATAGTTACTCAGATGAGTTCCTGAGACAGCCAGAGCCTTGAAGTGGAATTTCCTCTCCCCATCCTTGAGGTGATCACCTCAAAAAACACCCAAGTAGCCTTTTTCTCTTGCAGCAGCTTTCAGAGTCAGTCGGAAGACGTTTGTAAAAGAAACTACCTACTCAGAATTTATCCTCACGTTTGACCTCTCCTTATTAGCATCTTCCTTTGCTTCACATTACTCATTTTTCTGACTATATCACCCCAAATACATGTATCTAAGGGTGCATGGCCTTTTTGCACTCCTGCAAAACTATAGTAGATCTTCTGGTTTAGATATGATTCTATCAAAATATTTGCTTTTTCTCATAATATCTTTTCTCTCAGAGATGTTAGTGTCCCTACTCGTTTACATCTAAGATTTTAAGTTTAGACAAGTTCCTCAGGACCGAGAATTGTTCAATAATGGGACAATAACATAAAGTTTTGGTGCCCTTTCTAACATGCATTGCTTTATAATAAAACAAATATTTGTTGGGAAGATAAGAGAAATAAAAGAGTCTTCATGATAAAGGCCTCCAAAGATGAAGGACCTCAGAGAACTTTGCACAGTCTCTGACTGGGCAACAAACGTACTTTTGAACCTGAAAAGATGACTGCCTGAAAGGTCACAAATTAAATGCATATTCTCGTTTGCCAGAATCAACATTTCCATCTTTTCTTTTTTTCTGTTCTGTGAGAAGAGCTTCTATTATAACTGTGCAGAAAGGCTTTTACTATAGCCTATTGGTTTGTATTAGGAAAACAAAAAGTGCAGTACTATTTAAAAAAAATGGGACTTGAAAAAAGAATTCCTCAATTTACTTAGCCCTTAAAGACTCACTGATTTATTATTTAGTAAAATGTCAGATTGAAGTTAGTCTGAATTCAGGAATTAGTAAACTCACTTTCCAGTTCAGAATGAATCTTTTTTTCCCCCTCAGTTCACTGCTGTGTTATTTTTTTATTTTTTGCTTCTTTATTCGGTATGATATAATACAATGCATATATAAGTCTGTGTATTCTTTACATTATACGAGTGATACTTCCATAGAGAATATCTGTTTATCCCACATTGTTAGAAGGAAACTGTGTTGCCGAGTAATATTTTTAACAAATGCTTTGAAAGCCAGCTATGTTCAGGATACATTAATACAAGGAGCTTTAAACTGGCAAGGATGAATGAGAGCCTGGAGAAGGGCAGAAGTTAACCTCCGAGATCTCTTATGCACTGAAGCTACGCTCTAACCTTACAATGAACAGAACAGTGCAGACGGAGGGTGGAATAAGAAGCAAGGAGATAACAGAAAGGTAGATGTACATTTATGCTTATCCAGGTATTGGAAATATTAATCAAAGAAAAAAAATACAAAAAGGACTACACTCCATTGCTTCCAGTATTTCTCACAAAGGGAGAAATAACTCTTTCACGTTGGTGCCATTTTCATGTTGGTGCCTTGTCCATATATGTCTTGCCGTAACTCCTATGACTCTTAATTACTCTCACCTCTGTGCCTGGCAAGATCATAGAGCAGATCCTCCTGGAAACTCTGCTGAGGCACATAGAAAACAAGGAGGTGATTGGCAAGAGCCAACATGGCTTCACCAAGGGCAAGTCACGCCTGACAAATTTGGTGGCCTTCTATGAAGGGGTTACAGCGGCACTGGACAAGGGAAGATCTACTGATGTCATCTACCTGGACTTGTGCAAAGCGTTTGACACTGTCCCACATGATATCCTGGTCTCTAAATTGAAGAGACATGGATTCAATAAATGGACCACTCGGTGGATAAAGAACTGGCTGGACGGTCGCACTCAAAGAGTTGCGGTCAACGGCTCGGTGTCCAAGTGGAGAGCAGTGACGAGTGGCGTTCCTCAGGGGTCGGTACTGGGGCCTGTACTATTCAACATCTTTGTCAGCGACATGGACAGTGAGGTAGAGTGCACCCTCAGCAAGTTTGCTGATGATACCAAGTTGTTTGGCAAGGCAGACACGCTGGAGGTGAGGGATGCCATCCAGAGGGACCTGGACAGGCTGGAGAGGTGGGCCCAAGCCAACCTCATGCAGTTCAACAAGGCCAAGTGCAAGGTCCTACGTCTGGGTCGGGGCAATCCCAAGCACAAATACAGGCTTGGCGGGGAATGGCTGGAGAGCAGCCCTGTGGAGAAGGACCTGGGTGTGATGATTGACGAGAAGCTCGACATGAGCCAGCAATGCGCGATCGCAGCCCAGAAGGCCAACCGTATCCTGGGCTGCATCAAAAGAAGTGTGGCCAGCAGGTCAAGGGAGGTGATTCTGCCCCGCTACTCCGCTCTCGTGAGACCCCACCTGGAGTATTGCATCCAGCTCTGGAGTCCCCAACATAAGAAGGACATGGACCTGCCGGAGTGTGTCCAGAGGAGAGCCACGAGGGTGATCCAAGTGCTGGAGCATCTCTGCTATGAGGAGAGGCTGGGAGAGTTGGGACTGTTCAGCCTAGAGAAGAGAAGGCTCCGGGGAGATCTTATTGCGGCTTTCCAGTACCTAAAGGGGGCCTACAGGAGAGCTGGGGAAGGACTTTTTACTAGGGCATGTAGTGATAGGACGAGTGGGAATGGCTTTAAGCTGGAAGAGGGCAGGTTTAGATTAAACATTAGGAAGAAGTTTTTCACTTTAAGGGTGGTAAGGCACTGGCACAGGTTGCCCAGAGAGGTTGTTGAAGCCCCATCCCTGGAGGTGTTCAAGGCCAGGCTGGACATGGCCTTGGGCAACCTGGTCTAGTGGGACATGTCCCTGCCTGCGGCAGGGGGGTTGGAACTCGATAATCTTCAAGGTGCCTTCCAACCTAAACCATTCTATGATTCTATGATGACCCTTAATTACTGGATATTTTTCTAAATGTTTATGTTTTGTTTGTTTCTTTTTTTCCCTCCCTACAAGGCATGAATGAAACACATGGCACACAGCTATGAAGTGTAGGGTTATATTAGACTTCCTATGTCAATGGAAGGGAATAGGCTCATCAAAAGGGTATTCAAAATAACTGAATAGATATCTAACAGGCAGTATGAATATCTTTCTTAAGAATACAGACTCACATATTAACACATAATACATATTCAATTACTACTGCAGCAGTGACAGGAATTTCTCAAGAACAACATTTGTAAATAAAAGAAAAATAATTTATTGATTCTACTGATGTATTCTTTATAACCAAACATAACAGACAATGAATCTAATTTCAGAGAAGTGTAATTTATGTTCTGAGACCTAACAATAGTAATTTATCTATTGTATCCTTTATATTATATTCTGCTCTTCTGAGGAAAAGTTACAGTTTCATTACCTAAATATTAAGAAATTGGTTAGAATGCTGCTATGAAATAGCCTATTAAAAAGAATCTGAGTTTCTTAGAAAAAATCTTGATATATACTTCTACATGTGAGTTAATATATATGTGTATTTAATATTTCTCTTTCCAGTTGGAAGCAATTCTTTTGCATTTACAACACAGTTCTGAGCACATGGAATTCAATAAAAACATTCTCATCAACTTTAAATAGATTTTGGATTAGGCCTTTAAAAACAAAAAGAAATGCTATGCAAGTCTCTAGCAGTGCTGTTTTGCTAAGTATGAAATCTTTTAGAAATCATTTTCAGAGCAATTTTTTTTGCCTGAATGTGCATAATTTTTTTTCATGTTCCATGAAAAAATGCAGAGATGGCTCAAGCCAAAAATTTGAAAGATTGAAGACTAAATACCTGGATATAATTATCATATATGCTCACTGGTTGGTTTGCAATTTCATCAAATATTAACAATATATTTCAAACACATGACTGTTCTTATGGGATCTTTTTAGACTACTGCTGCATAGGTTGATGCACATTTAATAGTAAATCTAAGATTTTTTTGAAATGCACTGTAGTATGCTCTAACAAGTTATTAAAACTTTATTTTCTGGATACCATGTATAAAGCTCTGGCATCTTTCATTCTATTTTATGTTCCAAGCATTCATTTGTAGAATAATACAGAGATATTCTGTAAGTAACTACTAGAAAGGCTATGTATGGCACAGGTACTTGCTGTATTTTTTGTGAGACAACAAATGTTCTTTGAGACTCAATATCTCCTTGAGATTGCCTAGAGGGAGAAAAAATCCTCTCCTGTTCATTCCTAGCCTTCTGGAAACAGTCAAGTAATTGATAGACAATGAAATATATTTTATATGTCATTTTATTGCCAACTGGGTAGAATAAAATTTCCTTTATTTCTAGAAGCACAAAATCTATCATTGCTGTGATGTAAAGTAACCTAGAAGAAGGTATTAATGTGGAGCGGAATGGTGTTTTTTAGCATACGTTGTGCAATAGATGACACTGAAATGACAAAAATGTCGTCCTAGACTGGATCTTTAACATTTAATACCTCTTCTGAAAGACATAAGTCTGTTTACCAGAAACCCAAAAACTTTCAATAGAATTTGTCTACTTAAGAAGGCAATATGTTTTTACTAAACTAGATAATGCTGTCTGCTAAGATATCAGTTTCTGATGTTATGTTAAACCCTTTTACCAGCAATGGACAAAAAGGTAGATAACAACTAATTGGTTTCAATGTGTGGAGAGGAAGATTTTGGTTAGATATCGGGGAAAAGCATTCAAATCATAAAAACTTGGAGAAATATCATGTTTCCACCACAAGGAATCAGTTAGATGAGCATGCTTCAGCAATGAAATAAATATACAATCTCTTTTGGATTCTTTCAGCCATATGGTAAACTTTCACATTGAGACAAGAAGGACAGCAAATATTGAGAATAATGAAAAGGCCCGTCATTAGCACAGAATGATCTTCCCTACCTCTTCTTTGTGTCGATGCTTACAGAATTTTTAAAAATAAAATGTTTTTCTTACAGGAATTAATTTGGGGAGTTCTTTTGGCCTTTTTATGTGGCAAGACAGACTAGATAAGTGAAAGATTCCCTTGTGGCTTTATAGAATGTAACATCTTCTTGAGTGGCAAAAATGCCCCAGGCAGAAATGAGATTAGCAAAAGAGCTTCTCAGTTATTTAACTGAGGAGGGTGATGTGCCTATAAAACTGTGGTTAGGAATCTTCAGCAGATCTCTGAACTGAACCCGCACTTCCTAATTTTCTAACCAATGCCTTAACTGGATGGAGATTTTCTGTCCTCTTTCCAAAATGCACAGTAAACAAACCCAAAGGGAAAATAAGTTAGCTAATATGTCTTTGCAAGTATGTGTATAAATTAGCTAGCAGACCACAGTAGATACTTAATTTGGTTATTATAGTTACTGATATACATTGGTTTGGACCTGCAAAATTGAGACTGTGTCCAGTTTGTTCAGCAGCACTGATACTTGTCACTCAGGAACAGAAACTGGGATCATGGTAAGATCTGGCCCCAACTGGATTTTATTGGACTGACGTACAGAGCTGACGGAGATATTTCTGTAACTGGAAATTACAACCCACAGGAATTAGAGGATGTAAAAAACCCTGGTGAGATGTAACATTTCTTAAGAACAATAGATTATTATGAACAATAGATTACAACATTTTCATTCTGTACTGCTATAGATAATTAGTTTAATAAGTCATGTTTTTTTTGTCATTCATGCATATAATAAATTAATATGCATGTTGTTTCCTTATTCATTAAGTCTTTAAATTCAGCAGATTAAAATCTCTTTCCTTCAGAAAATACACTTGATTATAGATGACTGCCAATGAAAAGTAAACAGATAGCTCCAATGAAGAAATGTGCTGAAAGCACTTTTTGAGCTCTGAATCTTTATTTCTACTCTTATGGAAATAAACACATTTATGGTTTGTTTATTGCTTGCAGAAAGAAAGCTTGTTCATCCGCCTCCCCTCCACCCCTTTCATTTGCTGGTCTAGCTACTGAGTGGAGCCTAATCACAAGATGTCCGTGAATATCAAGCAGATGTTCACTGGCAAGAGAAAATCAATGTCTGGCATGCAGTTATATTGTGTTTTTAGACTGCACTGAGCACTTAGACTGCACTTACTTGAAAAGCAATGTTTTGTGTCACTATATCTGTATTTCATAATAAAGAACAAGTGCCCACTTCAAGTTATGGATCACCTCTATTGTCATTCCATAGCAATGTGTTTTACAGATGTCTGCAAATGAATTTTAGGCTGAACTCCCTTTGCTTCTGAAACATAAGGAAGTATGATATGCTATCTGTCTGGTATTTAGATATTAAATTTTGTTTGAAGAGCAGTTATAATCCCCTTGAATTCATTTAAAAACTCCTGTATAAAACAAGACCTCTGGCAGTTGAAGTCTGACCTATGGGTCTGACAGGTTTTCAGCATGTTACCTTTAGCTGGTGGTGATGTAGTAACAGCACTTTATTTCCTGTGAAGCCAACAACTAACTCTTAAATCCGTGTGAAAACTTAAATGGGGCTTATCAGCTCTTCCATGACACTCTGCCCTTCTTAGCATCGTGGTCTTTATCTGTTATTATTGAGAGGGACAGTAATGAAACAGCAGCAGGACTGGGAGCCATCCTTTCAGACTATGTCTGACACAAGCACTGAGTGTTACATTATTTGCTTCAGTGAAGCAGAAAGAGGAGGCCATCAGGGAGCTGGCTGTACTCCCTACTTTTCTGTTCTTCTCAGTTTTGGACATGCTAGTGCAACCTGTGGACTGCTCTCACTTCTGCCAGCTGGCAAGAGTTCCAAGAAGACGGTTTGTCAGCGAAGTTAGCTATGAAACAGCCTGGTATCTCCACTTTTCTCTCTGCCGTGATGTGCCTGCACTGCCTATGATGGGAGGACTAGCAGCTGGAGGCACTTTCACACTGACACCTGTGAAGGGGTCTTTCCCAATGCTGGGCTAATCATCAGCACGGGGAAATGGGACCTGCATCACCTCTCAGTTCACCACTCCAAATGGTATCAAAGCTGAGATACATATACCAAGTTTAATTCTGTCTTTTTGGAGAAACTTTAAAAGTTTAAATCCAAGCATTTTTTTCATAGAAGTTCTTTACTACGTTTATTGCAAACAGAAACATTACCACACTAATTCCAATGATCTACCCTTTCAAACCACAGATATCGCCTCAATTTTATCTTGTACATTAGAACAGAATTCTTTCTCAACCACAAAAAAACAACTGAGAGAGGGATCAGCAGACAACTGAAAGAGCAATATGTGGAAATAAAATTCTGTGAAATTGTGCATTAACAAATACGATGTTGAATTCATATTTTAAAACCCACGATGCTGGGCTATCCACCCAACTACAGACACTGCAAAATTCACTCATACTAGAGATGCTTAAGAAACAGTCTGCTGAAAGGTGTCTAGCACAGTTATGCACAAGTGCACGTAGGATCTTCAACTGAAATGACCTGATTGAAATTGCCAATTTACACATGTAATCTTAGTCAGAGGTTTTGTATGCGAGTGGATAACAAGGTATGGATACTTGGGCTATGAATATTCTCTCTTTCCTACCACAAAATGACACAGAAAATACATTTCAGACATAACTTGGCAACTGGAAATAGAAATGCCATATGCCAAATATCTAAGTAATTTCCAGACTAGTTCTTTATTGAGCACTGGTCTTCCCTATTGCAAACACTTCTTAAATTGAGACAATTACACTGACTGTCCAGAACTTGGGCTTCAAGCTCAGCTCTGCCAAGCTCTTATTCAGCATAGCAAAGTGGTAGCACAGGCAACAGTGGTTCAGGGCTGCTGTACCTTGGTTTGTCTTGAACTCTCAGTAATGTGATATATATTCTGGCCCGAATCTTTTCTCCTCCTTCAGTCTAAGCTCCCAAATGCCTTTTGCAGTAGGTAGGGTAATCAATGAGAATAACGGCTGGCATAAACTAACTTCATGCTGTCCACAGTTTACCCTAGGGATTCCTCAATTTCCCTGTTAGAAATATGTTAGGCTGAACATATTAATGAAAAAGGATTCCACCTTGAGCCAAGGGACTTGTTTTAGTACAACCACTGCATTATACTTGTTAAGGCAGCATGGTAGACACTGAATCTGTTTATTCGCATCAAATGTCAAGGGATAATATCAATTTTTTGTGCAAATGTAAAATAGCAGCAATGTTATGTATTGATGAGTCTGAACAATAGCTGTTACCTTCCTGTTCTTAACAGAGATTTTAGAAGACTTGTGGGAAATTACCATCCTAGCCTAGACTTTATTTCACTTAGGCAAACTGTAGAAAGATAAACTGTCATTTACTGTGTATTGTGATGCTCCAGGCTTACTTAAGGCCTCAAGTTATTACAGCTGGATTTATTCATCAAACTCTCTTGTCTTGATAATGACAACTCCTTCTCTCACTTTTTCCTTTGGACAAATCAGGAAAAAAGTTGTCACATGGACTTAGCACAAACACAGCTTTCTTCTTTTAATAACAAAACCAAAAAGAAATCCTGTAAAAAATATAACCTATAAACAAGCCTCCTCTTCTGGACAAAGCAGAAATGCAAGAAATGGACATAGCCTTTGGATTACGTTCCTCTCCAGGGCAGAGATAAAGTAAAGCTTTTAATAAGGTAAGCAGGAGACTCTAGAAACAAGTGTTTCTATATTCAAGTGGAGTTTGAAGTGTCTCCTCAGTTAAGGGTAGATTTCATCTAATTAGACTGTTCAGTCTCTCCCAAGACCTCATTTTAACTTTTGCTTCTAATTCTGTGTGTTCCAGATAGGCTTTCTGTGAAGCTAATGGGCACTATTGAGTTGTGGTCCTGTTTTTTAACTCTTGTCTTGCTTCACAAAAGCGTTGCCAGAAGTTCTGGCCTCATGTTCGCTAGCACGTCCTTCCTGGACTCCGTATGAAGAGGATACTGAACAGCATGTCTCAAAGGTAAACCTAGACCCAGAAGATCAATCTTAGGGATTGCTGGTTAACACAAAATTCCAGGATCAGCTTGAGACACGTTTCATTAAGTAGCAGCCACTTCAACTTAGCTATCATGCTTATTACTGGAACTAATGGAGGTTACAGAGCCATCCTATGGATTAATGACTGAACCCATGCAGAGATGGGTTGGTCAGTAGGCTCAATATATATGGAATATGGTAGTTTTCTATTCCAGTGGTTTATAGCAATGTCTCATTACAGGAAGGGATAGCATAAAATACAATGTGTATTTTCATAATCAGTTCTGTGCTTAGTACTATGCAGAAACAACAATTATATTCTTAGGTATTAAGAGAGGAATTGAGAATGAAACAGAAGCATTATAATGACAGTGTAAACACTGTCATGAGGCACACATGTTTTGAACAACATGCATAGTTCTGGTTCCTCATCACAGAATAAACAGGTACGGATAAAGGTATAAAGGACAGCAAGGATGCTGGTACAGGACTGTCTCCGTACAAGGAATGAATTAGAACTACACTCTGAAAAGAGGACAATAAGAAGGATAAAGTAAGTCATAAAATGAATAATGACACAGAGAAGGTAAATAGCCAGTGCTACAGGCTTGGGGCGAAATAGCCAGCGCTACAGGCTTGGGGCGAAGTGGCTCGAAAGCTGCCCGGCTGAAAAGGACCTGGAGATGTTGGCGGACAGGTGGCTGAATATGAGCCAGCAGTGTGCCCAGGTGGCCAAGAAGGCCAACAGCATCCTGGCCTGTATCAGGAAGAGTGTGGCCAGCAGGACTAGGGAAGTGATCATCCCCCTGTACTCAGCACTGGTGAGGCCCCACCTCGAGTACTGTGTTCAGTTTTGGGACCCTCACTACAAGAAGGACATTGAGGTGCTGGAGCATGTCCAGAGAAGGGCAGTGAAGCTGGTGAGGGGTCTGGAGGACAAGTCTTATGAGGAACGACTGAGGGAACTGGGGTTGTTTAGCCTGGAGAAGAGGAGACCTTATCACTCTCTACAACTACCTGAAAGGAGGTTGTAGAGAGATGGGGACTGACCTCTTCTCCCGGGTGACAAGTGATAGGACAAGAGGAAATGGGTTCAAGTTATGCCAGGCGAGGTTTAGATTGGATATTAGGAAAAAGTTTTTCACTGAAAGGGTTATCAAACACTGGAATAGGCTGCCCAGGGAGGTGGGGGATTCACCACCCCTGGAGGTGTTTAGACAAAGGACAGACATGGTACTTGGGGACATGGTTTAGAAGTGGTTTTGTCAGGTTAGGTTAATGGTTGGACTTGATGATCTTAAAAGTCCCTTCCAACCTCAACAATTCTATGATTCTATGATCCTATGAATAAGAAATTTATATTCTCAGTTTCTCCTAGTACAAGATACAAGAAGCCTCAAACAAGGCAACAGAATCAGACCAAATAAAAAAGCAATTCTTCCCCATATCCGAAACTAAACAGTAGAACTCAGTGCCTCAGTGCTGTGGATTAAAAACACTTTATAGCTCACTTCTCTCTCTGCTAAAGAGCACAAAGAAAACCAAGTCATGTAAAAAAGATTATTATCATGTAGGTATTTCCTCAGAACAAACCCCACATTATCCTTCTGTAGTTACCTCCTATGGCCTTTTTTTGGTGTTTTGGCTACTGCTTTCTGTTCTTCTTTGGTGACCTGATTCATTTGTGCCACCAGAAGTCCTTGAGTAATTTACCTCTTCAACTCTTCAGCTGCCTGAAAAACAGGCGAGTGTTTCCTTTCTCCCTACCTGTCCTTCTTCTTGAAAGGATAAAAAGTGTGACAATTAAGTACAGTGGTGAACAAGAAAAATCTAAAGGAAAACATATTACTACTCAGTCTTCATTCAAGTTTTTTTCAGTCACATGGAATTTCAGAGAAGTGAGACTTGAATCTGAAAAGGAAAAAAATTATGACGGAGAGCATCTAAAAGTTTCCTAAAGTACTTCACTCAGAATTACTAATGTTAAAACAGCAAACTGTAATTGGATAGTGTGAAAAAGCCCACTGTAAAATTAAATAGCTGGGTTTTTTTGTTGTATGTCTTTTCTGCCTTGGCTGCCCGTCCAAATTTGCGCGCTTCGGGGTGTTTATTTTATACCTGACACATTTTAGGAACACTATAGGCATAAATAGAATTATTGCTGTTTCAGTGTAAGACACCCTTGACTTTTCTCAGACAAAACAACAGCTCTGTGACTCTGTCACTACCTCATGGCTGGACTATGATGGGATCAGAAGGTTCTCCCTTGGTTTAAATGATGAAGATCTCGGGAGAGCTTAAATGGAAAATTTGCTTTACCATCTTGCAGTTACATATAGGAAATCTCTGCCAGGCTGTATGTTAGACCACTGACACGGAGTCTATGCAGCCAAGGAATCACTTCACCTCATCCCACCACTTATGGCATACAGTTTCCCACCCTGGCTGATTAATAGCTTGCTGGCCCTACAAGGCAGCCTTGTTCTTCTCCAGAGTTGTTACACTTCAGTGGTTGTCAGTTTCTTTCAAAAGTGTCAGAATTAAAGACATGTTATAAATGCCCCATTTTGTTTTGTTTCAGGAGTCCATCGTGGTGCTATATTACCCAAGATGTACATTGAAGTTAAAAGACAAGCTGCTTTAGCCAGGATTCTTTTGCCCTTTCTGCCCTTCTCCATCAACATCCCCCATTTCTCCTTTCAGCACTGATGACTCGTAAACTAAATATATCAGTACATACAAGATTAGTCCAGACAACTCCTTTAGCTGTTCAGTGTCTTTTATTTCACCCTCTCTCTTTCACCTAGTTCATTGTTCAGTTTTATACTCCACTGGAAAAAAAAAATAAAAATCGTCTGACCATTGTCTCTGTTACTGCTCTTGTTTCTGTGCCGTTTTCAACAGTTGTGCATAGACATTCCTTCTACTGTCTTGCTGTTCAGGACTTGAACAGAGAAGACCTCCTCTCCCCCTCATTTCCCCCCGAGTCCCAGCTGTGCCTCAGCTGAATTAGCTAGGTAAAGCCAAAAGCTCAGAAACACACACAACCTTCTGCTAGTGCTAATACCTCAGTGTAATTTGCATCACACAATGAAAGGAAAAAGGAACAAGAAATAAAAATCAATGAATGTAGAGAGAACACTGAACTTTTATGCAATATGTAGCATTACAACTATTTATTACATTGTAGGACACCCTGTGTGCATTTGTTACTGAAAGAATTAATAAATAAAATAATAAAGCTTGAGTACAGGCAGTACTTTAATATCAAGGGAGCCTCTTATAATTTCAGCATTTACATTATTGTCTTCTAATTAAGCTTTTAAAAAATCATAAAATAAGATTTTATAATTGTTCTTACAGTAAAATTTATAAGTTAACTGGGAACAAAAAATTATTTGTTTTTATTTTAAATTAACAATGAGCAACATTCTGGGGAAATACAATATTGATTAACATTGGGGTACTTTTTCATAAATGAAATCTGATCTTATAAAGATTGTGGTTTGAAATAGAAAGAATGCTATCCCCCTATGGTCTGCAGCTCTGATGCTGCTGCCTTGATTAAGATAAATTGCAGCTTCTGTAAATTATCAGCTTCTCCCAGTCAATTTGGAGATGCTAGGGCTCCACATGATGCTGGGAAAGAGGCAAGTGCAAAAAGTGACATTTCTTTTCAGACTTGAATATAAAGCAATAAATAATGCAAAGTGCATATATAGTTGATGATGATCCAAAAGACATTTCTGTTGAAGCCAGAGTTTTCCGAAAAATTGCAATTAACTTCCTCTGATCATATAATGATCTAAGAGAAAATTTGAAAAGAAAACATAAATTCTTCATTGACAGCCCAGTTCAAAGGTATGAATATGGCACATGGGACAGCAATTAGTGAACAGAGTCACTATTATCCTCTGCAATCATTTCCAAACAAATGAAGAAAGAAGGCTGCAAAGCCATATGGTACATATATTATAAAGTAACCTGTTCCATTCTTTAGACTTACTATTACTGCTTTTGACACAGCTACAGGAAATAAAAAGCTACTGGAATGCAGACCGGGAAAATGTATTCCCAGAAGGCTTTGCAAAACTAGAGGCTGGAATCCTTGAGTGGAAACAGACTTTGCAAAGCAGTCTCCCATTCTCTGCAGCTCAGAGGATCTGCTCAAATGTAAAATACATTCTACAAATGTGGCCATATTTAGTAGCTGTGTTTTTAAGATACTTATGGAAAGAAAGGAAAAAAAGAAAAAGACTTTGAAAAGGAGAGAGTCTCCTCATGGAGGACTGGAACGTAGACTAGCAAAGAACTGTTTTCAAGAGAGGAATCACAAAGTCAAAAATTCATAATTAGTATGCAAAATTCAATTATTTTCCTTCTTTATCATTCATAACACACCAGTAACCTGAATCAAGTATTTTCTTATTGGTAAAACTGATATTTTTTGTCATCCGTGCTTTATAATTTTTGTTGTTCAGCCTAAGCAGTGGACAATATTATGACTTTGAGTCTTCAGTAAATTTGCCTACTAGCAAACTACAGTGGTATCTTTCCTCTCTTTTCCGACACTCGGTGCCGTAAAGATAGATTTGTATGATGGTTCTAACATCTACGGCAAAAATACTAATACTAACAATAAGAAGATTCTGGAAATTAACCTTTCAGACCTTTCATCAAACAAGTCGCATCTGCATAAGAGAAAATCATGAAGCGCAGTGTTTTAAAGTTACTTGGGTACTTAAGCACCCAAATATATGGGGAAAGAATATCTTCAACCATAGTTCCATATATTGATTTTTCTTGAGAGCCTTTTCATATCTTTCACATACCGTACTGCTTCACCAGCTATATTTAGTTAGCTGAACATTTTAAAGTAATATTAAGTCCACTGAAAAAAACCCGATATCTGATAATGCCTTTGAATCACATTATTCATCTCATCTGCCTAGCTTTAGATATCTCTTTCTTTTTTTAGCAAAGCGAGTCATGGAAAATATATTGCTGACACTTGATACCCAAACAACATTATATAGAGGCTTTTTTAATTTCTTAGAATTCCATTATACAGGATTGCCTTTTCCTGGATTGGCTTGTACACAAGAGAAATTCAAAGGACAGATAAGAGAGTTATTTTCTCAAAGATTTATTCTAAAACCCATTTAAAATGACATAAGATATGCATTTCAAACCCACGTTTGTTGGTTTGAAGAGGCAGAACTCGGAAGAGCTTGTTAAAGGGATTTATTTAGCCCAAGTGTCATGTCACTACATATTAAAAATCTGTGACCCACAAACCAGGTAAAAATTGCTTTTGTAATGTTGAAGAGTATGTTGCACACATGCTGAGACACTTAAATCAATAACCCATTAATTAATTTTTTTTTTTTAAATATGATTCTGCTTCAAGATACCTAGCATCAGTCTAACATCCTTGCTCTGGAATGGTAATAATTGAACTGAATGAAAATATACATACTATAAATGAAAGAAAGGTTGTGCAAAAAAAGTGATAGTTATACTTAATCTGCCAGTGACTTCAATTTCATTGCCTACTATGGGTAAAGTCTTGGCCTCACTGAAGGCACTGTGTCTCATACCAATGGATTTCATTCTGTGTGTTCTGAAGAAATTAGTAAAAATCCTTACATCTCATCATAAATATAGCCTAGAAACACTTAAGTCTTCATCAGTAAAACAACAATGGCCTGTGCATGGCACTACATTATTTGGTCTTTTGTCATTTAGCTATATTGATAGTACTGATAATTGGTAATATTTATAACATTGATAATACAATAAAGTTTGCCAAAAATTGTCATCTTGGCAAAATTAAGGTTCTTTATATGGTCTCACACAGAAGCATATAGGCTTGTAAAAAGGTGGGTAATTTGCTGACTTATTTAAACACATCAGCAAATATTCATTTGAATTGTTTTAAAGGTATCAGCGCTCTGCTGAACAGTCACACATGGCTGCGCTATGCTTACAAGAACCAGTCCAAAATAGAGGCTACCTATATAAGGGTAGCTGTAGGATATTCTATAAACAGCTGTGTTGGCTGAAGAGAGCAATATTCAATGGCCAGGCTGAGCTCCGCTTTATCACCCTCTGGTAGAGGATTCTACTTACCAGGATAGTGTTACTAAAGGTCTAAATTTCCCAGAACTGATCTGCTTTTTATGTCTGGAAATTCTGTCTCAGTACAAGCTATGGCCCTGCTGCTAATTACTGTTCACTTTAGAAATAAAAGATCACGAGGTTGTTCTGACACAGGGTAAAACAGACAGATGTTAAAATTTGCTGTATGTATTTTCTACCTTGTCAAGCTGGCTCAACAAGCTAAATGAAACTGTTTTGTTGTGATTACTGTACACAAAGAGCTAACCTCTCCCCTTGAAATATAAGATTGAAGAGTGAAATACTGACAAAAGTAACAGATCTCCAGGGTCTTATATCAACGATGTGGTCACATCCAGTTCTGCTGACACGGAAAAGAACAAAAGGGGTTGCACCCCGAGCCCAAACCAAACTGGTTAAACACACAGTTGACCACCTGCTGGAAGGATGGTGATCTCGGCTAGCAGGGGACAATGAGCAGTGACAGGGTGTAAGCTCTCCTCCACAATCATCTGCACCTGGAATAGCGGGGTAAGACCACGGACTGCCTTTCCCCTCACTGGCATCCCCAGCATCTCTTGGCATCCTCAGCATCTCTTTAGTCATCTTACTGTAAATCTGCCTGATACATGTTGATGCGAAAGGAAGGCAGGCCGGGCTCACTGTTACTTTGCAGTGGTGGCTTGGGAAATGAGATCAAGATGATCACCTGCTGAATTTTAACACTGGTGTTTCTCTTTAGTCTGTCACCTCACATTCACTGCCTATGTTTCCAAGATCTCTGTGGTATCGTAAATACACACAGAAGTATTCAGAACATTAAGGCAAAGGTCCCAAAGATCCTACAGCTGAGTTCACGCAGGCCAGACAACAAAATGGGAAGTTCAGTTACTAGAGTGTGAAAAGTGACATTACATTTCCTTAGGAAGACTGTGAAAAAGAGTTGAGTTTAAAAAGAAAAGAGACAACTGTATACCAGCAAAAAATTATGTTTTCTTCCCTCTGTATTTCCAAGAGACAGGGTTGGTAAGCAACAAAAGTAAGACAGGGAGGGGTAAGCAAAGAGACCATTAATGAGAGATATTAAGAAACAGGAAAGGAAATGGAAGGAAAAGAGGGTGTAGGCCAAAGCAAATTCTGTTTTGTACGGCATGTTGAAGGTAAAACCAAGGAGAATGATGTGGGGAGTAGGTGGGAAGTCAATAAATGGGTTCAAGATGCTGAAAGGAAAAGTATTTAGAATAGAAGATTATGGTGATGATTTTGGCAACACCACCTGACTGGAGCGGGAAAGAATCTAGCCAGGGGAAGGCAAGAGTTGTCAAGGAGATGACGGGGATGAAGCAACAACACAGTAAAACTAAAGACAGTAACAGGACTAAGTTGCCATCACACTGGCCAGATTTGAATCTACTTTGCTGGGATGTGTCCTTTGGCTTCTGTGGCTAAGTGGATCTATGTCAGGGCAAAAGACATTATTCTTTAGTAATACCTGGATTTATGCTTTTATAAAAGAAAAAATTCCCCTTTTGGTTGTGCCTCAACACTTTGTGAAAATAGAAACAAAGAACTGGAAAAGTGTATATTTTTTTCAGTTAGTGGATAAATTTCCAGTAGGACAGATGCATATAGGTTTGCTATTTGTTCAAAGTAATGAAATGCCACCATATTTACAACAAAATCTCAGTTTGCAAAAAAGATGGTGAAGTTTCACTTGGCTGAAATTGAGGAATGCGAGTGACAACGTTACAGTTTTTGCAACTGCACCAAAATTAGTAGGTTAGAACAACTGTTGCTTTCTCCCATACTTCTTCCTTTATTTTAGTCCCTGTGGTTCAGAGGTGCCAAATCAGCCCTTCTGGCTAAAAATTCAAAGCCTGCAAGAAGCAAAAACTATAAAACCTTACAGCTAATAACAAATGTCTTGGGTCTAATCCTACAAACACGCATGTAGGTAATTTTACTTGCATAGTGAATCCCATTTACTTTTCTGGGATTATTTCTGTTACTAAAATTCCTCATGTATGTAGGAGTTTAGAGGCCTGGACCTGTTCTTCACTTTTTTTGCCATGTGCTGGCAGTGTTTTAGTAAGGGAGACACTTAAAAACGATCCCAGACAGCAGCTTAAAAAAGTCCAAAGGGAGCAATTAAGAAATGGCCAAAGCACTGTAACAATTAGGATAGCAAGGTTTGTTCTATAACTAAAGCTGGTGACTTCTGTAGGAGCTATATAAATGCACTGAAAGCCCTTTTAAACTTTTGCTCAGTCCTTTCCCTCCTTTTCGCAAATGAATAGAGCTATTCATTTCAATGGAACGTTTGTCTGTGTGGGTCTGGAAAGCTGTCTGAGCAACTTGCGCAGCTCCAGGTAGCAAATGTCTGTAGAATCCCAAATGTTACACATCTTGTAATACTAATCTGGATGGCCTTAGTGCAAAATAAAGTGGCTCAGTAGAAATCAAATACCAAATAATTGGATACTTCTAACAGCTCAGAAAAAAGAATCAAAGGATTGATCTTCCTTTGCCTAGGCCAATGTACAGCAGTATTGGCAGAGATGGAAAAAGGAAAAAGGCACATGAGTTCTAAGTGTTCATGTCAAGAAAGAAAATGAACGTAAGAAAGTCCATCATTAAGGATTCAACATATTCTTCATTAAAACAACAAAAACGATAAAACTAAGTGCTTATACACCCAAATTGATGCACACTCTTTTGCCACCATGTGCACTTTATTTCCACAGCCTCAGTATCAGTTATAAGAAGGATCTGACAAAATGCTCTTTAGTATCTGAAAAGACATGCCAAGGATTAACATGACTAACTCATGCAGTGGAACACAGGACACCTGTAAATTTATGACATTTATTTGTCTAATGGCTTGCTCCTCACAAGTTCTGCCTGTCTCCCATCCAGTTAAGATTTCGTCATGCTTTCAGAGCCGTGAATAACTCCCTCTCATCTATCCATCATTGCCTCTATTCATTTTGTCCCTCTCTGGTCCCATCTCTTTTGGCAGCCTGTACACAATGTTTGCCACTTCAACTCAGGCTAGCCGGGGGGGTGTTTTTCTTTTCTATGTGGCTCCCAATTCTTAGGAGTTATCCATGGAGATAGTTCCTCCCTGACATACCCTTCAGCAAAGATGATAATTAGTGAAGTAGAGAGACAACTAAGGAATAATTTTTAAATTGAAAAAAAAAAAAGTCCATAACAAATCATAGTAAGGTCAATGCCTGCTTAATCATTCAACTTATGTTGAATTAACATATTTTTCTTTCTGTTATCCCATAGTTTCCCTTCTGCCTGTGTAGTTCTTAATACATTGCTGACCTTACCAGAGAAAAATATCAAGAGCACATTTTGGAATAACTACAGGTCTTGAGCTATTCCTTTGCATAGGAATAATTCCCCGGATACTTCATTGTCCCCTAAGGAGGTGCATTTAAGACCCACGGAACACAAAATTCGACATCTGCATGGAAATAGCAAAAGTAAATTTTTTTTTTTTTTTCTTACCAGACCTTGGTTACATGGGTACTGTATGTGACCATCTCTTTCCGATATAGAAAGGTACCTGTTTGCAGTGAGAAATTATGCATTTTATTTACAGCTGGATTTTAATGAAGCAGGTTTAACGAGCTTCCAGCTGTCTTTGTGAGGACTTGTCAGAGCTTTCCTCAGAAAGGAATCTAGAGTTATTCAGGAAATAGCAATAGCTTTAATAAATCATAAACTGAAACTTGTGAAAGCTGAAACTACTCGGTAGCATGAGGTTGAAGGAGGAGGGGGAGAGAGAGAGAAGCAGGAGGCAGAGTATGATTTGGGTTAAAAAAAAACATTTTGAACTGTAACACCTCCTGTTGTGCAAAATGACTCAGAAAGGCAACAATTATCTCAAAAATTGTGCTAGGGCACAAAGCTGATGACACAAAATATCCATCTTTGCCATAGGTGAGCAGGTAACGTTTTGCCTGACATCTCCCAATGAATGCCTTTGGGTATGTACATATACTTCCATACACAGCTGTATGTCTCGGAGAAGATATAGGTATTTACAGAACGTAAACTGTAAAAAAAACCCCAACAAAACAGTCAGAACAGTCTTATTAAAAAAAAATTAATTTATATTTTTAGGGATGCATTTTGCCTGAAGTTCTTACTTTCAAATTTCCTCACTCTCTTGCTGGCTCAAGAACATCTTACAAAAACAGGAAATATCTATAGTTCCTAGTGAGAGGCCAGAGCCAGCTCACAGGGTACACATGAAGAAGTGTGAGTGCTACGGGCTATTCTGGACTCTGTTGCAGTCCCATTTGCACATTACTGAGGGAAAAGCGATGTGTTGCTGGGGTACTCCAGAATATCTGATAAAATATCATTGCTTTGTAACAACAACTTGATTTTAAAATTCTCTACCGGTATGCTCAGAAGATGAGTGAAGTTCCTAAGACGTAGCTTTAAAAAACCCTCAATGAAAATGAGCCTTTATAAACCAAGTAAGAGAAGAAAATTCTTTTTCTGTTTATTAAATGACAGTCAGGAGGTCAGATTCAGTTATCCCCACATAACCTCACTGAACTTGCTCAATGGGGTCGCAGTGCTGCAAGCCAGGGCAGAGCTTAGCCCAATGTGTAAATTTCAGGAAGAACAAACCTTCGTTACAGAGCTCAAAAGAATCCTTGTGCTCTCTGAAGGAAAGGTATAAAGGGGTGCTTGTTAATACTAGTCAACACAGTCCACTTTCTGGAAAAAGAGGGGGGATCTTGGTAAGAACCAGTGGCTCTCATACCCAGCAAGGCAAAATTTCTCCAAGAGAAAAAATAGCCAACTAGAATTTTAAAAAACACTACAGGCTCTGTACATCTTTATAATTGTATGACACATTCCAATGCAATAGACTTTCTGCAGGAAAAATCAACAGCTCGCTAACTGGTATTATCACATGGTCTTTTTAACTCTTCATCACATTTTTTCTCTTTAACACATTTATTATTTTCAGAACTCAACATGCAGGGTATTTTTTTTACCAAACCTTAAGTTGTGCTAGTATCATCTCATTATCTGCACGAGTCCT
Organism: Pluvialis apricaria; assembly: GCA_017639485.1. Lineage (NCBI taxonomy): Eukaryota > Metazoa > Chordata > Aves > Charadriiformes > Charadriidae > Pluvialis > Pluvialis apricaria. The sequence goes on along the minus strand of CM030011.1, from coordinate 23,257,137 downwards.
GTTTATTCCAAATCCTAGAAATTGCTTTAAACTGTCTCCTGGTATCACTCCAGAGGAAGAAAGAAGCAGTGTACTTGTGTGTGTGCAAGGAAGAGAGAAAGAGCGGGGAGACATCTTTTGTATGGCTTTGAGAAAAAATCAAATTTATTTAAAGAATACTGAAGTCATCTTACATCTGTAGGTGTCTGCAGATCTGACATAAAACCAGGAGTGGATGGTACCCTAGTTTATTTAGTATTTAGCCACCCTCACAGAGAAAGCCCATGCTCTCACCACATCAGTCATATGGTTGTGATTACTGCCTGGAAAATATATAGGTGAGATCCCTTCACAGGTTCAATACTACAGCCCCTGGGCACCCTGTACTGACCATGAAGGATGCTGGACCATGGATAGGGATTCCAGTTTGTCGCAGCTGCTGCCCTTGCTCCCATCTGCCTGAGAGGGCTTGTTGTCAGGAAATCTGCAGTCTCACTCCCTCCTACCCATCAGCACTGAGTTAATAGGCTTCATGGGTTTGTGTCATGCAGAATGTAGGTGGGTGTGTACGCTTGCATGGAGGCAGGAGCTTTTTTTTCCCCTCATTTTGTCCAATTGTAAGCACAGCGTGACATTTGCATTGTTTCTTGGGCTCCGCATGCCTGCAGAGGGGGCCAGAGAATTTAGCAGTCTCTGACTACCTAATCCCGGTGAATGTCTCATTTTAGAAAGCCTGTGAAGTATATAATACTTTGAACAAAGACAATGGGAAACACAATGTAATTCAATGTTTTGATAAAGTATTGCCCTCTAAGGCAATCTGCTTATCACAGTTTTTACTTTAGTAATTCACTAGCCATTTTCAGTGCTCCTGACTCTGAAAAAAACCACTATTTTTTCTTGTTATCAGTGGTTTATATTTTTCACTTCAGCTTTTGTGGAATGTTTACCAATACAGTCTTAATGATCTTTGTATTTTTAAAGAATTTTTTCAGAAGTTAAATGCAATGTGACTTTTCCAAAACAGTATGGAAAAAGAAAAGAGAAATCATGATCCATCTGTAAATTCTCCGTGTACCACAGTCATTTATTACTTCATACTGAAATTTGAAATATGAGAACAAAGCAGAGGCAAAGCCAAATAAAAAAGCCACACCAGAAAGGAACATCTGCAGAATTCTATGAAGAAATGCACAAATGTTATGAATTAAACCTTTTCTGGCTTTCCTTACAGCTGCACAACCTCACACTCAGCAAGACAGGAAAGACTATTGAAATATTTCCTATTCAATCTTAAGAAGCAGAAGCCCATACCATTTATTGGAAACATTAAATAAAAGTCTGTGTGCTGACACACTCAAGAAAATGTAACAGCTGATAAAGAATAAAAATGGGAATCATAAAATGCAATATAAAATGCATGTAATTTCAACTTTCATCTATAACACAGTCTTTACTATGGCTACAGTTGATTTTGCTAATAAGTGTTAAGGACCAATGGAGAAGATGGTGCAACTCACACTGAGAGGGCATACAGAAATTTTTCCAAAACCCATTTTTGATTGGAAAACACCAGCTTGTGGAAAATGAAAGTGTTTCTGTGACTTTTAATTTTGGTAAAGAATCCTACGGAATTCCAAAAATAATGACATGTGCCTTTTCAAACACTTCTTTTGACATACCAAGTCATTATTTTACAAAAAAAAAAAAAAAAACACACCAAAGAAACAATAAGGTTGAAATGGTAAAAATTCAGAAGCCATTTACATTTATCTGTAAACTCTTTCAGTCTGTTGGTTTACGGACCTTTTCCAAAGTTAAGGCTTGTCTTAATGTTTAGGAAAGGAAACCTCAAAAATCTGGAGAGATATCCCAGATAAACTGCTTCACAATCAGTAACTGGCTTCTTACACTGAAATATGGTCTGCACCACTGAATTCAGTGTGAGAAGGACTGGGACTCAAAATAAGGCAAAAATTTCTAGCCACAGAGCAGATACTACAAGGCAAAGCACATTTCAGGAAGATTTTCAGTGGCAGAATTCTAGATTGCATGCTTGCTGATTTGCAGATTAGTATAAGAAAATTAATACAGATATTTCTCTCATCAAGCATGTAACATTCCTCAATGCACTTTCTAATATCAGCATAATTATTATTTTATTTTGAGAAATACTCATGTGAAATTCTTCTCGTCCAATATATTACCTATTTCTATACTGTAGGATTTTGCTGGCAGGTATTATGTAAATGCAAATGGCCACACCTTGCATCCAAAAGAAAGGAGTTTGAAAAGGAATAATGATACCACTGAAATATGCTGTGAAACTTCTCTTTCTGCAGTGGAGAATGAAGAGCGGTTCACGCAAAGCCTTCTACCAAAGAATCACTCAGACATCACAGCTGTCATGTCATTTCCCATGTGAAATACCCTGTGAAACTGCGCTTTGAGTTTTCCTTCATTATACATTGCTTTAGGGACCCTTAAGCAAGAAAATATCTGTTTCCACTAAGTGGGTAGAAACTGGAAAGATATCTACAATCTTTCTAGCTAGATGCACTCTAAGGAAAGCTATAATGGGAAAATAAATGCTGATGCTGGGGAGACATTTACCAGTAGACAAAAACATTTCTTTATGCTTAAATATACTCTCACTTATAGTTTTGCAGGTAAACCCAGAAGTTATTTATAAATAAAATACATCACTTTTCCCAAAATCTAAAGCTATTCTGAAAGATATTGCTGTTTCTAGAAATGACACTGAAGTGACAAGCAACAAGAAGAAAAAGTCCCAACCCTCAGATAAACTTTATACAAGGTGAACATTATGTGTTTGTGTTAAACATTTTATACCTTTACCCTTGCTATTAAAAACAGTGAATGATGTATTTGTATATAAGTTCATGCTTTTGACAAAAATAGATTTTTTTGTAAGCCAAAGGCTGGATATTACATTTACAAAGACTAAGCTGTTACCAACAATGGAAGCACATGTCCATGTCAGAGAGTAAGAATCTTTCTTGAAAAATGAAGCTGGTGAAAGATTGATAAAAGCATGCATCAAGTGAAATCAAAGATTTACAGGACTCAAATAATTAAATACAGAGAGACCACACCAAGTATTTTTTACAGTGTATTAAAATCATGCATAGAAATGAGCTGCCTGAGAGGACACAGGCTGGGCTGTATCACTGCCCTTTTCATCACAGAAAGATGGGAGAGCATGTTCGTAAGTGGTTATCAACACACTAAAAAAATCCAACCCCCTGTTTCCTACCTCTGACTTACTCTTTCTTTAACTCTAAACTCACTGGGGCACAGCAGCACAGTGGTCCTGTGTCAGTTGGACCCCAGGAGGAACGGCAACGCTAATTGAAAATGACAGTTATATTCAAGCCTATAAAGAACCATACGTCAAAGCTGCAGATAGTAGTGACACCTTTGTCACCAGCTGTTAGTCACGTTCCAGCCTTTCAACCTGGATATATATAGCCAGGGTTGCAGTTTCATGATATTAAAATATTTCTAAAATCCTGGAGTAGAATTCTGTATTACAAACACATGAAAATGTGTATAGAGTGCATAAATTGAAATGTTCACATTCATTTTCACAAATAGGGACTTCCCTTAGCTGGCTCAAGGGTTTATATGCTTTGTGGTCAGGGTAAAGAGAATCGCTGTCTGTATTTGCAGTTCAACTTGGCACTGACGTAGCAAATAAACTTTGCTTGTGGCTGCTTTCCAAAGCTAACAGAACTTTTATCTCTACTTGAAACTTTTATTAAAACAATGGATATCCCATCTAGTATTTATAAATTCCTTCTGTCCTGCACTAACATGGACTATAGAGAAGGATAATTCGGGTAATTAGCTCAAAATGAAACCCAGGACAGAGGAAAATTTGTGCATAGTACTATGTGTTAGGGTAGAGAGGTGGTCAGATATTGTGCTCCTCTGTTCACCCTCTTAACTCTACAGTGTCCAGAAAAAGAAACTTGACTCAGCTACAGTTCTCCCAGGAGCCTTGCTCTGGCATGGGTCCTTTTCTTCCACTCACAGTGAACCTCCTTTTAAAAGTCATAATCTGCCCTGGAATCTGGTTTCATATTTTGAGTCAGAAAAATACTAGCTCATTCCTCTATTCCACAATATGTGATATACGACTTTTCTGTCACTATCAAGTATATTTAACACACCAATAAAGGTATTGGGATCAACTTTTTGAATACTTAACTCTTACATAAAGCTTGGACTCTTCTGTATATAGAAAGGGCATTTACTTAAAGTTGGATCCTTTATACTCAACGCTGGTCATATACTGTTCACATAAAAGAATTTTATTTTAATACTCTTAGAGTAGCTGGAAGCATTTTTCAACAAAGGACCTCACTCAGGGTGACATATTTAGTGAACAGGCTTTCCAAATAATTCTTCATGAGCCTGTACTGTACTACTGTATACTGATAACATACATGTTAGAGCTGTTGCACTCAGCACAGATGTTCCACCAACAGAAGTACTTCAAGCTGCGAAACTGCCTGCCATTAATCATACATTATTAAAAAAGAGCCCTGTTTTATCTACCAATCTGCTGAAAACCAGTTTATATATCTACTGTTACTGTGAGAAAGTAATGAAGCTGAAATAAATGTTATTGCGCTATGAAACTGAAGTAAAAAAGCAAACTCACAGTTTTGTGGACAAACAGGAAAGATTTTAGAGAATGCCAACTGTAACTTCTTGGCTTCTGTTCCTTTAACAAAACAAACCCAGGCATTTCAAGTACAGGCAGTCATCCATTGATTTGCTTGGGGAGGTAAATTGTCTGAGGAACACTCAATTTTGTAGCACATGTGCTCCCTTTCACATGGCAGAGGAACTGCAGAGGAACTGCAGCCAGTCTATCCAGCAGCCTTGTCACACTGCAGCTATATCAGCCCCTGTCAAAACACAGTATCCAGGAAATCAGGGGTGGAAAGACGCACTAGGTCTATTGGTTTGTCAGTGCAAGGTATTTCCTTCATTCCTCATGGAGGTCATTTGGAAGGACAAGAAAATTTCCAAAATCTCACATTTTTCTCCAGAACGCTCTACTATTTTCATCTGTTGCTTTTCTCTTATTGTGCAAAAATTAGTATTTTTATTTCAGCTATTGGCCACAAGAGCAGAGTCAGCACAAAATCTTTAATGAGTATAGGACTCCAATGTTTTTATTGCAAAATATAATTTTTCAGTATGGTGCATTCCTGCTTACATGCATGCTACCATGTTTTTGTTGCTGGAAGTCATCTGAGAAGAACACTGTGTTACAGAAGATAAGAGGTAGGTAGAAACACAACCACACTGATCTGGGCATTACTGGCTACGTAGCCATGGCAAAACTCAAGAGAAAGCTAGTTAGATAATTGGATGTTAGCCTGAGGTGGCATCTGTGCTGCCATGACAGTATAGGCAGCTCAAGACTCTGGCATTTATCTTTCAAACATGACCTAACTGCCATTTCTTCCATTAGTGATACCACTTTTTTAACCGGTCCTTATATATCAAACTGTTACTTATGTCAGTTGGATAATGTCTGCTCCCTGTTCATGATGATGAGGTGTTTCAAGTTAGAGAAAATTTCCCTCATATGACGGTTCCTGTGGAGCATTTGCCGTAGTCTTTCTGTCCTGTGCGCTAGGAAGAAGGCCAGCTTGCAGAAGCACATGTTTTGCCTTGTCTGCAGCCTGAGCCTGATTCTCCAAGACGAACTGAGAAGCAGAAAGGGACCCAGGGGTTACACCAGCATCACTCAATACCCCTAGTGCCTCTCTGCATTAACACGCTTGATTTCAGACCTCCATTCGGGACTAGATTTTTAAGGATGCTCCAGCCGTTTGGGTCTCAACCAAAAATAACTAAAAGATTCAGGGACAGAAATAATATAGGACTGACACAACTTCCATTAGAAAACTTTAACATAAAACAGTTTGTGAAGAGAGAGATTCTCCTTCCACTAACAAGGGGAGAATTGCACCTCTTTCATCATCCCGTGATTAATGCAGTCAAAAATTACCATTGAATGTCATGCATGGATATATAGAAACAACAGAAGGCATTGGCTCGGTTCCCCTCTTTTGTGCAGAATGTACAACTTCTGTTGTCTTTTTTCCTTTTTGTTATGGTATTTCCAATCCTGAATGAAAGAGCTTACAGATATATAAAAAGATCTGGATGGAAATATAATACCTGCAGTTTTGTAATTTGTCATTTCTAAAAACCCAAAACACCATGCTTAGCCTTTTTAAATTGAAATCTTCAGTTATGCCCTAACCACAAAAACATGCTTACACTATCACGTGGATCCCAGCAATTACAGTTCGTTTCTATGATCTTAACTGTATAAAATCTCCAAATAGTTATTTTGGACAAAACATATTTCTATGTTGTTATTAAACATTTTAAGATCACTTTCTATGAATTCTATTATGTCAAATAAGCAGGCTGGTATTTCAGAGGGGGTTAAAAAGCAGGTAACTTAAAGAACTTGATGGTACCTGATTGGCTTTGTTTTGAAGAATGCATTAGTAGGCAACAGTCTTAAATCAATGCAAGTATCTAAGTAAGGCCTGGCCAGCCTATGGCCATTTATGTCCTGTGCGTATAGATATTTCCTCTCTAAGCTGCTCTAGAGGTGAATCCTCAGTGCTATGAAGTATACCAAGCTCCACCATCTCTGGATTCAGCTTGGATGCATTGGGGTTTGTCACACTTCTGCCAGCTAAGATTAGAGACCTCTGTTATTAGGTATTTTTTTCATGGTATATGTTATACTTCCTTTTCGCTTACTATTATTCCTTAACGCCGAGTTCCTGCTGTAGTCTGGGTCATCAGAGGGATATTTGTTAATGTATCTGCTTATATATACACACCATAGATTGATTTAGCAAAACAGTGGTAAAATTTTTTGCAAAATCTTCATTTAAAATTACATGTGATTCAAATCATGGCAGGATATAGGAAAATTGGAAATAAGCCTTAGGAAAGTAGTTTAGCAGGATGCTTGGGTACCTACTTAGCATTATACATTAATGGTTTGAGAAAAAATATGTACACTTTGAGAAAGTGTTTAAGAAAACCAGAAAATTTTCTTTCATTCATGTTTCACTAGGTGAGGTTTCCAGGTAAAAACAGAATAGAAATTAAAATTAGCATTATTCTGACTCTAGATTAGTGTGCCATGGAACCAAAAGCAGAACATAGTAGCAACAGAGAAGATACCCAGTGTCTCTTCCAGCAAAAGTTACATCTGCTAATATTTATGGCATGAACTTCTCTTTCTTATGAAATTTGTATCTACTCACCCGATTTTTCCCCGAGGGAACTTACTGCTTTGGTGATGACAGATTTGTTTAAAGAGAGATTTCACCTCAGTAAGCAAACAAAATCTGCATTTGATAGGTGTAATGCAAGAAAGCAGGGAAGATCTCATTTTCCTGGTCTTGGCAATGATCTTTTTAGAGGAAAAATGCATACATTTTTCTTTGACTAGGGCACTCATATTATTATTGCTTACTCAAGCAAGTACTTGAATAAACATGAATATCAATGAACAAACCTAGGATAAATATCAAGCTATGCTTTTTAATGCAGAGTGATATCAGTTCATTTGTAAACCTGTATTCTTTTTTTCACAGAGTTTAACTGTAAGCAGCTGTCCACATTTCATCCTAATAATTTTTTTAACTTATATTACCATAAACAAACCTTGATGCATTTATTCAGGCTAGAGTATTCCATAATGCTTACTTATCAAATAATCTCTTCTTCAAACAATAGGCCTGAATTTTGCTTCAGTATTGTAAATAAATTCAGCTCAATGTTACATTTGAGCAGTATAAAATTCATATATAAATAAAGAGCATGCAGCAACACATGACAGATAAGATTTTGGAACAGCAATGTATTCCATCATATACCACTTTACTAAAGATTAATACATTTTTTGTTTAAAGGTTTTCAACATACTGCCTTCTGTTTGAAGTTGATTCCCGCCAAAATGAAATTAGTGTCTGTTTTGTAGCTTGGTGTATAGAAGATGATAGAGGCGGGATTCCACCTACCCCTGCAGTTCCCATCCCATCAAAGACTGGATACTGGAAAGTCTGGTTTCCTAATTACCAGTGAAATCATTCAGATCACAGAATGTGTTCTGGGTCAATCTCTTTTTTGGGGATGAAAAGAAGCAACAGAGGTCTGTACAAAATTAGAGCGCCCTTTTTTGTGACTATTATTTCTAATTCCAGCTGAATTATGGATCCAAGTCTAGAAGTACAGTGTTCACACATACAAGTCAAATAAAGGAAGAAGATTTATGAAACTGGTTGAATGATGCAGGACCATAAATGTATTTAACTTCCCGTATCAGAAATCTCATCAAGTATCTGTATTTGTATCTGATTCCATAAGTTTCTGAGTTGCGAGTAAATATATCTGATTTCTGGGGGAAATCATATGTATAAACAATATGAGCTGTGTTCATAAATAACTGAAAATAACAAATTCAAATGCAAATAGGAGGAGGCAGTTGTTCAGAAATTTTGGTGGTTCTGACTCAGCTGGTTTTGGCTGAGACTTGTCTTGGCCTTGCTCTTTCAGCAACAAATTCCCATTAAAAATCCTGGGCATCTGAAAAGTGCACGGATGTCAGATTTGGTGGCTTTGGTCTTGCATGCAGTTGCCAGACATGTTTGAGACAGATATAAATGTAATGGTAGTCCCATGGTAGTGCAGCCCATTAATGACCTATCCAATGAGTCAAGAGTGGTATGAGATCACTGATAAAGCAAGCACAACAGATTAATTACATAAGATCCTAAAATGCATTTTGCCTTTTAAGAAAAGCCTCTGGCTTCTTCATCAAGCAATGGCAGGAGAAGCTATTTCAGATGGCAGTGTGGTTAACACATACTTTCTCAATGTAGTAGCTGTTCTATCTTTCCCGTCATGAGGATATATGGATTTGATTTTGTCACTCTACTCAAGACTGAGAGCAGTTGGAATGTTCTGTCTGTTTTCATGGAGGCAGAACAAGGTCCTTATTGGAAAAAGGAGCCTTATATTTCTGCCTTTAAAAAGAATTAAAATCTAAATAAGTTGCAGAATAGAAAATTTTAGATAAATTCCTCTTAGCCTTTGACACTTAAGTCTACATTTCCCTCATCTTCCAAGACAGATTTAATCAATAGTTCTCTTTGCCGTGTACTGGTAAATGTCTGCATATTTTATAAGCCACAGGCATCCAGGACAGAGCGAAGGAACAAGCAGTACCTGGTTAAGACAGAAAATAGCAAGCGTTTATGAAAGCTACGATGAAGGTTTTCATGCAGCACAGTTTATCCAACTGTGAAAATATTAGTTGGGGTATTACTGAGCGGGTGCTCAGAGCTCTTTTGGCCGCTGCCCAGGATAAATGGTCCAAGCAGAGGAGCTGACTGCAGATTAGTTACATATAGAGAAGACACAAAGAAACATGAGACACATGACTCAAGAGCGAGCAGCATGTGGGTTGAGAGATTAATCCAGCATTTCCCGAGTTATTTTTCCCTGTGCCCTGCTCCTCAGTATACTCTTCCTCCCACCTTCTCAACTAATCCCACCTCATACTGTCCTATGGGCTTACACCATCTGCAGTTGCAAATATCACAACCCTTTTTTCAGCATAGTCTCTGGTTTGAGAAACAGTGGTATAACTGGTGAGAAAAATTACTGCAATACAAGGAGGGCACAGGGTTCAACTATATCACCACACCTTTTCACTGAAAATATTATCTTAAAATCCCAGACAAAAAAAAAACAAATATGGGTTTTCTCCTTCGTATGACATCTCCCTCAAGCACACTTCCACAACTTTTTCTGCACTCTGAATGCCATTCTCACATTTGATTCAATTGTGTGTAAGTTTGCATCTCAGATGGTCTTTCTGCACTCATCAGTACTTCTGACTCTCCACTGAATGCCCCTCTGAGACTTTGTCAGTCATCCCATTGCTGTTCTGCACTGTGCTCAAAGAAAAATTTGAATGAGATTTATTTCAGACAAAGTTAGAATGAATTTGTTGAGCTATCCTGACAGGCTGGAAAGAAGTCTGCGTTCTAGGATACTCCTTTGTATATTAGCTTTTCACCCTGTTTGGGTATGGCTGAACACCTTTTACAAGGCCAGTATTTTGCCACAATCTAGTAAGCAATATTTAAAAATACTGTAACAAAATTACACCCTAAAACCAAAAGCAAGCAGACATATCCTGAAATCCATATGGAATTGGATGCTTTTGTTTGCTCTTGATTTTATAAGCAAACTGCTCAGGTACCATTCAAAGTATAACTATGAAACATGGGGTACCTTTGGGTTATTTTCATTGTTATATATTAGAATGTTCTTTTGTTGTTGATGATTTCAGAAGCAAGCTGGAGATATCCATTACTGCTTCCAATCCATCCAGCATCTCTGAAATATTAGGTATAGCATCCTTAACTGCTGAAGTAATATTGCGTAGAAACCACAGAAATATAACCTACCACAAAGATGGTTGAAGCTTTGCAGCATTCAGGACATGCTCTGCTCAGCACTTTTCATACCACAGAAATATAAAACTGTAAGAGATCTTCCTTGCAAAACTAACCCCTTAGTGCAATGAAGCATTATCAGCTACACATAGAATGAGGTTTTTTCTGGCCTTACCCCGAAATGCAAAGGATTGCTTAGCATCAAAGGGTAGCCTGGTGTAGTTTTTTATTTCCTGTTAAGGTACTCTTAATAGGTCTCCTAATCGGGGTTTCCTACTTAGTTTTCCTGACATATAAGCTAAATATTCCTGTTGTAAATTAAAGAGTGGTGGTGTTATGATTTTATACTCAGAGGACGTAGAGAGTCAGCTCTCTAACAAACTTTTGTACATCGAAGGGTCTCACACTGTGACATAACATTTGGTGACCTTTATCACAAATCTTCAATAATTTTGACTTTGCCAACACATGATCACATTTTCAACTGTGCCAACTGCAATATGTTTTTCCTCAGAAACTTCTAACGTTCTCCTATGGAAAGTCTGATTTATGGTTTTAGTCCACAGATAAACTTGATTTATTGTTGCTAACAGTTGCACGCACATTAATAATGCACTGATATCTCCATCAGTATGGCATACTGTTTCCTTGCTATCCCATCTTTTAAAATGTTCTATAAAGTAATTAGCAAAGTATTTGTCAACCTGCTCCATACACTTCCAATTACATACCTACGTCATCACACACATTTCCATCTGTTATACTCCTGACTATGCACAACATTCTGCTCTGTAAAATAAACCTATCCTGTTCAAATCTACTGTGTCTATTTCTATATGCTATTTAATTCTGAAAACAGTATGATTGCAAGGTATTTTGACTCTATCAAGAATTTTCTATCATTCATTCTTGCTTTATTTGAATAATATTTTAATTTTTAAAAACCAGTAAAGAACTGATTTCATTTTATTAGCAGCAGCACCAATTAGTGCTGCTTAGCATGTTTTTTTTCAATGTAGCTCTGTATTTCACAGTTCATCACGTTTACAACGCGTTTTTATAGATGGTTGCTTTGCTATATGAATGCTGTCCTCCAAACAACCATTTTAATGTGTTGTTCTTATTGCAAACAAATCTGTTCTCTGCTAAGCATTTATCACTTGTTTTTATGATCAGTTCATATTTGTTAAGTAGATGCTCTTTTAACTCTTCAATTGTAAAACACTTTTAAAATACTCTTTAAAATTCACATTCCTGTGTTGCAGTAATGATGACAGAACACAAATGGAATTGTAATTCCCCATCAGAAGGATTTCAGTAGGACTGTCACTAATAAAATTTCACTTTCATTCGTGTATTAGCCCATCCACTAACTCTTCAAATTCAAGTATTTTACTCTGCGGTTCCATATCATCATGGTTAATGTTGTCCTCTGTGGACCAGTTTTAGTAGATATGTTATACCTTTCTCACATCATAATTTTGGGCGTCTTTCCCAAGTGACAGAAAAATGGCAAACCCCTGTTGACAGGTTTCTGTTTTGACAGAATACTTTGATTACTCCATTCTTTCCAAACACTACATTTTTCATTTTCTAAAGATATTATAATAAAGATATGACTTAGTAGAAGACTGGTATGAGATTATCTTTCAGCTAGCCTAATCTCATAATATGTGCCAAAGCTGTACAAAGTTATAATTCCAGCCTGGATAAAGGCTGTATATCTTGGTCTTAATGACAACTGCAAACAAGTTTTAGGTATAACTATGTCAAATTCCTCTTTCAAAAGTGAGTCTTTTTATCTGTTTGTTTGAAGACTTTTTCTTTTTTTTTTCCTCCACAAAACTGTGTATCTACTTGGTGTTATTTGGAAAGCTCATTTGAGAGGCCCAGAGGACCTTGAATTCCTTACATCTCTCTTGCCAAATGCAAGCATAGACTTGTATTTATACTTAGTAAAGCATTTTAGACATTAAATTATTGGTTACTAAATATTAAACTTGAGAAAGGAAGTGGTCCTTTACATTTAGCCATGGTTAATCAGTGAAAATTGTAGATTTGAAAGGTGTAGTTCTATATTTATTCTAAGGTGAATCCACTAAACCACAAACAAATGGTTTTCTAGTCTCCTGCTTCTAGAAAATCAAATAGAAGCTTGCAATTACTTGAACTGCACACCATCTGCTACAACATATATCTGCATACCACCTTCAGCAGGAGTCAGACCAAAACATATGTTTGTGAAGTAGATTAGCATTCTTGAGGCTTAATTTATTTCAGAATAACTCTTCTTGTTAAAAATATTGTTCACGGTGGTAAAGACATGGACCTGATGGAATGGGTCCAGAGGAAGGCCACAAAGATGATCAGAGGGCTGGAGCACCTCTCCTATGAGCACAGGCTGAGAGAGCTGGGGTTGTTCAGCCTGGAGAAGAGAAGGCTCCCAGGAGACCTTATTGCAGCCTTTCAGTACTTAAAGGGAGCTTATAAGAAAGATGGGGACAAACATTTTAGCAGGGCCTGTTGTAATAGGACCAACAGGTTATGGTTTAAACTAAAAGAGGATAGATTTAGAATAGATAAAAGGAAGACATTTTTTTTACAATGAGGATGGTGAAACACTGGAACAGGTTGCCCAGAGAGGTGGTAGATGCCCCATCTCTGGAAACATTCAAGGTCAGATTGGATGGGGCTCTGAGCAACCTGTTCTAGTTGAAGATGTCCCTGCTGATTGCAGGGGGAGTTGGACTAAATGGCCATTATAGATCCCTTCCAACACAAACTATTCTATGATTCTATAATGAGGAATTGAGAAGCATTCTTGAGCATCTACTTGAGCTCCTACTGGCAAAAATTTCAGCATATAGCAATAACAGGGAATCTTTCCATTAATTTGTTTGATTTGGAGCAGGTCTTTGAAAAAAAAAAATTTCTTGGTTCCCCACAGATTCTAAATTTTTATATGGCTGTAACAGTTTGTTTCTCTTTATCTGATTAAATGTCCATGGAAAGCTATTTAAATAGGTTCATCAGTAACATAAGTCAAACTGTATAAAATTTAGAACAAGCATTGGCATCTGTTAGCAGCTATTTTCTTAGCTTGGAAAGTTTAGAAAAGTAAGAGCAGCATACCAGTTCTGCGAGAAAGTATTGATCATTTGAGTGAGTCAGAGGCAGCATTCTCAATGGCACAAAAAGGCAAGAAAATATCCCGTCATCCTTTGAAAAGCAGTTAGATCCTTGTTTTCTGTTAGACACTACTGAAAACCTTTCTTTGTATGTATTGTATAATCAACTTCCAGTATGAAAACTGGAAAGAGCAACTTTTGTCTCTGTAAGGATTTTTTTTCCACAAAAATATTTTTACCCAAAAGTGAAATGTTTCAGCACCTTTTTTGCAGATCCTTTAGATAAAGCATAAAAATTCAATTACATTGCTAGAAACACTGTAAGCTAACATTTTTTTTTTTAAACAAATACAAAATCTTGACATTTTCAAAGTGATTAAACGCCCAATAAAGGCCTGAACTCAAAATGTAACATACTTTGGTTATTTACTCTTGTTGATATATTTTCCTTCTCCTCCAGTTAATCTGTACTATATCTAAAGGATAATTACTTCAGTGTAACATACCATTTGGGTATGTATTTATACTTTTTTTATTCTAATAAACTCCTTTATTGTCAATCAATTTATAAGCATATCCCATAGACGTTCCATCATAAAGGCTGATGCAATTTTTATTTTTAACTGAATTTTTGAGATCTCGCATAATTAGCAACAATGCTCAAAAATTAGAGACAAAGAATCCTGATCACCTGAGAAACTCCAGCATTTCAACACCTAAATTTCTCCACCTTGATATAGATGATAGAAGAAAGTTTCAAACTGGAAATTCTGAAAAAATCAACTTCAAAATATTAGTATTTTCATGTTATTTTTGTGATATTCCTAGAATTGAATGAGTTTTGTTTTTTTCAGCTTGCAAAAATGACCTGAAATGCTTTGGTTTTATTAAACTAATTTTTAAATTAATAAATAAATAGTGCACCACTATATCTGCAGTAGTACTGCAGCTCCAAGTCTTGCAAATCTTATCTAAATTGTGGGAACTATAGGCCAGCGAGGAGTCCTATTTAAGATGATAAAGACTCAAAGCAATGTACTGAGAGAGCAACACAGTTATGTAGTTTATTAGAGTGTTTTAAAATGACAGTTTAATTCACATAAGAAAGAATAAGTCCTGATCTGGGTCAAGCAGAGGAATTGAATTCATTCTGAGTTTCCTCACCTGAAAAAAACAAAACTTAAAATTAAGATCCATTAAAAAGTCTAGTTTGTAGAAAGTGCATTATCAGTTGAGAGTATACTGTCACACGAAATTTCCAATCATTTCTAGTTTAAATGTTGTATAAAACGCTGCCTCTGCCAATTAGACATGCATCAGTCCTTCAGCACAAAGCCATTTTACCATGTGATGTTCTAATGCAAAAGGCACGACATTCATGAAAAGGGCACTGGGTTTGCCAGAGTGAATATTTAGTTATTCTTTAGGTTGTCATTTGTGGGTTTATGAAAGAACAAACTATAAAAAAGAAAGGCGTTCTCTTGCAAGTAGAGAGGGATACAGATGATTACAATACCAAGTACAACATAATCATATATTTACTGCACAAAACTGGCCACAGAAATATATAACAAATATATACATCCATTTTGAGAGTTACAGCAGATGTTCACCTATTTGAAGTGAAGGCCAACAACTTTCCCCACCCCCTTAAAGCCCTGCCTAAGGAAAGAAAAAAGCCCCAAACAAACAACAACAAAAAAAATCAACACAGACACACAGACACTTTTTCTATATATGGATCTCAGTTCCTCAGCTACTCAACTTGAGGCTTTTGGGTTATAGAGTAACTTAAAAGAGCTGAAAACATACACGAGATGCAAGTAACTGCTTTATAACTTATTTCAACCATTGCATTACAAGAGTTTTGAAAATTGTCAAGCTGCAGTGAAAGCCACCCCACTCCACTTTCTTTTTAAATGTCACCTGCAAAGCAAGACAAGGAAGAAGTGTTATTCTTCTCTTTTACTATCTAATGATTATTTGCCTGTGAAATTCCAACCAGGTTCCTCTTCAGCCTGATAGGATTCAAATGTATATTCCCAAGTGAGAGATGTGGATGTTGGAGCCTATTGCCATAACCAGGTGTGCATTTTCCATTAAACAGACATAGGCTAAAATTCAGAATACCGTCTGGAGAGGGAGGAAGTAGGGGAAGGACTGCACCAGCACACAATAGGTTATGGAATGGCAGTGCATCCCCTGCAAGGCAGGCAAGGAGGTGAATGAGCTCAGGAATAGAGGGGAAAAGCACTCACTTCCTACATGACTAGTATTAACATTTTTCTCATCTGCAAAAAGGAACTGTCATGAAGTCTTTGGAAGGTACGTATGCTTGAATGGCCAGCTCTGGATTATAAAATCCCAAATCACCCCAGGCATCTCCCTGCCCCTCCAAGTAAACTGTCTGCAAGGCAGGAACTAAGATTTATATTTGCCTTCTGCTCTTGTTGTGAGCCCAGCTGCACACTGGGCTAATTCAAGTAGAACGTTCAGAGATTTCAGTTGAAAAGAATAATCTTTAACATATAAATTGATATATAATACGCATTTACAAAAGGGCGCTTAAGCCTGAAACATAGATCTAAAATATTAAAGTCTGAGTCTATGAATCTAACTCTAGTGAAACATACGACTGACATCAGGCTATTCATCTGAATGCTGCTACCACTAGAAATTGTCACTGATGTAGAGTCAGTATATGCCTCCAGAACCCATATCTAATTCAAATTCCTGAGGGAAAGAACATTTGTGATTTTGGGCAGAGCCAAAAATATCAAGACGATTGTCAGGTCTTAAATGTGGCTACCACATAAATTAAACAAATAAAAAAATTAACAGACTTTTAGAACATGTTATTTCATAAGACCTAATAATGGGCTTTTGAACTGTCATTCTGAAAATCCTATTAATAATCATACAAGAAATTGCAGAGATACTTGAAGCTAGGCGTATACATGAGTGCCTTAGTGACAATTTATTGTACTCTTGCTCATGTTAAATAATTCTTTTACCTTTTAACTCTGCCTAGAAGAATATTCTTTAGCTCACCTTTCTCCCACCTCAGTATTCACTCAATATCAGCTCCATGATAAAGAATTTATTACTAATTAAAGAATGATTTTAGGACAGACCGTGGAGCAGTAATCACAGAAAAAGCTCTTCGCCTACGCTCTGGAAAAATATTAGAATCATAGAATGGTTTAGGTTGGAAGGGACCTTAAAGATCAGCTTGTTCCAAACCCCCTGCCATGGGCAGGGACACCTCCCACTAGACCACGTTTCTCAAAGCCCCATCCAGCCTGGCCTGAAACACTTCCAGGGATGGAAGGCCTCCATAACATCCCTGAGCAATTTGTTCCAGTATCTCATCACACTCATAGCGAAAAATTTCTTCCTAATATCTATTCTAAAACTACCCTCTTCCAGTTTGAAGCCATTACCCCTCGTCCTATCACTACATGCCCTTGTAAAAAGTCCCTCCCCATCTTTCCTGTAGGCCCCTTTCAGATACTGGAAGGCTGCTATAAGGTCTCCCGGGAGCCTTCTCTTCTCCAGACTGAACAACCCCAACTCTCAGCCTGTCTTCACAGGAGAGGTGCTCCAGCTCTGATCATCTTTGTGGTCCTCCTCTGGACCAGCTCCAACAGCTCCATGTCCTTCTTATGTTGAGGGCTCCAGAGCTGGACACAATATTCCAGGTGTGGTCTCACAAGAGTGGAGTAGAATGGCAAAATCATCTCCCTTGACCTGCTGGCCACACTTCTTTTGATGCAGCCCAGGATAGGGTTGGCCTTCTGGGCTGCAAGCACACATTGCCTGCTCATGTTGAGTTTCTCATGAACCAACACTCCCAAGTCCTTCCCCTCAGGGCTTCTCTATGCTGTACCTTAAGATACAGTTCTCCAGGGGTGCACCATTGCTTAATTCCCCAGCAGTGGGGGATAGCCCTCATTTCCAGTCTGTAGCTACCAAACTACACTACAAATCTCTACTGCCTGTTCCCCTCTATTACATCTGAAAGGAAGCCAGGCCAGGCTCAGGGAATACCGCATGCCCAGGTCTACAGACATGAACAAAGATTAGCTCATCTGAATCACTGGGACTCGCCCAAGGAAGTTGCTTCAGTTCAGAATTCTTTTATTCTTATTATTTCTTTTTCTACATTTAATACCAGTATGGAGCATGGTATGGACAGCAAACAAGGGTTCCCTGTCCAAAAAGCTCTGAAAATGGTTGATTTGTAAATTTGAAGTATTCACAAAAGAAAAAGGTGCTCTTCTAAGTGCTCTTTTACATAATCAAAGAGTATGGTTTTGTTTCTGATTCAGAAAAAGGTCTGTTCACTAAGAATAAACTGTGAAAGGAACATTGATTTGAACACAGGAAAAAAATCTTTTTTTCTAAAATGAGATATTGTCATACCAGTCTTTTAATGAAAACTTCATGAGATGTGATTGTCAATAAACAGGCATTTTTAAATAAAAAAAAAATTATTAAAAGCTCCTGAACAGTTTGAAATACATATATTGTGCTATAGGGATTCTGAATCAATACCTCTCACTACAGTATTGAGAGCTAAAATAGTGAAAGATTTCACAAGTTTACTCAGCCGTGAATAAAGTGTTTCCTAATCTCATAGCTAATGGAAGGTCTGGAGGAACAGGGGAAAAGGGGTGAGTATTTAATTCTGAATTATTAGGTAGGAATGATACCTTTTTTTTTTCCGGTGTTTCAATATTTGTTGAGCTCTATTCTGAAAGGATATCGATTTTGGATTAGTCTGAAAAAAACAAACAAAAACAAACCACCACAATAAAAGAACAGATTTATTCCTGCTTGTTATATTCCATAGTTATCACAACAATTTCCAAGACACCTAGCAGAGCTGGGCTACTTCAGGAGAAATACCGCTGCCTAACTCTCCAGAAGATAAATACCGTCAGCTTTTAAGAATGGTCTAGTTATTCCAGGGTTACTGTGTGATAAAATAATAATTAAAGGGTCCATCAGTGTCTCATTTCCTGTCACTTTTTCACTGAGTCAATCCCTTCCTTGCAAGATGAAATCCTTCACAAGTTAGTGAGTGTATTTCAGAAATCAAGTACCACCCTTACTGTATTTCGAATTGTAAAACCAGACCTGTTCCAAAGAGGTATATACAAATTACATGAACACCATGGAAAACACGTATTGGTAATTTCCTTAATTTGTCAGTTGTTCAAGTAAACTGCAGAAGTTCGTGTTGTGAAAGTGCTACCTTCAAGAGACTCACCTTACAAATCTTCCTGATCATGTATAGGACTGTACTGCCTTTTCTGGGAGAACCTTCACTGTTAAAGTTTGCTTGTGGGAGTAAAAGTGAAAAAATGTTATTTAGCCTTTTGTTTTTCAGGACCAGAATTTAAAGTCATTAACGAGAAGGACCCCACAGGGTTTGTCACTGTGCAAATAAAGAACAAAAATTGGTCTTATCTCAGAGTTACAGGCCTAAACTTCTGGCACAAACAAAGTAAGTAGACCTGCATACATGCACAAAACACACATGAAACTAAAGGAAGCAAAATTAAAAGACAGAATAGCATGGGGCAAATTCTGGTTTAAGCATGACTACAAACTAGAAGAATTATCACTCGCTCTCAATAGGCAAACTGCAATTCATGCACTAGCCTCATTCCTTAGTTATGAGATGATACCTCACCAGTACAATTTCCCATGGCAGGCAAGCAATATGCAGCAACTTAGAGAAAGCCTATTCTTCGCTGTCCCTACCACTGTGCCCTACTGCTCAGGTGTGTTGGAGCAGGTCGCTCTGATGCCTGTTCATACCAAGGCTGGCTATGGAAAGGACAAAACAGCCATCCACATCACTTAGTCAACAATCCCCTCCAAATCAGCAGAGACAAGCCATTTATTCTCCAAAACCAATATCACAGTATCACAAGTATCGTCAGGGTTGGAAGGGACCTCTGGAGATCATCTAAGTCCAACCCCCCTGCCACAGCAGGGACACCTACAGCACATTGCACAGGACGGCGTCCAGGCGGGTTTTGAATGTCTCCAGTGTGGGAGACTCCACAACCTCTCTGGGCAGCCTGTGCCAGTGCTCTGCCACCCTCAGAGTAAAGAAGTTCCTCCTCATGTTAAGATGGAACTTCCTGTGCTCCAGTTTGTGCCTGTTACCTCAAGTCCTATCACTGGGCACCACTGAAAAAAAGACTGTTCCCATCTACCTGGCACCCTCCCCTTAAGTATTTATAAGTATTGCTAAGATCCCCCCTGAGTCTTCTTTTTTCTAGACTAAAAAGCCCCAAGTCCCTGAGCCTTTCCTCATAAGAAAGATGCTCCAGTCCCCTAATCATCTTTTTAGCTCTTTGCTGGACCCTCTCCAGCAGTTCCCTGTCCTTCTTGAACCGGGGAGCCCAGAACTGGACACAATACTCCAGATGCGGCCTCACCAGGGCAGAGTAGAGGGGGAGGATGACCTCCCTCGACCTGCTGGCCCAATATATTCCTGTTAAAAAAGTGTGATGAGTTGAATAAACTTAGAGGCTTATTTGAGGGGGCTGCAAATAAAGGGTGAGGGCACTACTCCTGCCTTGCAACTATTGCTGTTGACTTGCTACTGCCAAGAACATTGGGAAGGCCTCAGCTTCTCAGACGTTTGCATCTATATAGGAATACAAGAACAAGAATTTCTTTATGTTCTAATTTTCCTGTTGGCCTCGATAGCTTTATTTCATTATTTTAAAGCCAGTGTGCATTCATAAGGAGTGCATTACCCACAAGTTTTTCCCATGTCTGCATTTATTTACTCATTTTCCCATAAGAGGAGACATAAGTGACTCTAGAAATGGATTGGACTCAGTTCATGTACTAATCATGATATATATACATACTGAAGATTTTTTTTAAAAAAAGGCTTTGTTGTTGCCAGTATCAACATAATAAATAAATAGATTCTCAGACATGAAAATACATTTACCTGAAGGAGAAAAAAAAAGTTTTTTCATCTTTCTATTGTCCTTTTAACATATTCAAATTAAACAGCTTTGAGGGAGGGGAAAAGAGAAAAATGCTCTAGATGCAATTGATGTTCTGGGCCAGGTAGTTACAATATGCTGTGTAAGTCCAGTTCCAGTCTTCCTTTTTTGCCCATCAAAAAAGCCTTCAATTTCTGTAACTAAATACTGTTATTCAACTTGCTCATGGATACATAAAATGGTGTCTTCATTACTAAAAATTCATTGAGATCTACCAATTGCACCAACTGAAGATTTCCCCCTTTACATCTCAAGAAGAGCAAATTACTTTAAAAACAATAAATTCTTTCAGAAAAAAAAAAGTAATTTTGGAGATGATGTTCTGGGAATACTGATGGAATCATTTTATTAAATACAGATATATGTTTCCGTTCACACTCAGCTAGATTCAGCTAGCTTGCCACAATGAACTATTTTTAAAGGTCAAGGAGCAAGCAGTTTCCATCTACAGAAGTGAATAGTGATTGAATAATCTTTTTGGATGTTGCTGGTATTAAATATCTTCAGATTCTGGCTCACATATCTTTGCCTTAACGTCTAAGATGACAAGTAAATTCAGCTTGAAAGGCGTATGAAATACTAGTGCCAGCAAATAAAGTCAGTAGACTCAGCGCATCCATCAACGCCATGTATTTGCGCTCAAAATTGGATTATGTACATTGTGTTCTTTAGGCCTCCTACTATCCATTTCTAAACAAAAGGTGTGAGAAACAAGACTGTATTTCTCTGCCTAGGAATCTTTCTTATTCTTTGCTTTAGAAAGCTATTTCTTGTTCACCCACTTCACATAAGGTTATTATCAAGTATTTACTCTGATGGTAATGACCGTGACATATCCTTCAGCAGCGGTGAAAGGATTTTAAGCAATTGAGCGTACCATGGGAATGGTAGGGATCTTGCCACCGTGTATTTGCAGCTAAAGGAGACAACACACAGGCATGGATATAACAAAAAAAAAACCAGCATTTGCCATTCAGTTTTGCTCTACCTTTTACACACATTTTATGTCTGGGTTATAATTATCAACCACTTTATGAATGCAATGTTTACTCTTCAAGACGGACTGGGGGGAATTTGGAGGTAAAAACTGAGTTTCAGGTGGGGACTTAAAAATTAAGACCACGTGCAGTGAGGTCTAACGTTAGGAAAGGCAAATGGGATGGGTTTTTTAATTAATGTTACACATTTATTTGTCTCTAAGCCTTAAAGTTGCTGGTAGATATAAGTTGGCCTTTGGAGGGTGCTTAGATGGAACCTGCCTTGCTTCAGCTCCTTGCAAATCCATCTGTAGACGAGTTTTGCTGCCTGACCACAACACAGTCTCTTCTTGCATATTTCTTAATTGGTATACACTCTAAGTGTATATGAACTTCACAGAAGAGAACTATTAAAGGATTTATGATTATGACAGTTCTAGCATACAGGGAAAGTGAGATACAAACTTTCTTATTGACAAATAGGTTATAAAGTAAGTACAGTTTTGCTTAGGGAGGTAAATATACTTGTAATGTAAACTGTTAGGTCCGACAGCAAAATTAATGTGTCTGGGTCTCTCTCGTGACACTCTAGAGACTGGAAAGAATACTCCCAGCAATACACAGTAGTCATTCCATGGATTGACATTTTCTGCTAAAGCAATCACTTTAACATGTAAAACATTGCATTTGGATATAGGAAACATCCTGCAGCAGGTAAATTAGAAATTATTTTTACAGATCAGAAATACTTATTGTCAGTGTGCTATATAGCTATGTAGATTAATTTTATTTCCCACCAGGATCAACATGGGATGCCAGGTAATAAGGCCTGTGAAGGCCTTATTACAGAAGTCAGTGCAAGAGTTCCACATCAAAGTGTCTCTGTACATTAACTATCAAAACTGCTGACTACTACTTAATTAATTTGCATCTCGAGTACTGCCTCTATCAGAAATCTCTCAAATTTACTAAAATTAGTCTTTAAAACATGTAAAAACACACCATTACAATGTTTGTGAACTCATTTACACAGTTAATATGAATGAATCTAACAAAGAAAAAAGTTATTTACCCAGATTAGAATTAACAATATATCAGTTTCATCAGGGAGTGATAAATACTTTATGTTGTACCTTGAAGCTGATTTTTTTTTTACAGAATTTTTTTTTTTTACGTTTTGCAGAATGATCTTCAACAGAACCTGATGACCACCCTACCAACCTATATATCCCTCAGACTCTACACTAATCAAGGCATCTAAGTATAAAGAAACGTGTCTCAAAACAGTTAAAATTTCAGTAAAATTTAAATTAATTTTAGTCTGGATACTGTCTAATTTCGGGCTGGCAATATCACCATATTCTGTTAAGGAACTGCAAGGTGCCTCCCTCCAGTGAGACATAGATTGGACGAAAGCCAATGGGAAATCTAAGTTTCACATCCTACTTTCCCTTGAGATGAAATCCTGCCCCCTCTGGAAGTTAAGGGGAGTTTCACTCCTGACTTTAACAGGAAGGACTTAATCTGTAAATAAAAGAAGACTTTTTTATTGACCTCCTTTTATTTTGTATCTTGTTGGCTGATACCTTTTTAAAAAGGAAATGAGATCCGTTCAGTCACAGTCCTTAGTTTTGCAAAGCTCAGGGGGTCCAATTAGAAGTAGAGAGGAATTTAAACAGCTGTATTTTGCCACTTAACCAAAACTATTTTGTACCAGACACAAAAAAAAGCACATTTAATTATGACAGTGTATCTGCCAGCATGAAGTCAAAGTAGCATGGTTAAAAAGTAAAATTCTTTAATAAAGTACTGTTCAGTTTTATGGGCTATTAAATGCTTATCTGAACTCTTCATATTAGCTAACAACCATATCATAATGTACCATGATTTTCCCTTTCTAAGTAGGTAAAAAATGACAATATTTATTTATACTTTTTCTACTCATTTACCTGTTAGATTACTGTAATTGTGAAATCCAAAAGAATTTCACTATTTAATGACTGACATCAAACACTGAAAAGCATTTAATGATTCTTTCTGCAAGACTCCTTCTAAACTGCAAAGGAAGCAACTTCAGTGCTGTTGTTTAATTACATGCTAAAATGTTTTAGACTCTCTACAATCATTATATTCTCATAAACGGAATGATGTCTCCAGCATGACTAGTCCAGACTCTGGTCTGGATGCCCACTCTCCTGACTTTATAACAAATACTGGTCATCCGCAAAACTCAACTTGCTAGGGCTTCCTCTACACTGTAATTGGAATGGAAAAAGCTAGGATCTCCAAGCAGAGAGTTTCCTAAAGAAAAAAACAAATAAAACTCAGAAGGTAGCCAATAAAGGCACTTAAAAGATACCACAAACTTTTAGGCAGAAAGCTCAACTGAGATGGACTTCAAAATATCAGAAAAAGTTAAAAAGGAATCAAACATCTTGTTATCACTTGTCAAGCTGCTCTACTTGTAACGTGCCTGTTCCTGACAGATTGCTGTCGTCCCAGGAGCAAAGAGACAATACAACCAATGTTAGTATTTACATTAAACAGGGAAAAATTATCATGAACCATGAAGAAAGACAGTAGAGGAAGACCAGAGACTGATGACCAGAAGCATTAAGTGAAGCAAGTTTTGGATATGATCACTAGCATAGTTGACTTCTCTCAGATCCTCCTGGTACTAGTGTTCTTTACTTCTAATCATATCAGTTTTGTAAAGTCAATTATCCAATGTGAGGAAATAATTGTGTGCAAATTATCTTTTTGGCAGTTCACTTTTCCTCAGAATGATCCCTCCAGAGTTTTTGAACCCCATCATTCACCTCCTCCTATCTACTTTTACTGGTTTCTTTCTCTCTCTGCTATAAAAGCTCCTTCAACCATTTTGCTATAGAACAGTCCAACAAACGTTATGGCAATTCCTGAAGTGTGTGACAATTTATGTGAAAAGTTTCATGTTGATTAATTGAATTATTTTTAAATGAGAAAAATGGGGACTCGTGTGGGATGTTTTCTGCCAAGAGAGAACCTGACTCCCTGGAGTAAGTTTTCATGAGAAAAATAGCGGCCAGCTTAGTCTCGGACATTAGAGGAAAACAGACAACCTCTCAGGTAGAAATCCTTCTATTGCTTCCTTTATGAAGCATTAAGACAAGTAAAGTATGTCAAAACAGAAAAGCTAGAAATAAACAGTGCTAAATACAGTGGTCAAGTGTGTAATTTTCAGGATAGACTGTTGAACTGCTACTTTTGCACTTCTCTCAGCAGTCTGATCTGGGCAAAGCATAATAGCCAAGTGTGCAGTGTTGGGACAAAGCAGAAATAATGAAGTGTTACAGCCCAATAGGGAATGTAGGTTAAGGATTTAAACAGGCAAAAAAGCAAAATGGGAAAGGCTGATGCAGAACAGTCTGTCTGCCAGATGCAGGAGTAGTCAAGAGGGAAAGGCACCTGCAGTAGTCATGTCAGAAGAGGCTAACCAGGCCTCCAGTCAGGACAGTGGCCAATCACTTATTAGTATTTTGAAATCTGATTTCAGTTTAAACTTCAGTAAAGCCAAGCTAACAAACTCTATTCACTGGACTGAACAGTGCATTTGAAAAACTCTGAAGCCCTCTAGAAAAGAAAAAAAAGTGGAGCTGCATATATGCCACAGACAACTTTTCATGATGGCACTACAATTACAAAAAAAACCAATGAAGTACATCATCGTATGCTCTATAAAACCACAGAAGAGTCACTTATATCCTGAAAAACGTAATGACCTAAAATTATTCCTGCAGATCCAGTACAGGATAGTTAAAAGAATGAAAAACTGTTTACAATAACATCTATAAACATAGCAACACGAGGGGTATGAAAATATTTTTCTTTGGATAATTTAATCTGTGGAATAATTTCCTTTCTTACTGCTAGAAATATAATACTGAACTGAATGAAGCCCTGAATGCAGAACTGAAAGCAAAGGAAACAGGAAGGAAATCAAGATCCCAAAGGTAAATGAAGGTAAAGGTAAAAGGCAATACGGAGAGAAAAATGCAAGATTTAGATCTACAGTCTTACTCTCCAGTCAACTAAAGAAAATGTAGCCCTTTTTTTCTACCTTTATTACTCTTCCCCCACCCTTAAGATTGTACCTGGGTTCCTGATAAGCACAAAAACATTTGATGCATTTGACGAATGCATTGAAGTTATTGAAACTAGGCATTAAAGAGGCAGCTGCTTCTGCCTGAGATTGGCAGTGTTAAGTATACTAAAAAACCTCACACCAAAATTTAGGAATAAACAGAGAGGATGGCATGCAATACTGCAAAATAAAGGAAGTGTGGCATTACAAAATTCTCTTGCTTCATTTCATGAGTGTAACCAACCCAAAGTGGGAGACCAATGTCAGGTTTTTACACACCAGAGTGGCACTGGCTAAACACGTCATAAACTTGCCATACTCAGGCTTTATACAGCTCAGCTACCTTAGATCAACATATTCTGCTGTGAAGTCCAGGAGAAAAAAATAGTATCTGCTGCGGAGGTAGCAAGAGGGCAGCCTGCCAGTTTAACTGTTAGAAAAGCTGGGGAAAAATTAAACAAGGCAACAAAAAAGCTATATATAATGGTGTATGAAAGCTGGGATCTTGTAATGATAAAGTGCTTGGGATTTGTGAGCCTAGCAGTGTGCTAGAAAAATACTCTCTCGTTACGCTAAAGCTAAGGATGAATTGGTTCAATTGGCTGCCATAAGGGCATATCAAGAATCACTTTTTTGTTACGGGCATTATTTTCATAAGTTGGCTTGCTGCATTTGTATCTCCCAAAATGAACAGGGTAGGGTCATACAGACATATAAGTAATCAATTATTCCAATTAGAAGGGTACCCTGTGATTAAAAGTTTAATAACAAAAAAGAATATAAATATACAGCTACTGAGAGCAGTCCAAGAACTAGGTATTATTACAGAAGTAACTCAAACATTTTGCTACTCTACTGGAACATCAGAGGTGTGAGCCCTTTCTGTTCAACTTTCAGATATTCTTAATAGCTCAGCATACAGAAGTTGTCTGCTTTTAACATTTCCAGAGGTACTCTTGGCAAGCTTTCTTCTTCTATTTGGACTGATCTGAATGACCTGAACCTTGGGAACACAATTATACTCTGGGATAAAAATGTTATTCTCTGCTAATAAAGAACAAAAGGTTGCAAGGCAAAGATATGTGGTGACTTAACATCTAAGCTGCTCTTCATCCCAGAATAAAGGGCAGCAGGAATTTTGATTACTCCGCCCATACTCCAGTTTCTATGCATGAACACACTTCAAAATATTCAAGGGGTTAATTAGAATGCTTCTGATTCAGTCTTACAGCAATGAGTGTCCACTGAATCTCAGATTAGCAAATGTGTTATTATCATACTGCATTTTCTTGGAGAAAAATAGACTAATTGAAAAAATACAAATGAAGTAAATAATTAAATCAGAGCTATAAACTGCATTTTCATAGTGGTAACTAAGCGCTCTGGTAGGGCAGGCAGGACATATTCATATATTAGTGTGCAGACTATAACCCTAGTATGACGCTAGTGTGTGTGACACATGCTGGTGTGTGGGCAGTACACTCAATGTGCAACAGATCTGCCCAGAGTCTGCTTTCAGCCCACGCCCAAAACTCTTTGGCCCAACAGTAACAGAGGCTGGAAATGGGCTGCAAGAGCCAGGGCGATTAAACATGGCTGGCTCCCAACAGCTGTCATTCCCCAGAGCCCCATGACTGCCTCTTGGCCAGACTGCCTCCTCCATAAAGCCAGACCTGCAGCCAGTACTTGACAGGAGGGGACCGTTGGCTTCCCCAGGAAAAAGCATCACTAACAGTGTATCACGGATCCCGGGAATTATCCCACTGACCCACAAAGACTCCAGACTCCACAAGCTGTAGTTTAAGGAATATTGCTTTTGACTATTCAAATTTCAAGCAGCTGGATTCCATCTTCCAGTGAACCACTCAGTTAAGAAACCTATTGTTAGTTCAGTGGGAGAGTATTTCTTTGGACCAAATGGACAAATGACTAGCCAGTTATAGTACGAGGAATTCTCTGCTGACCTCATGTCACATACCAGGTACATACCCTTATCTAATAAAAAGTACATTTCATCACTATACAAAAACCCATGTCAATAAAAAGAACAGCACAATACCAACTGCTAACCATTTTTATGTCAGGCAGGCCAGCCCAATAAATAAGTGAAATCTAGACAACACAACACTGCTCATCTAGCAGCACTCCAAGCCTTACCGGTGTCTACTTTCATTATCAAGTTTATTTGTACCATTCATAGTTCAGTTGCCATTTTATATCTACTTTTATTTTAGGTCTTTTACTGTATTGATTATTTGGGCAATTTATTCCAAGCAAAATTCATTCAAGCTACACTACCAATGGATGAACTTAATTTGAGCCACTTGGTGTATTAGAGAAATAAAATTCTGAGAAAGGGCTTCATCTTGCTGGTAGATACCAGGCTGTTTTTCAGTGTTCACTGGGAAGAAACCAGTGCTTGTTTGCACTGGAACCAGCAATCTTGCAGTGATCTCAGAGGCAGTTTAACTCTTTTCTCTATAAGAATTGTTCTTATAAAACAAAATTTCTTCCTACTTTTGATGCTGGATTCTGTGGGTCTGTTTTTCATGGAAGAACAATTCACATGCCACTTGCAGAAAATCATAACTATTTAGATCACTGTCTGCAGTTTCCAGCTTCCCTTACATATGACTAAACATTAATTCAGTGTTACATAAGCATCTAAAATGAACAGTCCTCAACATTCACAAATGGCATATTAAAATCTTTTGACATTTCAAATTTAAGGTGTGATACAGTAGCTTTTTGAAAGATAACTTGAAAAGGTACAGCATTTTTACTGTAAATACATCCAATGTGGTTATTCAAACAATTATCCTATGTATCACCAATTTTCATTTATTCAAACAAAAGTGTTGCTCCTTCTAGTGGAAGGCCACTATGAGGTCGAATACATTTCACATCTCCTTTTAACAACTGATGCTTTCTTTTCCCTAAGAGCAAACACGAGAATTTGAACACCATAAAGTTAGTTTGCAAGTAGTATTAATATTTAGCTCACTAGGAAAATGCACAGAAT
This sequence comes from Pluvialis apricaria, assembly GCA_017639485.1. NCBI lineage: Eukaryota > Metazoa > Chordata > Aves > Charadriiformes > Charadriidae > Pluvialis > Pluvialis apricaria. The sequence goes on along the minus strand of CM030011.1, from coordinate 23,228,318 downwards.
TTGCTTTTCCAAGGACTTGAAAAAAATCAATTCAGATAATATAGCTGCTGAAGGTGAGCACCATTATTCAACTTTCTATTACAAATAGAGGTAGTGTTGCATTGCTTAGGTAGAATTTGAGAATAGCTTTCCCTCTTAATGTCCGATTTCTGCATCACATATTTTTTCCTTCTTGAGAAGGTAAAGCTGAAAAAATGTGAGTTCTCCTGCCAGGGGGAATCTCTGTACCATCAAGAAAGGTCAGCAGTTTACAGCTGTAGAGTCAAGTACGGCTCTTTCAGAAATGCTTCCTTTTGTTTTTCCTTTGTTGGTTGGCTATTTGGTTGGTTTTGGTCTTGGGGTGGGGTTTTTTTTGGCATAGGGAACAATATTTTCAAAAGTCAAGAAAGAAACAGTTGCATCAGCATAAGGAATTGTACATAGTAGGAACTACAATCTTTGCCTCATTTTCTTCATATCTACTAAGGGAACCTTTCACAACCACCACATCACTGCCCCAGGAGAAGTTCAGCAAGTGTTTGAGAGGGCATGAAGATTTGTCATAGCACTGCACTTCTGACCAGACACAGAGACTGATGATAACTGAGGTCATGCACCAGTCAGCTACCATAGCATTTTACCTGGCTGTCTGAACTATTATTGCCCAAAATAAAAGCATAAAAGAGAAGCAGAGGGCAGTGCTTCAAGACGATTGTTTCCTGCCCATGAAGCTAGGGTGCTTATTTTGGTTTGTCTTTAGAAATGAAATAGGCTGATATGTTTTCAGTAGGCGGGGAAATCAAACACACTAGACCAAAAAGTCAAAGTGAGTCAGATAAGTAAACAAAATATATCAAGGGAACTTAACTCCTTGGCAGTGGTACCAGTGGATTCCAGTGGAGCTTGTGTCTGGAAAATTGGACTCCAGGGCCCAAAGGGATTAATTTTTCGTATTTATTTTACTTTCCTGTTGCAGATTTGGAAGTTAGGTCTCACACTCATTTTCTTTCTTCCTCTAAGAACTGGATAGCAGGTCAGGAAGAAAAAATTGAAAATATGTACCAATTACGCAGTAGGTTGGAAGACTTCCTTTGAACTTGCTACTATAAATAGGACAACAAATGGAGCTATTGACATTATTCACTATCTGAAAGGAAATTATTTCTGTGATTAATCCACATATACTCTTTTTCTAAAGTTGTATTTTAAATTCATAAAGTTACTACAATATATAATGATTTAATAATTCTGTCACATTACTGTTATGAAATGTTATTTCACAGCATTGTAAGACTACTTACAAATGCTCCTAAAAAGAGATTGTGAGCACTTACATACAGTAAGGCCATTTACTAACAAGGACCTGATAACAACGTCCTTCTGGGACACAGCCCATTGTTTTGGGAAACTAGTAATCTTAAATTTGAACTATAAATTACAGTGACTGTTGGCATTCCATCAAAGTAAAATCTTTGTTTGCAAGCATGACTATTTTAGTTTTGTCTATTGGATTATCAGGAGAAAAGAACTCTGGATCCTCTGCACAAAAGCTGACGGGATGAAACATGACAACCTTCAGATTGACAGCCTTTAGAGAAATATGCAAGTCTTGCCATATGCTTTTTAATCTCTCATTTGAATGTCTGGGTTTTTTAGGGCCTAAACAAGTTGCATGTTTAAAGTGGAATTTTACTGCTAAAAATCCTCTCTAGTCATTTTATAGAATCACAGAATGGTTTGAGTTGGAAGAGACCTTAAAGATCATCTAGTTCCAACCTCCCTGCCATAGGCAGGGATACCTTCCACTAGACCAGGTTTTTAGTGTGCAAAACCAGATAAAGCAGCTAGAACCCCCAAACAAATAAATATTTTACTCTTTAAGGACTTCATCTCACCTACAGCAAAGGGAAAAAATCTTTATTTACTCCATTAGAATGTGAATGCAGCTCTAAATGAGTGCAAGCTAGCAGACGGTAGTCAAATACTACTACCTCATAGTAAAACAGGCAAAAAACCACATACAGATGCATATTTGTATTGTTTTAAGTAAAGTATGATTTTTAAGCTAAGTTCAGTGAAATTGGTCTTCTATTTGTAGACAGGTCCTTCATCATTAAGAGGTATTTTAAAGCAACACAAATTATTACATTATGCCAATTCTCTGTCACAGACATGATTCGTTCTGATTTGACTGAAATTTTAATCAGCTGCCAGGAGAGCAAGTCCTTCACTGATGACATTCAAAACCAGCTCTAATACTCAAGCTGCCTTGGGAATTAGAATTGACATTATTGTTATAGCTCTGAACACAAATACAACTCATTTTTATCTTGCACAGCTGAAAATGCCAGTTTTCTATGCCTTGAAAATTAACAGAGATTAATCTTAAGAAACAACTTCAAACTGTAATCTTAAATTCAAACATTTAAATGGATAAAGTGCTACATGTAGATGCGGATAAGCAACGACTTCAACTAAGCTAAGAGGCTTTCAGAACAGCAATTGCACTACAAATCACAGACTGAACCTAAATCAAAAAGCTTGAGAAATTTTTATTTGAAGAAGACATATCCTATTTGATATGATAGACAGGGATGCCAGACATAACACAAAATGAAATCCCTCCATTCTACAGAGCACAGGTAAAGGCTTTGCCAGAAGGTCATATCACACTGTGGGCATCCCACTTCATGTAAGGTGTGTGGAAAGAATCCAGAAGAGAGAAAAAGTAAAAGCTTTTCAGGTGTGCAGAAAGCTTGAAAGAACTGGGTTTATTCTCTAAAGAGAAGATTGAGGAAAAGGTGCAATAAAGCACTCTCTAGAACATGCTGAAAAAGCAGGGGAGTCAGTTGCTCTTCATATCCACAATAAGACCAAATAGCTCATTTCTAATCTGCAGCAAGGGAACTTTCTAACCGTAAAGCAAATAACACTGACAAAAGAGATTGCATGGTACATTCAGAACTTGTAGTTTTCCTCCTTTGGGACAGAGGGACAAACTACAGCGTTCTAGGTCCCTCAAGCCTTATTTGTCACAGACCTCATAATAAAACAAGATTGGACTCAAAAGACGTGTGAGCCTTAGGTAACATATATAAATACAGATGCATATATAGGTATGGAAAGCATTCTCCTGAACAGGAATCAGCAATCACAAAACTAGCATATAGCTACTTCTTCACAGAATGTGACTTGCAACTCACACCTAAGTAGGGCTTCACCAATTTAAGACAGAGTAAAACAAGTTCACAGTGCCTCAGCCGACTACAACACTATCATAGTAGTTGCTAACTTACCCTCTGCTTGAAACGTTACTCAGTAAGAAGAGTGAAATACTCCACTTTTAGGTCTATACACCCTTAAGTCTAGCATAACTTGGTTTGGAAGGCACCAGAGATTTTGACCAACCCCATGCTCAAAACAGGTCTAATTAGATCAGGTTGCTCAACGGTTTGTACAGTTGGGTCTAGACTATCTCCAAAGACAGATCCCACCACCACTCTGCACAGCATATTCCAGTATTTAACCACACTCATGGTAAAAACTTTTGCTTAATATCTAAATGGAACTCCCCATGCTCCAACTTGTGCTCATTGCCTCTCATTCTATCACTGTGCACCTCTCAGAAGAGCCTAGCTCCATCACTTCTATATCCCAACTTAACAACCACAATCAAAACACATAAGCAGGAAGATGATTCTTGAATGCTAATCCAGTCCATGGGGGTTGGTAGTTTATTCTGGACAGAGACCACTAGAATTGCACCATTTCATTCTGGTAAGTAATAGAATACAACTTGGCTGTTAAGTAAAGATATATCTGCTTTTATTCACACATTAACATTATGTAGAGAGGGAATTTCACAGGTCATAGTACCTCTTCTGAAAACTTCTCCACTGATAGTCTTTTCCAATAGATTCACCCTCTTTTATTATGACCAGTTTTTCAAGACTTCTTCACAACTTGGGGCTAGACCTTGATTATCAGGTTTTTATAAATTTCACTTGCTTTTCTTACTTTGAGAGAGGTTACAAAACAGTATATGTATATATTTGTCGTGGTTTAACCCAAGCCAGCAACTAGGATCACGTAGACTCTTGCTCACCCTCCCTTGCCCCCACAGAAGGGTAGAAAGAAGAGGGGAGAAAAAGGACGCAAAAAGGGAAAAAAAACTCTTAGGCTGACAAAGAAAGTTTAATAGAACAATAACGGAAAAGGAAAATAAAAATAATAATGGTAAAAGAATATACAAAACACAAGTCACTCTCACCACCCAGTGCATTGGTTGCCCAGCCCTACCTGAGCACAGATCATGGACTTCCCCTCCTCAGCCAACCCCCATTTATATACTGAGGATGGCGTCTACGGTATGGAATATTCCGTTGGCCATTCTATTGTTCTGTCTATGCTCCTTCTCAGCTTCTTTGGGAAGCTGAAAAAACTGTCCCTGACTAGTAGAAACATCACTTAGTAACAACTAAACCAATGTGCATTATTGACATTCCTTTCATACCAAATCTGAAAACACAGCAACCACTAGAAAGAAAATTAGCAATCTCAGCTGAAATCAGGACAGTATTCTTAAACTTATTTTCATGGGAATTAACACTGAATATCAAGAAACGTGAAAAAAAAGCCATCACGACATTTAACACTGCTAACGAAGTAGTTTTACTAGGCCCATTATAATGTTATTACAATAAAAACAGAAAACGCTTGATGAATTTTTCATAATAGGCAAGTATGACCAAGCTTGTTCTGCAGTAAGACTCATGTTAAGCTTTCATGGGTTTTGCAAGTTTAATTTTTCTAAAAAATATTGCTTTTAATAGATTTATTAGTCAATGTTACTAAAGTGTTCTAGAAGCAATTGGGTATTCTCTCACACACTAAATACATTTACTTTTTTCAGCATTTGTCAGGTCTATTTGGGTACTGTTTAGTATGATTTATTAGATCACACAATTACCCCCAAACTGGATTATGGAATCCTTAAACACTACATGAAAGATGCAATCCAACTTCTAATCAGAGTCTGGCATGAAATTAGTAAAGTCTAGGAATCGTAAATTTAAATTTTTATGTGGCACAACCAGAGAATTTGTGAAACAAAATTCAGCTTTATTTCCAAATCTCACATCTGAAATTTCTGCTTGATTATTTAAAATGATCATAATTAGTTTCCTGTGTATGCATCTGTGGCTTATTACCAGAAGTTAGCAGGGCTGAGACAGCATGACACATACCTGATTTCTTTGCCTGGTTAACATATTTCACACCTCCTGCCTGTGCAAATGCACTGCCTGGATATTCTATAACTAGTGATATTCATGTCCGCCACTTGCCTGTGTCCAGCCATATCCCTAGCTGTAGAGACGTTTTCCTACTTTTTCTCTGAATTCTTATCCTTCTGTAGCCTAAAAAAAGTAGAATGCTGTAAAAGTAAGCATTTTGTAAAATATACATCAACTTCACTGCCAGATTTATGGACCAATGTAGTCATTAGTAAAGCAAAATAGGGGAAAAAAAAAAAGTCCTGATAAGATTTTGTCACTAATTTCATTCCATACCAAACATATTATAGTGCCATTCTAAAAGGGAAAGTAGGGAATCTCCTGGGTTCTAACAGGTGAGAAACAACAGGGGCATAACTGAAGGAACTAAGTAACCTCCATTTCTGGAATTCTTAATCCTTAATCGTGTTCTAAAGAGAAAAATGAAGAACAATTAAGGTCATATGGTTTGTCTTCCTAAAATGTCTAGCTTAGTGCTTGTTGCAACGAGGTACACTACACTCTTAGATGTACTTGAAATACCCATGCAGCAAACTATGGAAATTGATTTTTAAGTGCCATATTTCATTCATACATTTTTCTTTCGGTGATTTATTTAAAGCAGTTGAAAGATACAGCAGTGGTTTTGCAGTAATGAAAATTCCACTTCTTGTAGCACTTGTGTCTTGGCTCAACAGTTGCTGATTTGCTCCAAAATATATTACATAATAAAATGGAATTTCCAGACAGAAGTCAGTACTTTACAGCTAGATATATATCAGGGGAAACCTCTTCTACACCTTGACTGCTAATTATATGCTATTTGTTCTTGACAGAAATACTTTCTGGATTACATTTATTTTTTTGTCCCCATGAAGACATTTAGAGAAGACTCTATAGCATACTTCCATTTTATTTTCCACACAGTTGCTAATACAAAATCTATCCCTCTTTTACTGGGACAAAGTGAGAATTTATAATGAGCAAGTAAATTCAGACTCCACAAGGTTTTTTTGTTTGTTTTCTTACATTTTTTCCCCTAAAGTTGACAATCTGGGGTTTAAAAGGTGATTTCTGAGGAAGGTATACATCAGAAATAGCAGAAGCAGCGTGTTTAGCAGCCAGAACAATCTAATAGTTGATGCTGGAGCAGCAAGGAAAAAATCACCATTTCTGAGGAAAGGTGTTGTAGTATTCAAATGTAAATATTGGATCCAGAAGAAATTTGAGATTATAAGTGATCTACAAAGAATTACTAGATCTTGATTTAATCAAACTTTATATGTGGAATGCATCTAAAAAATTAAGGGGAGGAAGTGGAGGGAAATTCCAATTTTATTTAATGTGAAAAAAGCATTTAAGTTTTCAACATTTTCAAAAACGTTCCATTTTCAAAATATGTCCCAGTGGATAAACTAACAAGTAACATGGAAAAGCTTCAGAAAATTAGAATAGTGTCAGTATAAACCATTATGTGATGCTCTAATTGTATGAAATATGAAGGTAAAAATACAGTTTTAAGAGACCTTGCTTTATGACAGAACTTCACAAATGCTTTTGCCTCATGAATATTTGTCAGTCATACGAAATTTAGTATTTCAACTTTTCTAGTATTTAAAAAGAACTATGTTTCCATGGGTTCGGTATTTATATCAGGGCTCTTTGTTTTATTAGATCTAAACTTAGAGGAAAAAACAGAAAGGAAAGGATATCATCAGCAATTGATATCAGTAGGATAATTGGTTTTCCTTGCTTACATTTTCTTCAAGGAAGGAATTTGTTCCCTGTCCTATCCTTTCAAGTTAAAAATAAATACATTGTCATAATCTTGCTTCAGCTTCTTTTTTCTAGACAAAACACCTCAGAGATGTCTTTCAGGACATTCCTCCTGTGTGAGATACAAGCCTGGCACCGCATCCTACCCTCAGTTTACTAAGGGGACAAGATGCTGGAATGCTGAAAAGTGAAAAGGACTTCTTCACATATCCAGTCTACCCCCTTATATTTCTCCTCAGTAAATGCAGATAAATCAGATTATTTTAGTCAGGCCTTGTCTAACAGCAGAGTTAAAACATACTTCCAAAATTAATTTAGAAGGCAACTATGTATTGATCACTATGCATTCATCATTATTTTTGACCGTTACTTTAAATTAAACCTCCAGCTGTTCTAAATATAGAGAGATGGGATCAATTGCTATCTGTTGGACTAAGGTATTTGATCAAGTGAAAATAATCTCCCTCCTTTTATTTGGTGAATAAAAAACTCCATCCTGCTTGTCCAAAATAATACCACTTGGAATGCTATATAAATCCCAGGCATAAGATGCAAGATAAATGCATTTAATGTAATAAATAGATCTCATTTTTAGAAAGAACTGTTAAGTTACATTTAATTTTGGGGAAAAAAAAAATGCTAGTAGTGCAATGGAGGGAGCAAAGTAATGGGGTAAAACTGGCAAAATATATTACTCAAGTGATCTTGTACACAAATGATACAGTTCTTGAATACTTCGGCGCTTTGTCTTCACCTGTATTAAGCCAGAACCACAGTGTTACTGGCACCACAGGCAGCATGGGTGCTTTGCCACACCACTAGGCAGGGTCAGGCTGCGGGGAACAGTGAGGGCCAGGTGAACACAGCCCTCCTGTGGCCCAGGGCCCTGCTCACACAGCTGCTTCCACAGCTGGCACAGCCCCAAAGCGAGTCAGCCCGGGCTCATGCTGGTGCTCAGAGCCACAGCTCCAACACCACAGCTAAAACCTCTAGAAGACTCATGCTCTGCCAAGGAACTTTTACACTGGACATTTATTTCACTCTCCATTAAAAGGTGAATCTGCTTGTAGATTAAATTTTAAAAGCTTGGAAAGGTTGTTTGCTGTTTTGGGTTTTTTAAAGGCTCTAAAAAAAAATTCTTTCAAACAAATGCTGGAGGAAATCATTTGTCCTTCCCAGACTCCTTCCTTCAGCCTTCTCACTCTCTTCCAGCTTTGAGTTAGTTCTCCAGATACCATCCTCACCACAGGCAACTCCTAGCTCTCCTGCACTGTGATACCAATAACTACAATTTAGTTAAAAGACCTAGCTACAGTTGGATGCTAATTGCGGCTTTGAAACAAATGAGGATGATATTCTTCTAGCTATCTTTTTTCACACACACTAAGTTTACTTTTGCAATCCTTTCTTTAGGATTTTCCATAAATACAGAGCATCTTGGGGTCTTTACGTGTGAAACTAAGGCATTATATTCTGAAAAACTCAATTTGCACTAATAATTAAACTTAACAGATCTACTAGCACCCTCATTGTTTTTGGAAAGCTTCCCTTTTTATAACCAGAATCCTGGATCTCCTTTCCCTGAAAGTGTGAACCAAGTGGAAAACTTTATTTTGAACCTACCCCAACTCCCATCCCTCCTCACATCTGAGAAAGCTATCAAGCAGTCCATATGGTGTTCACTGAAAAAAAAAAGTGAACTTTAAACATCTTTATAGGACCCAAATGTTTCATTCAAAATGGTATTAAAAATGAAAAAAAAACCCCAAACCTAGAGATTTTCCATACATGTTCCCAATCTCTCTTTTTCTCTCTTCTTCCACCATAAAGCCCCACTGGAAGGCAGTAACGCTCACAACAGTCCACAGTATAATAAAAGTGCATATTACTTAGTATTTGGTCATGAATTTGAAATCTGAACTGAGCAAGTGGCATCACATTTTGTGAAACCTCTGAACATTCCAGAAAGAAGAAGAGCCACCATTCCCTCCTAGGCCTTTTTTATTTTCCTGTCCCCCAGAGTCCACTCAGTAGACCTACAGCTGACAAAGTTCCTTTGTCAGAAGTAGCTAAAGGCATTTCACAGATGTAGTGAAAATAAAATTTTGCTTTCCTGTGAAAGAGCCAGAGGTGATCCTGCCAGTGGATGAGGCAGGGGGAGCTATCGCTGTAAGAAGAAACTCTTATTGCAACAGCTACTGCATTACACACCTTTACATCCTTTACCTGCAGCAGCAATGAACACGGCTTTGCAAGAATCTGGACTAGACATGGGCGTTTTGTCTGAGGTAGGTATCTACTTAGACCTCCCCCGAAGTCAGTCCTCACCTCTGTGTTACCTCTGGCACTTAAACTAGCTGGACATTACAAAGGGAGTCAACAGCCTGTACATGCTCCAATCACCTGGCAAAAATGAGTAAACAAAAGAAGCAAAAGAATAGTGCTTTAAAAATATTTTTAAGACAGTTACAAAATCATCACCAGGCAAACGTTTTCAGCTAAAGTATTTCCTTGGGAAAATACAGGTTTGGATCAAACAAAACCCATGATAGTTTTTGAGATTCCAGAGCTAGGACGCCAAATGGCTAACAAAGCAGGCTATAAATATAAGTGTGAGAACAAGGAAAAATTGGTATCTGTGGAAAAAGGAAGAAAATCTCCTAGATATAGATGGAGAGGCAAAAATATAAACCCCCTTTATTTTCTAATTTAAGAAACAATAATATTGGGCATCCAAGAATGTGTAAGTGAAGACATTCACACGACTCCATTGTTTTTCCCCAACACTACACAAAGCCTCCTTCCAAGTTAGTTGTAAGACCTTTCTTGAACCTCTTGAACTTTTGATAGGTCTGATTTTAAAGCAGAAGTAGAAATTCTTTAAGATTCCAACAGTAAATGTCTATTGATCTTTACACTTAAGTGTTGTGGACTTTGTCCAAATTCTTGAAATAATCTACTTTACTTGTTTTGTTTCCTTGGTGGCACAGAATACTTCCTCATTTGCAGATATTTGTTTCTCTCTTCGTTCAAGCAAGGCATTGTATTTCTAGAGAACTTTTGGATTTCATGGGTTGTAAATGAGGCATCAGAGCCAAAGTTTTTCATAAACAGTTCACATCAGTACACATAAAAGCAGCGTCCTACAAAAATTAAGGATATTTTGTCTTCAAAAAAATGTTTCCTCAAATGATATTCAAACTTATTTCTTTAAACTGTTGTGAAATAAAAGTGTGTTGTTTACTCTCTGCTACTTCACAGTTCTTCTGGGACAAAAGGAACCCAGTAGAAGGGTACCAGCCAGTCCACTCCTGCTTACCCATTAGGCAATGTTGGTGCTAGGCTGGCAGGAATCATGGAAGGACAGATGTCATGACACTTAACCTGACTGTACCTGGGAGCTAGATGACATTCACTGTTACCTAGCTTGCAGGTGTCAGGTAACTCTGCTGATCACTTTTTCCTAACATTACCTATGACTGTTTCCTATTAAGCTATTCCTATTCTTAAGACCTCCCTTTCTGAGGTGTCTCAGCTAAAGGAAAAAAATCAGCTGTCAAACTACTTAGTATTGTTTAAAAAAAATTCAGCCAAAGCCTCCTGTCTGTTCCAATGAATTAGCTAGATTTTAGCATACCCCACTGGGTTCATATATCATTCTCAATTTCTAAATATGGCCAAAGTTTTCTGAAGAAACAAAACCCCAAACTCAACATGCTAAATTCTCTGTTCACTTCTGCTTCTATTAGCCAGTGTCCCAAACTGCATCTTCTCACTTGGATTACACACATTTGATGGCAAACTTCCAGCCTTTCGATGAAGTGTGCTCTTTGCCCCACCAAGGAAGTGAGTTAGTAAATATTGCAGTAGATGGCATTTCTAAGATTACAGAGCTTATGTATCTGTAAGATCACCTCCACAAAAGGAACTGGTTTAAAAAATTCTATACCTCTGTGTTATTGTAATATTGAAACAAACAGAAAATAATCAATTTACCAGAATTACTATTTGAAATATTGAATTCTGGAGTATTTCTGACTTGATCCTTTTCCCCGTTTATCCCACCTACCTGAAACATCAACACTAGTCCTAGGCAAGATGTTAAACATTTTTTAGATGGCCCGTAGTTTTTGCAAGCACATTTTGTATTACACCTGCAACTTAAACATGTGCCTCACCTAAATTTTGCAATATAGTCAAGTGGTTAAATATTTGCAGCACTGTGACTACTACAGTCATGAAGCACTTTGCTGCCAAAATTAAACATCATTAGAAGATGAAAGAGTGGTTTTGGATTACCTTCAAAATCAAGGACAGAATTATGTGGAATTATATGCAACCCATTCAACAATTTTTCCTCTTAGCCAAATAAGACATAAGGCTAAGATAACTTCTTACTATCATGTTACCTGTTACTTTTTTAAGTACCAGTTGTTTGATTTGTGTAAGTAGAGCAACAGATTCCACAGATTTTGTTTAGTCTACAGGTCATCTTCCGGGCAACTATTTCAAGAACATATGCCAATAGTTAGCTGAATAACTACTGTATGCCAGAGGCTGTAAGAAAAAAAAAATCCTTCCACTTACTGTGACAAACAATAATAATATGAAACAAAGAGAAAAATTTACAATAATATTCTCAAATAAGTATTTTATGGTTATGAATCAAAATTTTTTGCATTCTGAATTTATCATTACCTCTGTCAAATATTTCACAAATTGCCCCTGAGGCAAAATATTCAAAGTGCCTAAGGAATGGAGGTGCCTTAATCAGGTTTGAAAATATGACTCAAGTTAGTCGGTTAGATGGATATTAGAAAGTTGTATTTTATCTTGTATATTTAAGGCATATCACGTTAGTGTCTGTATTAACATCTTATAATTCAAGTAAAATCACTTTGGGTAAGCGGTCAAATTCCCTCATATTCTGCAATGTACAGAAGACATCTCAAATCTGTGATTTCATACGCTTCAAAAGATGTGAGTGCATACAAGTAAGTTCACTCAGAAGTACCACCAGTAAAACACAGATTCTACAAAATGCAGAAACACGTTATCGTGGGTACTCCCAAACTCCGTTTTCACATTAACCCAGACTTAGTGACCATATCTCAACTTCACAGGTCAGGTTTTGAGTTCTGTACATTCTGTAACTTCCAGGAACTTATCTACAAAGCTCTCATTTTGGCTTCACTTAATACTCATGAATTGTGTTACTCAGAATGAGTCAAGCAAATGCATGCATAAACCATATAATTTGTTGATTGCTTTTCCCATTTCCTTTTTTCCCCCCTTTTAGCTAACTCTGACCCAGCCTGTTTGTCATCCTTTTGTTTTTTTCAGAATTGCACTTATAAGTCACGCTAAAAATCAAAAATACCATCACCATCTTCTTCCTCATGTCATAACAGTAGTAAATCTAATTTCAGTTCTTAGGTAGAAGTCCCTTTTCCAACATATATACTTTACTTAAGATGTAATTAGAAGCATGAGGCAGCTTTTCCCACTTAATTCTGAAGCATCTGGCATCAACCACTATTTGCCTTCTGTATGTCAATGTATATGTTTGCAAAATTAAAGTCAGACTAAGATAATCCTCGACCAAGCAAAACGCCAAAAACGAATTCCAGAATCTGTAACAAATCTACATCCACACAACAGCATAGACATTCTCATCTCCTTATGAACCTCTGCCTCTATTATAATAAAAAAAGAAATGAAACCAAAGGCAACAAGTAATAGAAACAGTGGATAGATGACAGATCAGCCTGCTAGTGGAAGCATTTTTTTGCCTCTGCTTCATTCTTTTTTTCTGTCACAATAATTTGTGCAAGCAGTGACAAGAAGTAAAAGAAAAAGCATAAAATCAGCATCTGCCACATCTTATGCAAGTGTTTCTAGTTATATATTGGCACAGAAAGAGAGAATTTACAGACTTGGGGTATATTTTGAAGTTATATCTGTTTTGCTGTGAAATATATTCCAGAAAAGACAGTTTACCAGACAGCACATCATGCAGATCTGAAGTCAATTCATACCACCAAATTTTCACCACTAATTCTTACATCAGTTAACACATTCTACTGAAGAAACCCCCAAAGATACAACAGAGCAGGTGATGCTAGTCCAGGACAGAGAGTTCAGGGGCCGGGCCTAACCAAAGACAGCTATGGCTGCCCACTACTGTCTATCTCACATCTGCCAGAGCTGTGGAAAGCTAGCACAGCAGCTGTCCCTGACCCAGAGGGGCTCAGGCGGTCCTGTTCAGGGGGGCTTCCTCTGCCCCAGCTCTACCACTGCCCCCCTCAACTGCTAGCAGCATGCCACCTCCTCCTCCTCCCCATCCATCTTGCCTGGTCTGCTAAGAGAGCTTGAGGGGGGCCTCCCGTTTCATTAAAGGCACTGACTCATAAATATGCAAAAAGACAGGAGAAATCATAAGCTGCCAGGTTTTCATTTATATTTCGTTAAAGGGGAAGTTCTTGCCGAAAGTTACTCACACACATTATTCTCCCAGACTTGGTTCTATTCATCCTAATCCTACAACAAAAAGGAGAAAATTTTCATTGCCTGTCTCACCCATTCCCTTCTCCATTGATATCTACAAGTTCTATTTAGCTCTCAGGAGGAGGATTTTATTAGCAGGAATTAAAAATGTACCTAGGAAAGTTCCAAGTTCACATTTGTACCAGATGTCTGCAGCAAGGGTTGCCAGGGCAGCCTCTGTGAGGAGAGGCCAGGGCTGGACACAGCCAGTTCCACCAGCCCCATGGCAGGGCACAGCTGAGCCCCTCAGCCAAGCTGGTGCTACTTCTGTAAAAGTATATTTGAGAAAGGGCAAAACACCACTGAGGTGGTGAGGATTGAGAGAAATGTGTGAAAGACAGCCTTGCGACCCCCAAGGTTTAAGAAGGACAGGGATGAACAGGTGCTCCTAGCCCCAGATTTGGTATTTCCCTGCATTCCGGGAAGGACCCCTCACCAGTGCAGTTGGATATTTGATTCTTTGTGGGCACTGCTTTCACCAGTGACTTTGCTAGCATACTAGGAAGAAAACATCAAAGGGTCTTTGCCAGCATCCCTGCTAAGGTGGCAGTATCAGAGAAACCACCTCCCTCTTTACTAAAGCACAGGCCTTTGGCAGCCTGCCCCGGAGCTCTGTATCCGCCTCCATCCCTGTAAATCTCCAGCACCAAAAATTGCTGCACACCAGGCCCTGTCCCCTACGCACATTCCTCTTATAACCTGAACCTCAGTCTCCCCTCTCATGCACCATCCACTCTTACTCATCTCCTCTGTGGGTGGTGGTGTCAGCATCTTGAGATGCCCAGGAGAAATAAATTACAAGTTTAATTCCAACATTTCAAATATGGCTTGCCATGCAGATGTTACCGTGTACATGCATCAGTGTGCATGTGCTCACGTGAGTGCATGAAGTTTGGAGTTTGCAGTAACTGAACATTCAGAGGAACACACAAAAAAAGGAACCTATAGCAAACTTCCAGAAAGTATCACACATAAGCCTTCTCAGTATAAACTGTTAAATTCTTCATTAAAAAAACACAGAAAATTAATTTTATATCAGGAAGGTTTGTTATATAAAATATAGAGATAGAATTCAATGGCCAAGTTAAAAAATAAATTTATAATATAAATAATGTATTTTTGAACAGCAGATATTTCCATAACCTGAACTATACATACAAGTTCCCATTGTATATAAACACTTAAGTTTTTCTTTTTAAATTAACATTTTATTTCATGAACGAAGATAACATTAACACCACCTTGATAAGCAACTTCTGTGACATAATATTATGAGGTGAATAACTAGCCAGTCCAATTATAGTGCATTTCTTCATTAGACAAGTAAACCACAACTTCTGGTTTTTTTCAGGTGTGCCAAAGTGGATACCAGGTGTCCAAAACCATTAGTCTACTGTTGTGTAACCAGCAAAAACATCTGAAAGTCTATGGGAATTAAAGGTCAGCAAGCACTTGTTTGTGAGAGCCTTGATATTTATTGTTTCCATAACTAACAACTAAATAATCAGGTTAGTGTTTTATAAGTTTATTTTTCTGAATATAAGGCATACTTTCAGTTGAAGATCAGATTTTTAAAGAAGTTTTCTTTTTCAGTACCGTCTGAGAGCATAATTTACTGTGAAATACAAGCTTGTTATAAGTATTTTCAAATTATATAATTTGATAACATTGTTTTTTAAACCCAAATTCTGACTGGCTGCACAGGTGCATGCATGCAAGAAAACTAACATTCACAGCTGTTTAACAAGTATATGTACCAAGCCATACAATTCACCACTTCACTGGGAATTATGTTTACAGGAGTTTCCACATGGTATGCTTCTACATAGACGTTTTTGCTGGTTTTCTCATGGATAACTTTGACTATACAATGACACCGCCCTGATGCTAGTTATCTCACCTACAACTGATGTTTAGTTTTTTAGGGTAGAGTCCAGGATCATCTGCCATTTGCTTCTTTTTCCTATGTTTGACATCTGTATGGTGTTCAAACAAAGATTTGACCTGTGTTTTGAACTCCCCATTAACGGTTTTTTAATGATAGCCTGCCAGGATTCCTGCTGAAACTGTTACTTATAATTCCATATAATGTTTTCAATGTATCCATTTTGAATACAGTCATTCGAAACTGTTTATTTCTAATGTTAATTCTTAATGAAGCAGAAAGGGAACATAAAGGAGTTGGGTCCATACATCATACATCTCCTCTGCTGAAGACAAACAATCTTCCTTTATGACTCCAAATATAGGCTATTCATTTCAAAGTAAAAGTAACAAGTTTCACTAGAAATTAACCTGAGACCTCTGTCCTATGCTCTTTGCTTAAAAGTTATTACATTTTTATCTTCTGAATTCTATGTAATATCTGTTCACAGAAGAGTCAGCTTCATGGCAAGTAATAAAGAAATAGGCCTATGTGTATAGCATCCTTGTAGATATGGTCTGCATTAGCTCTCCTTCAACTTAAAGCTGCCTATCTTTACGTTTATCTGTTTGGCATTGTTTTTTTATCCTTGTGGATCCTTGATCTGCCATCTATGCTCACCTGTACGCACTTGCCAGAGACATCTTATGTGCTGTGCCTTGGTGAGGCTCACTCCTCTGCTCCAGGAAGGCTTCCAACTTTTGCCTCATTATCCCAACTAGAGACCTGCCTATGCAGCTCTTTTTCATTACTGGTCAACATCCATTAATAACACCAATTCACATCACCTCACTCACCCAAAAAACATCATCACTTAAATAAAACACAATCAAAACCTAATAACATGCCACCCTTAGGCTGCTAGAGACAAACGCAAGTAAAAAGAAAAAATTCAACTTAAGAAAATAAACCTGCAGAAATAGCTACAAATATAATTTACCAACATTCTAATGTAAGAAACATGAAATAAACTTAGCAGGACAAGTATACACTCCCTTATAATGAAGTTTCTAATGGCCAAGTTTTAGTTTTATTAATGCTGACTTGAATCTCCACAATTCTACTGTTTTCACAGATAGCCGCTCTGGATTTGCCCTGCTGTAGCCAAGATCAGCATGTGGCCTTTGAACTCCATTCTCTTGCTTAAAAGCAGCTGATAGGAAGTATGTAGTTACTTTTTTCCAACCTTCTATTAACTCTTTTGTCTTTTGAGGAAATTTAGTTCTTGAATATATTTAAGTTACTATTACTCCTTTCCTTGGTAAGATTTATATCTTAAATAAGCAGTGTGCTGAAACAACTCTGAATACTGAAGGTATTTTCTTAACTGTTTAATTTTTATAGGCTCAAGAGTACAAGTGTTGCCCTTTCTAGTGTTGGTCTGACATTCCTGTTGGGTCTAGCACAACACTATCCAGCCTCTTACCCTACACAGAGATATCTTCTGAAGCTAACAGACAGCTCTAGCACTTAAGAAGCCTTTAGTAAAAAAAAAAAAAAAAAGAGAGAGATAATCTCCATCTGGGACCACTTCACTGTTTTCAGTTTTCCAGCTCTTCACTAGAACCAGAAAGACTCAGTTGCAAGAAAGAATTTTCTTTCTCTTGTTGAAATTCAGAAACATATAAGTCAGCACCACTGTGGTTCTAAACTCAGCTTTCTGCTTGAGGAGCTGGACTGTGGTCACTTGTTCTCTGTAACTACCAGAGAATTCAGAAAAACTGTTAAGATCAAATTATGCCTTTTCAAGGGCAGGCAACTCACATGGTAATGCGCTGAGCCACCACAAAGGAATGCTCTGGATTCTATTAATACAGGGGTAATTTTGTAGCATTTTGTCTAAATATGTAGCCTTACAAAAAAAGCCTTATTTCCATGTAGCTAACACAGTGGAAAATGTGGCTAGAAACTTACAAGTTAAGCACAGTAACTTTGGCTTGACTAAAAGGAGAATTACTGTAAATCTTATAATTTAGGAATTAGAAGTTAGATCATAAAGTAGGCTACCAGTAAACACCAAGTATTAAGAATGACAATAATACATATTTCGTTACTGACACCAAGAGACCAATTCACTAACTGTAGCATGTATGCATAAAATTAGACTGGGATTCAGTTTTGATGCATGTATTAATGAACAACTTAATTTTTCGTAAAAAATTGGGCCTTACATGAATGCGTGACAAATACAGAAAAGAGGATCTAATATCATATTACTTTCAATACAGCAACACCTAACAAGCTCTTGAAAAAAGCAGACATTATAAGCATGTATCAGTTCATAGTAAGTGTTTTGACAGAAAGCTTCCAAACTGATCTCAACAGCTTTCTCTCACACAAAGCCATACAAGAATTCTGTTATATATACTGAAATATTTTAGATAAACTGGGAGGACTATTAAATTTCTTAACTGCATCTTACGTTACTACATCTTTTTTAGGGTAATAAAAACTAGAAAGTGGTCATAGTAAATCTGCAGTCAGTATGAGGGGTTCAAATGGTTCATCTACAAAAACAGATTTCCCACTTGAAATTCAAGTTCTGCAGTGCTCAAGAACTGTGACCTGCTCTGTGTTAAATACCAACTCTGTGTGTGTAGCACAGGAGGGTTACAGCGTGATTCCACTGTGCAAAGGTAACAGAACACAAGCCTTTGTAAAGAGACTTCTGTTTCTCAGACTGAGTATACGGCTTTAAATATGCATATAACACGTTGGGATCTAAGCTATTACCAAAAATTTAAGAAATCTTAGAATTACTGCAGATCATTTTCTGAAAACTATAGTTCAGTACTCAGATGCTGACAACAAGACAAATACAAGTTAAAATAGGAGTGAGAGAACACAAGAGAAAAATCATTAAACACTGACTAGATCCCTAGTACACACATCTGAGCATTGCTACTAGTGATCACCTTCCACAAAAGAATGTTTCTGTATCACACTAAGTAGAGGCAAGGTAACCAGTTTAAGCAGAATTATGGAATGGTTCCTGGACAAGGACAGATTTAAAAGAACAGGAGTCTTCAGCTTTGATATGAGTTGCTCTAGACATAAAGAACTAGTAATGATAATAGAGAAAGTGGTCAGGAATTAGTATTTCTTATAATTCAAAAAACTGGCAGTCACCTGAGGCAGTTTAAGCCAGTAGATTTAAAGTTAAAAACAAGAAATACTTTTTCACATATTCTATCTTGAAATGGTAGCATTTGTACCCACAATATTTTGCACGCCAATTGTATAAGTAGATTTAAAAACCAATTAAGAAAATTAGCATAAAATAGGTTTGTCAGTAGCTTTCTGCTATAGAACATCTTTAATAGTTTAACCCTAAAAGCTGGGACAGTGCACTGGGAGATGTTCTTGCACCCCTGTAAGCCTCCACTCCTGGCCGCTCTCCAGGACAGGATACTGGGTTAGGTGGATCTTGGATATGACACAGCGTAGCCATGCTTCTTTTTGTGTAAATGCATGTGAAATACTACAAAAGCATCCAAGTGCTTTTTTAAAGATGCTAGAAGAGGAATTTACATGATCCAGCTATTTCAGTGATCATACTGTACTTAAATTGTAAGTCTTCAACTTAAGTTGCTCTGCCTCTGGCTACTGTATGCTTCCTCAATAGACAGGAAATCTTCTCTAGTTCCTGAGTAGACACAAGAAGGGTCCTGGGAGCAGGTAGAGTCTCAGAATGGAAAAGACTGAGAATTACCAATTCAAACAATCAGTTTCCTGTCTTTCAGGAGCCTTGTGTGTTGCTGTATAATACAATATAAACATGAGCTCTGTTTTTAGCATTTTCATTTCAGTTCATAGTAAAATCTGTCTCAACTTCATTTTAATTGGATTTTTTTTTTATGAATAAACACATTACTTTGTAAGTTAATTTTATGCCAGTGATAAAAATGGATGCAAACCATGGGCCATGCTTTTTTCATTCCATTGCACTATTTGAAAGAACCAGTAGCACGAATGGCCTGTCATTTGTTTCAACCAGAGTCCAACACGTAAAACATGTTACAGAAACAGACAGAGGTTAGTTCTCTCTAAACTGGAGTTTCAGTCTACGGCCTGTTCTCTCCCACCTCACACCCCGTGCCTGCTGCTCCAGGAGGTGACTGGAGCCGTCACCAAAGCTGTAGAGAGCCTCTAAGCAAAATCCTGCTAGTGCCCCGGGACCTGGATGTTGCTAAGAGGACTCCTACCAACTCAGACAGCCAGGCTGCTGGAGAATAGAAGATGTGTTGGAAATATACGATCTCTAGCACTGCCTGGGCCACAAATCAGGAATGCAGTATTTTTCAGCTGATTTCCTGTGGAAGGACTATGTGGTCATGCTACATATCTGCGGTTCCATCAGATGGGTTTTGCTTAATTGCTCCTGTCCTTGGGAATGGTGACAGAAGATTTTATAGGCAGCTCTATAACGCAAAGCCATAACAGGACATACTGAAATTGCTACAGGCAGAGGAAGGAGGTGGTTCTTTGCAGCTGGCTGAAGGGAAGATGTATATTCTGAAACCTGAACTTAAATAAAAGAAAGACTTGGACTTTCAGTAGTCGTAACTCCCATCAGTCCACCCCGAAAAGCTTCTGTTATAGAGGAGTTCAAACTCCTCCTTCTTAACTCTCCCTCCTATCCCAGAGGCGGGAGTTTCTCCTCCCTCATTCTTCATTCTCTCCAAACTTTGTCTAGAGAGGCTATCCCTTCCTGACAGGAACAATTCCAGCTTAACAGCTTGCTCTCCGTCTCTAAACTTCTTGTCACTGTTCTAGTCACTTGTGCTCATCACTACCAGAACAAAATGAAGTATCTGCTTTCTCCAAAAACCAGAGGTGGGACTGGAAATCAGGACAAGCCATCTCATGCTTTATAATTTAAAAACCCTTTAGAGGATTTGTGGATTTAATGTGTTTGCATTCCTTTGCAGATACAGTTAAATATTAGAAGTAGATAGTGGTTGGGAGCCATCTGCGCTTCAGAGATTCTTTTAGTAGGACTTACCCCAGCTAGTAAACACTTCTCTTAAATGATACAGTTTACTTAGTATTCAGGGCTCTATATGCTTAAGGTATTTTATTCTCCTTTCAATGTCTCTTTCACAATTTTTTCCACAGTTTGTATCGCATGAAATTTACACTGCAAATGCTGATGCCGCGCCAAAGCAGTTTCTTCTAAAATGAATGCTCCTACCTTTGAGTTTTGGGGGTTTTATTTGGGGGGGAAGATGGGTTTTTGGGGGTTTAGGGTTTTTGTTTGTTGGTTTTTTAATCTAATTACTTCAACATATTCAGGTTGTCACTAAAAGAGCTAAGCACCCCTAGGACTATAATGCTTGCCCAGACAAATGCACATTCCTGTCTGTAAAGACCTAGCCGGAATGTCTAGCATCAGAATTTCACATTTTGTGCAGTCAATTCTATTTCGCATACTAAGCCACAAACCCATTATAGTTGAAAACAGCAGAAAGTCTGTTTTAAATTAGGTGACGCAAATACAGTAGTAACAGAAACCACAGAAAAAGCACAGATGTATAGAATATATGTACATGCAAGGCAACCAAGTATGAAAGACAGATATCAGTTAAAATGCTTTCTCAAGGATGAAGCCACAGTTTTTAGCTGTTAGTACTAATAAAGCAATATATTAACTGAACAAAAAGGCAATGCAGTGTTTTATGTTTCCCATTTACTGAAGTTCTACCAAATATGAAAGCAACAGAAATGGGTAATCCTAGAACATCTTCTATGAGTACATGCTATATTAAAGCAAGGGGTGTCTTCCTTTGAATGTACAACCAGAAAAGACAGCACAATACAAACAGCTAAAGGCAGCAAGCCTCGCAAAACAAGTGATTTAGACTCATGAGACATGATAGTTTACCATGAATAAAGCAGGAGGAGAAAATGATGATGTAGGCATACATTAGACACTACTGCATTTTATACCATAAATATGACTCCTAAAGAGAGTAAGATGACTGCCTGCATCAATCTCATTTTTATGAGCTGAAATACCCGAGATGGATCTAGCTTTAATGTGGAAACAGAACCAAAAGGCTGACGGGTTTTTTTTAAAAAAAGTGTTCCATTATCTAACTAAGATTATGATTGATGATGCAATTTGATGTAAAAACATTTTTTTGTATGATGAGACTAAATCCATACTAGTAAATGAGTGGGTTAAAATAATTCAGTCACCTTTTAATACAGAAGTGTGTGAAATTATTAGATTATTAATAGAAAGGATTTATTTTAATACTGGGAATATTTGAACTGACTTGACATTTGTCCTGCTCAGTTCCAGTCAGCTATGGTTCTAGCCATAGTACATTGTTCTAATTGTTCAAGGACAAAGGCAGTTACTCATAACAGGTTGGTGTCTGCAGAATCTACATGTCTGCTGCGGTTTCAGATATTTTAGGCTGAGAAAAATTGCCCTGTTGAGGTGATAATGCCTTGATCTATATTAAGGAAGTTCAGTAATTCAAGAGGAGCTGGCACAAAGACTAAAGAAGCTGTAGCTATTCCCCAAAAAATCCTGAAGAAATATTGAAGACAATAGTATTTGCCATTTTTAAATCAACTTTGAAAACCGTACAGAAATGCTTTACTTTTAAGAATGAAAGCAATTGATTCATGCACATTATGAAGTACTAAGTTAAATACTAATGACACAGTAGTTATGCAAAATTACTATTGTACAATCACCAGTTGGCTCACAAACAATTGAGAAACTTGAATCTTTTCTCTTGAAAAAGGCTGGCTACATAAAGCAAGTATCGCCTTGAAAGGCGCCACAGGGTATTTATCTTGCATCGGTACTGACACTAGAGACAGATAGTACACTTTGCTTTAATGTCTTTTTTGCATCCCACTAAGGAAAAAAAGTCAAAGAAAGAACGTCCAAAATAGCTCATTTCGTGTTCTGTATCTATCATTTAGCTCTTTCCTTTTCCCCCCCATGTCTGTCTCCTCTAGCAATTTATTTTTCTTGTATAAGTTTATTTTCCCTCACCTATTTTTCTATAGTATTTGCTTCTCCTTTACATAATACGCAATGTATATTTAAAAATCAATTCTTCATAGAAATTACTCTTGCAGATTCTTCAAATCATGTGCCAATGTAGTATGCTTATTTTAAATTCATGAGACACTTTAAAGATAGCCTGTCTTATGATATTTGACTAAGATGAGTCAACGTAGCAAGAGGCAATAAAACACTTTTCTTAAAAACATACATAATTTTTGATTAATAAAATATTTCCTCTACAAATACCACTGTAGAACATCTACTACATAGTTCACCCTCACTCATTATCCATTTTACCAAAATAAATACTGAAGAATAGTGTGGGTGAAGCTAAAAGTTAAAAATAATTAGTCCTTGATGTGTAAAAAGAACATTTCAGTTATAAATTTAATCAGGCCTAACCTGACACAGTCCGCCCATGATTCAAAAAGTGAAGTCTATAGCACACAACAGGACTGACAGAATAATTAGGTAGATTTTTACCATCTGTCATTTTTTTTTACCTGTCTTCGCACTTAGTTTCTGTCAGCTGTCTCAAACTGTCAGCTAGGGTAGCTTGGGACTGACACACATGAAGGGGTTTTCCCCCCTCCCCCCTTTAAAGTATCAACCATTCAGTGTTCTCATATTCAGACTTAATACATAGCTAATAAATGTCTCCCCAGCTGCACCTGTAAATAATCATTGAAAGTAGAACAGATCTGTATAATTTTTTTCTTAATACAACAAAGCAACCATCCTTATATCAGGAAGTTTCCTAAAAGAAAATCCTGAAGTTTTTAAACTT